>JAVSCE010005671.1:600000-1130115 GCA_032199065.1 Smutsia gigantea
GCTTTTTTTTTTTAGAAAAAAGGGAAGCTACTTGATTCATTTAGTTGGTTTAAATTTTGGCTCCAGGGGAATCTCTGCTCTGGGGAATAATCCATGGCTATTGTTCTTACAGTCATCACGTCAACCTCTCTAGTGGCACTGTATACTTTTGAGGGTTTTAACTGCCTGTTGGCAGCCACTCACAAACCAAATGGTATCCACCAGGATCAGACAACTGGACGAATTAAAAAATAGCCACATAAATGATGAAGACAGTGACTACACAGCCTTCCGGCCTAGCCACCCAACTAATAAAGCAGCAAATATTCTTAGCCTGATGAGAGAATGACCAAAAGGGAGGGACTGTTAAAATCAAACACAGAGAACTACCTTGAAAATTCTCTGAGCAGACAAAACCAGTTTAGTCACAATAAACAAAGCTTACTTTAGCTTATTTTGCAAGACATACTTGATCCAGATCATTTCTTGCTTAACCCTCTGGAAATCATAGGCAATACTTGAACTGTTTCCCAAGGTTCAGTGAGAAAACTACTGGTCAATTCCCTATCATTTAAGGAAATTCTAATAGTATAACCAATCACTGTGAAGAATAAATACTGCTTTTTCACTGTGTAAGCTCCCTTCTAACAATATACCCAAGAGCTTCATTCCTTGCTTTGGTTTGAGAGCTCCTGGTTTGTGAACTGTCTTTTTGGTGTGTGCATAACAAACTTTTACTAATGACTACTTTGTGATTCATTGGTTTTACTTCTGTTACTTCTGGACTTTTAACAACATATCAACTATTTAACATATATATTAAATATACACTATGTAACCTTTAGAAAGAGAAAGTCACTTTAGAGTGAAAGGTTAGGGATTTTCTCTCTCTAAACTTCACTTGAGGGTATCACCTAACTCACAACTGTGGCAGAATTTACATGAGATAATTAATGTAAAACACACAGCGTTCTATCTCCTACACAATGAGTGGTAAATAAAAATATCTCAAGGGAGATCAACTAATAAACACCAGACTCATTGTGATGCTCTTGAATGCATGAATTACAATAATAAAATGCAAGTTGCAAATGAGTCTGGTTTAAACACAGGCTAAATTTAAAAAATATCCCACATTTCATCAAATCTAAGGTGCCAATGTAAAGTGCATCAATATATTATGTATCCTAAAAAAGAAACTTGACAATTAAACTGTGACAGATCATCAACTGTGACACCTCCCAATTTCAGAGATGATGAAATGTGAAAAACAAATTTTGTTGGAGTCTCAGGTTGGTAAAATACAGTTAAGTTTAATTACATAGTTGAGAGTTAGGATATTGAATACCACGAAAACAACCATTTTGACAAAAAGACTAAGTCACATAATTGGAATTAAATTGCTCTCTTTCTTAGAGTATTCTTCCATGCTTATCTCCACCACCAATTTCACCTAGTGGGACTCTGTCACTTCCTCAGAGAAAATGTTCCTCAAACACTGTGACTAGAATCCTTTGTTATATGCTCCCATTGCACTCAGTACTCCTCCTTTGTAGTGCTCGTTATATTTAATACCACTCTTCTCCAGTAGATTTCAAGGTCAACAAGGG
Organism: Smutsia gigantea; assembly: GCA_032199065.1. NCBI lineage: Eukaryota > Metazoa > Chordata > Mammalia > Pholidota > Manidae > Smutsia > Smutsia gigantea. The sequence goes on from JAVSCE010005671.1 coordinate 601,590, forward strand.
CTGTTTTGTTCAGTGCAATATACCAAGTACAAGGGTTGCAAAATCAAAATCACACAGACAAAAAAAGTAAATAAGCAAGTAACGTGGTCAGTGCAGTATTTTTACTCATTTTTTTTCACAGCAGTACTATGTTTATTAGCAATTTTAAAATAACCCATTAAAAGAATTTTAGGCTTTAATTACATTAAGATACCATAAATCTTTCTTTAAAAAATACTATCTTCTCATTTCTTTGCTTCATATTGGCACCATGAGTTATCCAAACACTTTGTTCACACAAACATACTCTCACATTTTTCTTAAAACACACAGCCTTTTAGTCTGTTTTCTCCTTACCCCAACCAACCTATTCCACTCCTCTTCCTTCTTTCTTCCTAAAGAGAAGCACTATCCAAAATTGGTGTGTATTTGTCTATGTTTTGATAATTTTACTGCATTTGTATGTACCCAGTATACACTTTTGTTCTGCTTTAAATTTATATAAATAACATAATCTTTTGCTATTTGTTCTCCCCGCCAACACTGTTTTCAATAATAATCCATGTTGATACATGTAGATCTGGTTCATTCATTTAAAGGTTATACAGCACACATTGTGTAACAACTCATTCAGAAAGTTTACTCATTCTGCTATGGACAGAAATTAGGCTATTTCCAATGTTCTGCTATTGTAAATAATGCCTCAGGCACATATGCAAGATATTGCTATGGGTTATAGGTTTTAAGATATGTGCAATTTCATCTTTTCTAGATATTGAAAACTTTATAAACCTGATGAGAGTGAAATAGTATCTTACTGTATTCATTTGCATTTTCCTGGTTACTCATGAATTTGAGAATCTGATTTTCATTTATCGGCCATTTGGGTTTCCTTTGTGAACTACCTGCTTTTCTGTTGATCTGTCCTAAGACTTTGTAAAGTTCTTGGTTGTATGTGCTACAAATATCTTCTTAGCAATGTTAACTTTGCTTATGGTATCTTTCATAATACACAAGTTTCAAATTTTTATGTAGCCACGTTTATCCGTATTTTATTCTATGATTCATATATTTTATGTTCAACATTAGAGATATTCTATATTTTTCTAAAAGAATTATAATTTTTGCTTTTCACATTTAGGATTGTGATCTACCTAGAAATAAATTTTGGGTTTTATGTGAGATGGGTCTAATTTATATTTTTCATATAGTTAACTATATAAACCATTTATTAAATATTCTATTCTTTTCTCACCATAAATTAAGTACTTGAAATGCCAACTTGACATTTACAAAGTTTCCATATACACACATGGCTCATTTCTAGGTTCTCTATTCTGCTTTATTTATCTGTGTGTCTCTGCACTTAAAATAAAGAGGGCAATTCTTCCTATATTCTTCTTTAAAATTATACTGGCTTTTCTTGGTCATGGTCATTTATTTTTCCACATAAATCTTAATATTGAGTTATCAAGTTTCATCATATACCTTACTGGAATTTTACTTAAAATTGCATTTATAGATTAATTTTGGGAGAACTGACATCAAGTTGAGTCTTCTCAATGAGCCTAATATATTTCATCCATTTAGGTTTCCTCTATTTCTTTCACAATAAAGTTTCATGTTTGAGAGACCTCTCAGAAATCTTTTATTCTTCTGTACCTCCTTTTCAATCTGATTTCTTGATCTCATTTTATTTGTTAAAGCTCAGCTAAGGCATCACTTATTTCTACAAATATTTTTTGTAACTTTCCAGGCTCATGTGGATGCTCCATGCTCCTCCTCTGCTCTTATTTTTATTTATTCATTCTTTGCTTAATACGACCAAGAATTGTGCTATGCATGGAGGGTATATACACTGGTGAATAGGATGGTAGAATGGATAGCTTCATGGAGCTTTCATTTTCATAGGAGTCACAGAATAACAAATACTTATAATTCAGGTGACACATGCTATTACAGGAGAAGTACACTGTGCTAAGGGAATACATAAGAGAAATACCTAACTCAGATTTGGGCATGGCTGGATGGGGGTGGGGGGTAGGGAGAAGGGTGTCAAATACTGCTTCTCAAGGAAGTAACATGTAGACTGAAACCTGTAAGAAGAACAGAAGTTAGCAAACACAATAGTGACTAAATATCATAGTACTGACATCCTTGTTTTACTCTTGATTTTACTGGGACAGATCCTACTGCTTAACTGTGAAGCCATCTATTCTCTGAATATGTTTCCTCCCTTGGCTTCTATGATACCATTTTTGGCTCTTGTCTGCCTATGATAATCATTAATTGCTCACTGGTCCTTTTTCCTTCCTTAAATGCTAGTATTCTCCATGGCTTTATCCTCCTCATTTCTGTTTTAAATCTAAACACTGCTCCTAAAGAAGTTTTTCCCTTTTTACAGTTTCAAATATAAACTTATATACTGAGGAGTCCCAAAACTTTTACTTTTGGCTCCCACCACTACAGATTTTCACACCTGCATTTCCAACTACCTACTAGATATCTCTATCCATATGTTCTAGAGAATCCTCAAGAATTGAACGTATTAACATCTGATCTATTTACACACAGTGGATACCATCAACTAACCAGCAACAGAAAATCTACCTCTCATATTCAACTGATAGAACTGCCATTCAAACCTGGTATGAATAAATCACTACTCTGAATGTATGTTGCCAAGTATGTTGTTCTTGAAAACTAGTTGATAATATAACATAGTCGCTGAGCCTGAAGGGTTGGAAACATGAAGGTTGTTCCAAGGAGTGAAAATCTCAGAATTTTGCAGGCCAGGTATGAGTGTTTTTTTAGTGTGTGTGTGTGTGTGTTTAACTTGTCATTTTGGCTAGGCTACTAGTTGCCAGTTATGAGGGTTTTTTTAGTGTGTGTGTGTGTGTGTGTGTGTGTGTGTGTGTTTAACTTGTCATTTTGGCTAGGCTACTAGTTGCCAGTTATGAGGGTTTTTTTAGTGTGTGTGTGTGTGTGTGTGTGTGTTTAACTTGTCATTTTGGCTACGCTACTAGTTGCCAGTTAGTCAAACACTAATTTAGGTGTTGCTATGAACATATTTTATAGTTGTAATTAAAGTTTATAATTAAAGTCGACTTTAGGTAAAGGACATTATCCTGGGTAGGCCTCATCCAGTCAGTTAAAAGGCCTTAAAAGCAGGACTGAGGCTTCCCCAGAAGAAAGAGAGAGAGAGAGAAAAGATATTCCACCTATGAACAGTAGCTTTAGTCCTTGCCCATGAGTTCTAACCTGCCCTTCCTGACAGCCTGCCTTAGGATTTCAGCCTTGCTGATCTAGCCCCTACAACTGTGAAGGCAGATCTCTATCTCCTACCGGTTCTGCTTCTCTAATGGAACCTGGCAGATACACTAGGTTTGTAGTTTATTTCCAAAAACAATTCCTTCAAAAACTTAGTAAACCTGGTCTACTCATTTCACAATCAGTTCCATGAGCCAGTAACTATACCCAGTTTTTTCCTGGACGTGGTTGTTAAACCTATTTTTTAAACTTATTCTTTGTAATATGTTCCTTCCTTTCCATCCCACATTAGACCATCACCATCTCTTACCTGAACTAGTGATTGAAAAAGCCTCCTAACTGGCTTCTCAGATTAGCTTTTTCTCCTCTATCTATTCTCCACACTGCTGCCAGGGGTCTCTTTCTGGAAAACAAATATGATCATGTCACTATCCTTCTTAAAAACTTTTGAAGTCTCCCTACCTACAGGATTGAGATAAATTTGTTTTCTCTTTTATTAATTTTTGTTTTTAACTATTATTTCCTTCTATTTGCTTTGCATTTGGTTTTCCTTTATTTTACAGCTTGTCAAGATGAATGCTTAGGTCATTGATGTTTTTCTTCTTTTCTAATAGATATTTAAGGTCTTATATTCTCCCTAGGCATTGCTTTAACTAATCATACCAGTTCAGATATGTATTATTTTCATTACCCTTTAGTTCAAAATTTCTGAAATTTTTTTGTGATTTTGTTGACTAACAGCTTATTTATAAATCATTTCTTAATAAAATCCAAGCTGGACTTTCAGTTCCAGTAGGAAAATAGCAGCAATTTAATTCCATATTTTTCTCACTTCCTCTTAGAACTCAAAACAGAGCAATGAAGAGAATGTTTAAAAATATAAAATCTCTACATCTTCAGCGAACCTAGAAGACAATAAAAACCAGAAAAAAAGCCAAATTATAAGTAAATATGGCCCAAAGTACTTGGGACTAGTAGAACCTCTGCAAGGGAGAACAATATGAAGTATGAAAGAAGCCAAGTGGGGAATAGCATATTTTCGCTGCCAGAAAGAGAGTCCCATCCTCACTCTCACTGAGAACTACAATGTTTAGAATTGAGTTTGAATGAGGGAATCTCAGAAGCAGAGAAAGGAGGTGTAGAAAGTGTCATGAGAGTGAGTGGAGGGTAGTCTAGAAATGACAGATCTCAGATATGACTACTCTTCTAAAACCAAGGTGTGTACTTTTCTTCTGTAATTTTAAGCTTACAGAGAAGTTAAAAGAATAGCACAAAGAGCTTTTATATACCCTTCACAATTGTTAATATTAGAGGCAGGATCTTTAAGAGCTGTATTCCTTGGTAGCAGAAACTTAGTAAGGGCTTGGTGGAACTCATGGCTGGTAGTTCATATCTCTTAAACACGTAAATTAGTGGGAGGCAAAAGAGATGCAGCTATATTTTGAAGAAAGAATCCATCAGAACAACAGAGGACAGATGACTTGAGGAGAGAAACCAGGAAAACTACTTTGCTCCTAGTGTCCTGTACCACCTTCCTTCCCACTCCACTCTCAACAGGTAATTTGGGAAAACTCAACTCATTCAAATACGAATAAAAAAAAGTGTAAGTATCCGTATCAAGATACTATTAAAAAAAAAGCAATACAATATCCTTGACAAAGAAAACTCAACAGAAACTATCACAAAGTAGGTGAAAATTATAACACTACTTTTTAACATAAATTCAAAAATTCATAATGCAGCTATTAAGAAAGACCTCAGATCAAAAATTTAAGAACTTAGGGAAGACAGCTAGTCAAAAGGAGGAAGTAAAATAAGTGCTGCAGAACTCATGAAAGAAATGGAAGAAAAGATTTTTAAAAATAAAAAAATGTGAACACATGGTAAAAATAACACTACAAAAGGCACAGTAAGGAACAGATAGGATAGAAAATTCTAAAAAGGAAATAAAATGATAGATTTTTAAAAAAGGGCTTGAACCTACATTTTCAAAGGAAACCTGTTTTAAATAAAACTGCCTCCAAATGGTCAATATTGAGAAAAAATCTAGTAAAGTACTGTAAAAAAAAATAACTTTGGGAACCAGATGAAAAAAAGCAAATCTCTTCTAGGGAAAAGAAAATCAAGCTGACATCATACTTCTCTATTGAATATTCAACGTCAGAAAATACCCGTAAGATACACAATAAAGTATGAGTCAGTAATTTTATGTTTAGCCAAATAGTCCTTCAGGAATAAGGCTACAGATAAATGGTTTTTGATATGCAAAAACTCAGCTCTTATTCATATGAACCCTTCTTGAAGAAACAACTTGAGTACACACTGTAATCAAGACATAACAGGAAAAATTTCAGTTAAAGGACTGGAAGTTGGCAACAATAGATTTAATTGTATATTTAAGATGAAAACAATGGACATTTAGGTGAAAAGAATGGAATGCAACCGTTACATACTCTAACAATGAAGGAATAATAATATATACAAATAAATGAATGATAGGAGTAGAAAACATAAAAAGTAAAATAAACTCATTGATTGCACCCTATAGTAAGAGATAGGGGTCAAAGTTGAAAGTAAAGCACTAAAAATTTAAGCAAAATTATAAAGAAGACTAAAATAATGCTATAAAATTAGTGGCTAAAACTAGTTAATAAAGGAGAGGGAAGAAGGGAAGAAAAAGAATAAAGCTAATATAATTGTTACTTATTAAGAAAAAAAACCCCACTTCAAAAAAAGAGAAAGATGAGGATTATAAAAAAGTCTAAGCATGATGGTAACCACTAGTAGCAAAAAAAAAAAAAACTTCCTAATATCAGAACCAGTGTTTAAAAAGCACAGAAACAGACCACTTAAAGTTTCAAAGACATATACAGCTGACCCTTACACAATGTAGGGATTAGGGCCTCTGATCTCCTGGTGCTGTCGAAAATTCCATATAACTCCATATAACTTTTAACTCCCTGAAAACTTTACTACAAATAGCCTATTGTTTACTGGAAGCCTTACTAATAACATAAATAGTCAATTAAAATATATTTTGTACATATATTATATACTGTATTCTTATAATAAATTAAGCTAGAGAAAAGAAAATGCCTTTTCAAATTGCCACAAATCTCCAAACATTTTCCGATGTTATTTATTGAAAAAAATCCACATATAAGTGGACTCCGTAGTTTAAACTGTGTTGTTCAAGGGTCAAATATAATCAGAAAATACAACATAAAATAATGTGACACAATTAAGACCAAACATTTATGTCCTTCTTATCTGGCTTAACTCATTCATTAACAAAAAAAAAGCTTTAGACTGACTCTCAAACCAAAACCATTCTATGCTGTTGCCAAGATGTATCTATGATTCAGAAAGTATAGAAAAAGTTAAAGGAAAGGAAAAATTAATAGATAGGATAAGGCTCACAAAAACATGGAGTGTAATCCTTTTATTAGACAATGTAGATTTTTGGCTCAAAGTATAAAAAGAAAGTCACTTTATCATTGATAAAGAATACAATTCACAATGAGGAAAACAATGAATATATATGTGCTCCCAATAATAACAGCAGCATTAGAAAAGCAGAAATTACAGGAGATATAAAGAGGAAGAGAAATACAGTAATAGGAAATTTAAATTTATTTCTTTCAGTGTGAGAACAATTAAATAAAAATAAATAAGGAAAGAAATGATCTGAACAACATAATAAAAATGGTAGCACACATGGATATTCATTCAACTCTACCCTACAATTGAATATACCTTATTTTCAAATAACTTTCACAAAAATTGACTGTATTAGGCTATACAAAATATGTCATCAAATTCTAAAAGCAGAAATACAAAACCACACTCTCTAATTAACAAGATGAAACAGAAATTTACAAAATCAGAAAATAATAAAATCTTCAATTTGAAAATTTAAAAAGTCTTTCAAACAGTATTTGGCTAAAAGGGGAAATACAAATGAAGTTTTTGGTGTTTCTAGAAAATAATATAATAAAAGTACTACACACACATTAGAAACTTTAGAATATAGCTGAAAATGATCAGAAGAAAATTGTTTTAAATATTTTTATCAATAAGAAAAAAATGAAAGTACATGAATTACTAATATAGCTCAAAAATTTAGAAAACCAACTAAATTAACTGAAGAAAAGTAGAGTAAAAAATTTTAAAAGCTAAAAATAAAAACTAGGAATCAGAAAACAGAAAACCAGAGGGCTAAAAAAATTTTTTTTCTCCCAAAAGCTCTTTTTTGCTGGGGGAGAAAAAAAATAAACCAGTTGATTTGATTAAGTTACCACCTCTCCTAATCAAGAGTAAAAAAGGACAAAGCACAAATATATAAAATAAGAAAATGGGGGGAAACCACAGAAATAAGACAAAATTAAAAAAAATAAGAAACTACTTTGTAAAAGTCTATATAAATAAACATAGATAAAATAATTTTCTAGTAAGCTGTAGCTTGCCAAAACTGAACCCAGAGAGCCTAAACATGACTAATATTCACAAAATAAAAGGAAGAAGTTTTAAAAGAGCTATCCACTAAACAAATCAAAACACATCAGGCCATAAACATTTTACAAAGGAATTCTACTAAATCTTAAAAGGGCTGATAATTTTATACTATTTAAAACTAGTGTACATTTTGGGAAAAAGAAAACTTCCAAACGTTTTATAAAACTTAACATTAGTGCCACACCTTGAAAAAGACTGCACAAAAAAAGAGAAGACTGCAGATCAGATCAATCTTATTTTTGCATTTTGATTGAAAAGGTAAAGTATTAGCACACAGAACAACATTAAAAGAACCCAGAAATTCAAGTTTGGCTCAAGGTTGTTAAAAAGACAAATATATTAACACAAGCTCTACTGACGCTAAAAAGAACCTGACAAAATTCAACATCTTCTTGATTAAAAGTACTTAATAAAATAGGAAACAACAGATGTTCCTATATATAATACATAAATATATGTATATACCATACTTAATGCAGAGACATTGGGAGCACTCCTTCTAAAGTAAGGAATAAAAAGAGGATGCCCCCTAATCACTACTGCTTAACATTGTCCTAATTAGTCAGTATAATCTGATAAGAAAGAATTAAATTCTAAAGGGAGGGATAAACCTATCACTAGCTGTAGTGATATATATGATTACATATTATAACCTAGAAATTCCATGAAAATCACTTATAAAACTATTATAAACAATAATGGAATTCAAAAAGCAGAGAGAAAAAAAGTTAGTATGTAGAAATCAAAAGCCTTCATGTACACAAACAATAGCTAGTTAGGATCTACAAACCATTTAATAGTAAAAAGGGGAAGAAAATATACAAGAGTTACAATAACGTATGTGCAAATTTTACATGAAGAAAACTTTAAAACACTCCTGAAGAAACAAAAGCAATCTTACAAGGGGAAAGGTATAGTATTTTCTTGGACAGAAAGACTCAATATCTTGAAAGATGCCAATTTATCTTAATTTATAAATATAATTAGATCTCAATAAAAGTAACAGCCCATCCTTCCATATCCACAGGATCAAGACAAGGGGTTTCTAAAGCTTACATGCTAAAATAAATAAGAATGGCCTAGAAAATCCTGAAGAGAAAAATGAGACTAGTACTATAATGTATTAAAAGTGACCAATACATGTAAATGTTTGTGTGTGTACATATACACACACACACAAACACACCAAAAAAGAGATAAATTTCTACATGGCAAAAAGACAAAACAAAAATAAGATCATAACCAAAGTCAGAAGACACATAACAACCTAGGGATATTATCTGCAGTTCATATAACAAAGGGCTAACCTCCTTTAGAAAGTTCTCTCAGTAAATGCAAGGACCAAAAGTCCAACAGAAAAAGAAGGGCACAGGATAGAAACAGTTAATAAAAAAAAGAAATAAGGTGGCCCTTACATATGTAAAGAAAAGATGGCCAAATGCAAAACATAAGGAAACTATTTCTTGCAAATCTGATTTACAAAAATCTAGAGTATGACACACCTATAGAGGCAAAGGTGTAAGGAGACAGCCTCATTAACTGATGCACAATGTTTACAACACCTAGGGAGGGCGATGTGGCAATAATGATCAAAATTACAAATACATTTGCCCTTGACCCATCAATCTCACCTCCTGGGATCTATTTTAAGGTCTATATATATATATACATATGATGTTCTGAAATGGCAAATAATTAAAAACAGCCCTAGTATACATCTAAAGGGGACTTCTGAAATATATCCCCTCAATGACATATTCCTCCAATGGTTGATGCAGCTGAAAGTAATGAGAAAACTATGTACTACTGATCTGGAAAGATCCAGGGATCCTTGAAGGAATAGCTGATTCCAGATACAGGGCCGGAAATAACACAACAGGCTTGGAACATCCTGCTATGCCAAAAAGCAAAAAAAAAGCATCAAAGACTAAGGAATAATCAACAGGACATTGTAATTTTCCACATAAGAATTCTATCTAATGTAAAGGGAATAACTGAATTAGAAAACGTACCAATTAGTAATCCCTCATAAAATAAATAATTTGGGTAATACTGATCAATGAATGGAGTTGTTAGTCATTGAAAGGTTGACTGGGAAATTTACAAATAGAGAGATCAGGCCTACTGATCTCTGAACATACTGATCAATCTTAGTATCACCAAAGTTCGGACCACTAGGTACGTGTCTCCTAAAACAATACAGTATGAAGCACTTATGAATATTCTGAACCAGAATTGAATCAAGCTTCTAGGGCTAACCTTCATTTTTGGGAAATATAGAGGACAGAGGTACAAGGTTAGTAACACCACAAGAAGACAAAAGACAAATCTAAATTTTTGGATATTCTGCAGGACAAGTGACAGAGTTTCTGCAACAAGTCAACAGAATGAACAAAAGGGAAAAACAAAATAAAACAAGTGGAAAGGAAATGGATTACTACATTTAAAAAAGCCATAATAGCTAAATGTGATGTATGGATCTTCTCTGGACCCTGATTAGAACCAGCTAATTATAAAAAGACATTTGAGACAATCAGGGAAATCTGATAATGGACAGGGTATTGGAGGCTACAAATAAATGATGATTTAAAATTTTTTTTACATATGATAATGGTTTTATGACTGTGTAAGAAAACATCCATATTTTTAAAGGCATATAGTAAAATAGTAGGGACAAAATAAGACGCTGTCTGGGATCTGATTTAAAAATACTACAATAAAAGAGTAAATAGAGATAGTTTAAGGAAAGGTAGAAAAATCCTGATAATTTGGACACAGGTGGTAGTTTATCATACTTGTCTCTACTTTTACTCAAAAATATTCATAGGAAAACACCTAAAAATGAGAATACAATTAGTATACCACATTAAGCATCAGCAATAGGTATAATGCCTGGGGTCACCATGACTAACAGATTTCTTTTCCTTTAAAACATATATTTCATAATGAAATATTGACAGAGTTAAAAGGACAAAAGTGAGTTATAATAGAAGACTGCTCAGATGATCATGTCAAAGCTTTTATATTTGCTTTCACATGCTTACTTCATGGTACTACTAAACTTTAAACTCTAAAGTACTTTCTAAGTACTTTAGAAAGTACTGTGTAAAGGCTTTCTAAATGAAATGTAACAAAAATATAAAGGTTTTTATAGATTGTCTTCATATACAAATATTATTTCAAGACAATGAACACATATCATTACATATAAATTATGTATAAAATGTATATATATATTTATGTACACCCCCAACACAGAGGCCATACAGAAATCCACTACCCAAAATAGAATATGGTTTTAGTTCTCTTACCATCAATATTAAGCATCATTTTCCACATGGCAGGACGAACAGATTGATGGAATCCAAACCATACTTCCCTGCCCCCTCCCAGAGGGTGGTCATATCCTTCTGGAGCTGAGAAAAAGGAACGCCCCACAGGTGTATATCTACAAAATTAAAATGGCATGTTCAATCCTCTCCTTCTCATAAAAGTATTTAAATCTGCAGAACAGGTGAGTCTAGAACACATACACTTAATACAGCATAATGATGCTTGTCATTAGGAACATATGAAAAAACATTTTCCAAATCTGTGAAAGTAAAAAGCAGCCATTCTAAATGAGGGGAAAAAGAAGAAAAAAAAATCAGCATCCTTCACTGAAATTTTGTTCTTAAAACTAATGTTTGAGTAAGTTTTATTTAAAATACTTTCTTAAAATACACTTTCTAAAGTTAACTGTTTCAACCTTATAAAATGCTAAAGAGTAAATAATTATTGATCAAAAAGCCATTTCTGTATATGTTTGCAAGACACACTTTTCTTTAAAATAAACTAATATACATACACAAAGACACACATATGTATGTGAAGTGCTGATGTGATTTAAAAAGCATCAGTTTCAACACAATTTGATACTATTGTATAAACTACATTACCTTTAAAACAAGGCAATTAAACTATAAGAATATATCTGAAAATTTATCAGTTACATAAATTTAAAGCTCCTAAGAGAAAGGGCTACACAGTTTTCTGAAAAAGTATCCATTAAAATAGCTAAGCTAATAATGTGCATTTACTATCTTTCTTTCCTTTTCCTTTTTTTTTTTGAGTTAGACCAACAGCTTTATCAAAAGATGAGGAGAGCAGAGCCCTCCTCCCGCTGACCACCAGGCAACAAAGGCCTCAGTCTGGGGCACCTGGGTGTTTTGCAGCCCAATAGGGTGTGGCCAAACATGCGCAGTCATTTACAGTTATTTACCAAGTCAGGGAGGTTCCCACACCTGATGAGTATTTACTTTCAAAAGTCAGAGAATTTTCACTAACCTACTTCTGTCAACTTGTATGCATGCTATTCTCAGCTGAAATAATCAAAATATATAACAGCTGAAGATTAACCAAAGGTAGACTGTACAACTCACTCTTGGGAGGAAAGCCTCCACACTTAAAATCTAAATGGGAAGAAAAATGAGAAGCACCCACTTCATGGAGGGCAGATGTCGTAGCACCACGTCAACAGCATGGACAGGATTAGTGCTGATTGGCTTGTCTAATTCCAGGGGCTCAGGCAAGGTCCGTCCTGTCAGTACTTCATGGAGTAGGTGCCAACTCACCCGAGAGACAAATTTGATTGATACCTTGAAAGGTCGATCTTTTCCACCTTCCCCTGGTAAAGTAACATCTAAATCTACCTGTTGATGGGAAAAGTCAACTGGTAAAAACTTAGGAAGATAAATACAATTATTTTTAAGTTTAACTTTAAAATATTTAAGAGAAAACAAAGCAAATATAAGAAACCAATCTCAACATTAGATCAATAGACAATTTCCAAGCAATATTGTTAAGTAAAAAAAAAAGTGAAGTACAGAAAATTACAAATAGTATGCCATCTTATGTGTGAAAAAGAAGAATAGGAAAATATTCATGCACCTGCTTATTTCTGCAAAAAGAAACACAGGAAAGCATGAACCAGAAACAAAGAAATTGGTTACTTTGAAAGATGGGAAGGAAAAGATTGGACAGAAATAGAGAACGAATTAACTCTGAGTATATTTTTCAGTGTAGTTTTGACTCTTGGAAGCATGTTAAATAAAGTTCTATATATTAAAAAATTAAAAATAAAATCAACAAGAATGGAAGGAAAAAACTAAAACTCAATATAAACAAAATCAAATGAAGCCGAACACATTTCAAATGAATTACATAACCACACTGAAAAAAAAAAGACACACTGAAAGAAAGAGAAAGAAAATACTAATACAAGTGACTCTTGAATAGAGTATATGACTTATATTTTCAACTGGGAGTGTGGAAGACAGGTGAGTGGGGAAAACTGCGTACAAAATGAAACCTTAAACTCTTATTAGTAGGTTTGTTTCCTATACTGATATGATGTAGTAATTTAGAAACTATTTTATATGTATTGTTAGATTGAACAAATGAATAAAAATGTTGATGTATGGGGAGCAGGGGTTCAAAGAAGACAGAAGATACAAAAACGCAATATGGGGACTAAGGAAAAGTCCTGTAGGGATAGAAAGTAAGTAGAAGAATCAGTTTGAACTCATGATTTCCAATATACACACTGTATACTGTATACAACAAGTGGCACTTAAAGAATACATGTCAGGCTTACCACATGACATATAATATTTATTACTATTTATGTATACATATTTCCTACCTCCATATACCCCAATAGCAATGAGTACATCCAGTACTCAGATTTTGGTTTCTAAATTACATTCCCCCACTAAAAGAAGCCATTGTTCATTTGAGAAAGGCTAGCTGCAGAGCTACAGCAGGGAAAACATAAGATGAGTGATAATGGTATTGTGCATCTTGTGCCAGAAAGTAAGGAAGTACTAAAGAAAAAAAATGTTTGTAATGTCAAAGGACACAGGAATCAGCTAAAAAGGGCTCCCACTGGTTAAATCTGGGACAATCTGGGAAGTCAAACAAATAGGGGAGGAGAAAATGCTCTCTCTTACAATAAAATACCAACTAATAAACATAGAAGGAATGACAGAATTAGAAAAATCAACATTACTACACAGTAAATCCTTCTAAGCAACAGCCATCAATTAGTAAAAAATCTAATGAGAAACAAATTCTTAAAATTATCTCCCATACCAAAAGTAAAAACTTCTCTGCATCAAACGACATGTTCAAGTAAAATGGCAGCCTTTGGAATGTGAGAAAATATGTGCAAATCATGTATCTGCTAGGTACAGTGATTTCCTAAAACTCAACAACAAAAATGAAACAACCCAAATTTAAAAGTGGGCAAAGGACTCAAAAATACATTTCACCAAAGATAGACAAATGGCCCATAAACACATGAAAAATGTTCAATGTCACTAATCATTAGGGAAATGTAAATCAAAATCACAATGAGTTACCACCTCACACTCATTAGGATGATTACTATCAAAAAACAGAAAACAGCAAGCACTGATGAGGTTGTGGAAAATTTGAAACCCTTGTGCACCGTTGATGGAACGCAAAATAGTGCAGCCCCTGTGGAAAACAGTATGGTGATTTCTCAAAACATTAAAAATAAAATTACCAATTATATGATCTAGCAACTCCACTTCTAGTATATACACAAAAGAACTGAAAACAGGAACTAAAACAGATATTTGTACACCCATGTTCATAAAAGCATTATTTGCAATAGCCAAAAGGTATCCACCAACAGAAAACTAACCAAAAGTAATACATCCATACAATGGAATATTATTCAGCCTTAAAAAGGAAGGACATTCTGACACATGCAACAACATGGAAGACCTTGAGGACATTATGCTAAGTGAAATAGGCCAGTCACAAAAAAGGTAAGTACTGTATGATTTCACTTACAAGAGGTACTGAAAGTAGTTCAATTCACAGAGACAGAGAGCAGAATGGTGGTTGCCAGGGACTAAGGAAAGGGGAGAATAGGTACTGAGTTTCAGTTTTACAAGATAAAAAGAGTTATGTAGGTGGATGTTGGTAATGGTTGTGAATGCACTTAATGCCACTGAACAGTACCTTAAAAATGGCTCGGATGGCAAATTTATGTTATATGTGTTTTATCACAATTTTAAAGAAAAATATCTCACCACAAGAGTGAAGAAAAAAAGAATAATTTGACAGAAGAAATGTGGCAGATACCAATTTAACCTGTGATCAAAATTAGCATCACTGTTAATGGAACAAGCATATGTTATGTGCCTCTTGATATGATGCACTGATAAGGAAAGAACACACTATAATATTCTTGGCAAAAATGCTTAATCAGAATTTAATCAAAAGGAAACACCAGACAAGCCCAGACTGAGGGATATTCTACAAAATAACTTGCCTGTAATCTTCAATCATGTTAATGTCATGAAAAAAAAATGGCTGGGAAATTGTTCCAGAATAAAGAAGACTAAAAAGAAATGATACCTAAATACAATCACAAATCTGGACTGGATTCTGTACTAAGGCAAAAAAAGATGAAAGGACATTATTGGAACAAATGACAAAACGGGAAAATGGATTGTTGATTAGACAAAAGTATCATTTTGATGTAAAATTTAGTGAAGTTGCTAAGTGTAGTTTTTATCCTTGTTTTTAGGAAATACATATTAAAGGACATGATATAAGCAACTTACTCTTAAGTGGTTCAGGAAAAAAATTCTCTTTTGTTTTCTCTTTGTGCCTATAGATACGCTATAGAGAGAGATACACATACAGGCTTACTTGTATGATAGAATGATAAAACAAATGTCACACACATGAAGAATACTGGTGAATGGGTAAAAAGGATATGTGAGGTGTTTGCATGATTCTTAGAACTTTTTTATAAATCTGAAATTATTTCAAAGTAAGAAGTTAAAAAAGACAAATGATACACACATATATGGACTGTAATAAAATAAAATGGTAATTACTGTATTAGAAAGAAGACATTGCAAAAGTATAGCTTTCCAATAAAGAATGCATATCTTACTCCAGTAGTCGCCACAGGAAGTGGATTGGCTGTGTAAAGGCTTCTTTTTCCATCATAAACTGGTCTACGGTCTCCAAATATAGTTACTTTAAAATGCTGAACCATTGAGTCAACCACCTCCCTAAAAAAAAGGGAAAAACATATTCATGTAATCCTGTGCATAATGAAATACAAAAATTTTAACTTGTTTCTTACAGTATTTAAAGCTGTCACATTCTAAAAGACAATTGTACACGATAAAGGTACAGCTTCCAGAACCATAGCTTAGAATACCAGAAAGACTGATTTCTGGCAAGAGATAATATGAATTTCACAAAAGACAGAGAAGAATGAATCCAGTGAATTACTTAATCTTTCTGGACTACAAGAGACCTGCAAAATATTATTCTTAGAAACTGACCCCTAATCCCTTTCACCATCTCTAAACATTACCTGACACATTCACCTCTTTTTTTCAGGTTGATGCTCTTTTCTCTGTGCTCAAACAGCACCTAGTACATGTATCTATTAGAACACTTATTGCACTGTATTAAAATTATTATATACTTTGCTGCTACCAGACCGTGAGATTCTTGAGAGCAATAAAAACACTTGTACTTTGCACCCCTGTCCTCCATCCTTCTACCTCCCCACTCCATGCTTGCAGGAGTATCTACCCAGTAAGGATATTTTGAAATCTCTGTTAAACCCAACAAACATTTTTAGTACATATATACTTACATGGAAAGATATTCAGTACTTTTACATTTTAAAAATGACACAGAATAATACCAAATATTCACAAATCAGTATTTATTTTTATTTTTAATTAATTAATTAATTTTTTATATAATTTATTTTGGCATCATTATTCTACAATTACATGTGCAATATTATGGTTATTAAACTACCCCTTCATCAGGTACCCCCCACCAACCCCATTACACTCACTGTCAATCAGCATACTGAGATCCTATAGAATCACTACTTGTCTTCTATGAGCTGTACAGCCCTCCCCGTGCCCCCCCAACATTACGTCTCCTAATCGTAATGCCCCTTTTTCCCTCTTATCCCTCCCTTCCCACCCATCTTCCCCAGTCCCTTTCCCTTTGGTAACTATTAGTCCATTCTTGTGTTCTGTGAGACTGCTGCTGTTTTGTTCCTTCAGTTTTTTTTTCTTTGTTCTTATACTCCACATATGAGTGAAATCATTTGATACTTGTCTTTTTCGGCTTGGCTTATTTCACTGAGCATAATACCCTCTAGCTCCATCCATGTTGTTGCAAATGGTAGGATTTGTTTTCTTCTTAGGGCTGAATAATATTCCATTGTGTATGTGTACCACTTCTTCTTTATCCATTCATCTACTGATGGACACTTAGGTTGCTTCCATTTATTGGCTATTGTAAATAGTGCTGTGATAAACATAGGGGTGCCTATGTCTTTTTCAAACTGGGCTGCTGCAGTCTTAGGGTAAATTCCTAAGAGTGGAATTCCTGGGTCAAATGGTATTTCTATTTTTAGTTTTTTGAGGAACCTCCATACTGCTTTCCACAATGGTTGAACTAATTTGCAGTCCCACCAGCAGTGTAGGAGGGTTCCTTTTCTCCACATCCTCATGAACATTTGCTGTTGTTCGTCTTTTGGATGTTGAAGATCCTCACTGGTGTGAGGTGATATCTCATTGTGGTTTTAATCTGCATTTCTCTGATGATTAGCGATGTGGAGCATCTTTTCATGTGCTTGTTGGCCATCTGAATTTCTTCTTGAGAGAAGTGTCTATTCATGTCTTCTGCCCATTTCTTAATTGGATTATTTGCTTTTTGTTTGTTAAGGTGCGTGAGTTCTTTATATATTTTGGATATCAACCCTTTATCAGATACGTCATTTGTGAATATATTCTCCCATACTGTAGGATATCTTTTTGCTCTACTGATGGTGTCCTATGCTGTACAGAAGCTTTTCAGCTTGATATAGTCCCACTTATTTACTTTTGCTTTTGGTTCCCTTGCCTGGGGAGATATGTTCATGAAGAAGTCGCTCATGTTTATGTCCAAGAGATTTTTGCCTATTTTTTTTCTAAGAGTTTTATGGTTTCATGACTTACATTCAGGTCTTTGATCCACCTTGAGTTTACCTTTGTGTATGGGGCTACACAGTAGTCCAGTTTCATTCTCTTACATGTAGCTGTCCAGTTTTGCAACACTAGCTGCTGAAGAGGCCGTCATCTCCCCATTGTATATCCAAGTCTCCTTTATCAAATATTAATTGACTGTATATGTTTGGGTTAATGTTTGGATTTTCTATTCTGTTCCACTGGTCTGTGGGTCTGTTTTTGTGCCAATACCAAATTGTCTTGATTACTGTGGCTTTGTAGCAGAGCTTGAAGTCAGGGAGCATAATTCCCCTTGTTTTATTCCTCCTTCTCAGGATTGCTTTGGCTATTCGGGGTCTTTTGTGGTTCCATATGAATTTTAGAATTATTTGTTCGAGTTCATTGAGGAAAGCTGTTGGTAGTTTGATAGGGATTGCGTTGAATCTGTAGATTGCTTTAGGTAGTATAGCCATTTTGACAATATTTATTCTTCCTAGCCAAGAGCATGGGATGCATTTCCATTTGTTAGTGTCCTCTTTAATTTCTGTTAGGAGTGTCTTGTAGTTTCAGAGTACAGGTCGTTCACTTCCTTTGTTAGGTTTTTTCCTAGGTATTTTATTCTTTTTGATGCAATTATGAATGGAATTGTTTTTCTGATTTCTCTTTCTGTTAGTTCATCGTTAGTGTATAGGAAAGCAACAGATTTCTGTGTGTTAATTTTGTATCCTGCAACTTTGCTGAATTCACATATTAGTTCTAGTAGTTTTGGAGTGGAGTCTTTGGGGTTTTTTATGTACAGTATCATGTCATCTGCAAATAGTGACGATTTGACTTCTTTTTTACCAATCTGGATGCCTTGTATGTCTTTGTTTTGTCTGATTGCCGTGGCTAGGACCTCCAGTACTATGTTGAATAACAGTGGAGAGAGTGGCCATCCCTGTCTTGTTCCCGATCTTAGATGAAAAGCTTTCAGCTTCTCGCTGTTAAGTATGATGTTAGCTGTGGGTTTGTCATATATGGCCTTTATGATGTTGAGGTACTTGCCCTCTATACCCATTTTGTTGAGAGTTTTAGTCAGGAATGGATGCTGAATTTTGTCAAATGCTTTTTCAGCATCTATGGAGATGATCATGTGGTTTTTGCTCTTCTTTTTGTTGATGTGGTGGATGATGTTGATGGATTTTCGAATGTTGTACCATCCTTGCATCCCTGGGATGAATCCCACTTGATCATGGTGTAAGATCCTCTTGATGTATTTTTGAAATCAGTTTGCTAATATTGTGTTGAGTATTTTTGCATCTACGTTCACCGTCTGTAATTTTCTCTTTTGGTGAGGTCTTTGCCCGGTTTTGGTATTAGAGTGATGCTGGCTTCATAGAATGAGTTTGGAAGTATTCCCTCCTCTTCTATTTTTTGGAAAACTTTAAGGAGAATGGGTGTTATTTCTTCTCTATATGTCTGGTAGAATTCGGAGGTGAATCCATCAGGTCCGGGAGTTTTGTTCTTGGGTAGTTTTTTGATTACTGCTTCAATTTCGTTGCTGGTGATTGGTCTGTTTAGTTTTTCTGTTTCTTGCTTGGTCAGTCTTGGAAGGTTGTATTTTTCTAAGAAGTTGTCCATTTCTTCTATCTTTTCCAGCTTGTTAGCATATAGACTCTCATAATACTCTCTTATAATTCTTTGTATTTCTGTGGGGTCCGTCGTGATTTTTCCTTTCTCATTTCTGATTCTGTTTATGTGTGTAGATTCTCTTTTTCTCTTAATGAGTCTGGCTAGGGGTTTATCTATTTTGTTTATTTTTTCAAAGAACCAGCTCTTGGTTTCAGTGATTTTTTTCTATTGTTTTATTCTTTTCAATTTTATTTATTTCTTCTCTGATCTTTATTATGTCCCTCCTTCTGGTGACTCTGGGCCTCATTTGTTCTTTTTTTTCCAATTTCAGTAATTGTGTCTTTAGACTATTCATTTGGGAATGTTCTTCCTTCTTTAAATAGGCCTGGATTGCAATATACTCTCCTCTTAGGACTGCCTTTCCTGCATCCCACAGAAGTTGTGGCTTTGGGTTGTTGTTGTCATTAGTCTCCATATATTCTTTGATTTCTGTTTTGATTTGGTCGTTAACCCATTGATTAATTAGGAGAGTGTTGTTAAGTCTCCATGTATTTGTGAGCCTTTTTGATTTCTTTCTAAAATTTATTTCTAGTTTTATACCTTGGTGATCTGAGAAGTTGGTTGGTAGGATTTCAATATTTTTGAAATTACTGAGGTTCTTTTTGTGGCCTAGTATGTGGTCTATTCTGGAAAATGTTCCATGTGCACTTGAGAAGAATGTGTATCCTGTTGCTTTTGGGTGTAGAGTTCTGTAGATGTCTGTTAGGTCCATCTGTTCTAGTGTGTTGTTCAGTGCCTCTGTGTCTTATTTTCTGTCTGGTTGATCTGTCCTCTGGAGTGAGTGGGGTGTTGAAGTCTCCTAAGATGAATGCATTGCTGTCTATTTCATCCTTTAATTCTGTTCGTATTTGTTTCACATGTGCTGGCGCTCCTGTGTTGGGTGCATATATATTTATAATGGTTATATCTTCTTGTTGGGCTGACCCCTTTATCGTTATGTAATGTCCTTCTTTATCTCTTGCTACTTTCTTTGTTTTGAAGTCTATTTTGTCTGATACAAGTACTGCAACACCTGCTTTTTTCTCTTTGTTGTTTGCATGAAATATCTTTTTCCATCCCTTCACTTTTAGTTTGTGTATATCTTTGGTTTTGAGGTGAGTCTCTTGTAAGCAGCATATAGATGGGTCTTGCTTTTTTATCCATTCTGTTACTCTGTGTCTTTTGATTGGTGCATTCAGTCCATTTACATTTAGGGTGATTATTGATAGATATGTACTTATTGCCATTGCTGGCTTTAGATTCATGGTTACCAAAGGTTCAAGGGTTGCTTCTTTACTATCTAACAATCTAACTTAACTTTCTTGTTAAGTTATTGTAAACAGTGTCTGATGTTTCTTCATTTCTCTCCCTTCTTATTCTTCCTCCTCCATTCTTTATATACTAGGTGTTTTATTCTTTGCCTTTAGTTAGTATTTGGATGGTCTGCTTTCTTTGCTATGATTTTATTTTCTCTAGTCACATCTTTTTAGCCTTAGGTGTGCTTCCTTCAAGAGCAATCCGTTTAAGATCCTGTAGTGGTGGTTTATGAGAGGCAAACTGTCTCAGCTTTCGTTTGTCTGGAAATTGTTTAATCCCTCCGTCATATTTAAATGATAATCGTGCTGGATACAATATTCTTGGTTCGAGGCCCTTCTGTTTCATAACGTTAAATATATCATGCCATTCTCTTCTGGCCTGTAAGGTTTCTGTTGAGAAGTCTGGTGATAGTCTGATGGGTTTTCCTTTGTAGGTGATCTTTTTTCTCTCTCTAGCTGCCTTTAATACTCTGTCTTTATATTTGATCTTTGCCATCTTAATTATTATGTGTCTTGGTGTTGTCTTCCTTGGGTCCCTTGTGTTGGGAGATCTGTGGGCTTCTGTGGACTGCGAGACTATTTCCTTCCCCAGTGAGGGAAAGTTTTCAGCAATTATTTCTTCAAAGACACTTTCTATCCCTTTTTCTCTCTCTTCTTCCTCTGGTACTCATATAATGCGAATATTTTTCCGTTTGCATTGATCACACTGTTCTCTTAATATTCTTTCATTCCTAGAGATCCTTTTATCTCTCTCTACCTCAGCTTCTCTGTATTCCTGTTCTCTGATATCTATTCCATTAACAGTCTCTTGCATCTCATCCAGTCTGCTGTTAAGCCCATTGATCGCTTATCTGATTTCTGCATTGTCTTTCCTCACTTCCCTCACTTCTTCCCTCAGCTCTTGCACATTTCTCTGTAGATCCATCAGCATGGTTATGACTTTCATTCTGAATTCTTTTTCAGGAAGACTGTGCATTTCCATCCCTTCAGGCTCCCTCTCTGATGTTGTCTGGTTGATTTTATTCTGGACCATATTCCTTTGTCTTTTCATGGCTATAGAAGTGGTCACTGGTAGTTGCCACATATGTCAGCTGGGCTCTTTAAGACCGCCTCCTGGGGTGCCGAGTCCTCTTGGGTGTAGCTGCGTGCTGTGCGCTTTCCCGTGTATTCTGGTCTCTCTTTTAGGAGTAGTTGTATTTGCTGTATTTTCGTAGATAAATAGAGTGTTGGGAGGAGATTTCTGCCTCCCTGCTCACACCGCCATCTTCCCAGAAGTCTGATCCAGTATTTATTTTTATACACTTTATTTGTAAAAGCAGTGGAAATATATCTAGAAGGATATGTACCAAATAGATACAGTGGTTACCTCTGGAGAGAGAAGCAGAGAGAACGACTTTTTATTTTGTTTAAGCAATCTAAATATGTTATAATGAGAATATACCCACAAAGTACTGGTAATATATTTACAGTACATTTAAAAGAATGAAGAAAGAAAAGACTAAATCTAGCACAGGCAGGGTAGGTAAGAGGGAGAGAACCTGGAACAAAATAATTTAGCTGACTTGATACCCAGTAATTTTGTACATTCTCAAAGTTTTTATTTTCCTCCCTTTCCAAAATTTGCTAAAACTATTTAAATAAAGATCAAGTCTTTTTTAGAGGAAATTTTACAATAAAGATTTGACTCAGATGAGTTTTTGCACAGAAAGCATATTCGAACTATTTTCTGCCATTAAAAAGTTTTTTGTGTGAGCATTATCAATTACAGTTTCTTAAGTGAAATTTTACACATCTAATTTGTCACAAAGTTTTGACTATTTTGTAATTTTTCTAGTCACCAATAAACCGGTGCAATTTTAAGCTTACCAAATTCTGGCAACCCAATCAAACCACTCTAAGGATTAAAATGGTGGAGGAGATTGAAATAGTAGTGCCAAAACATCATGGAGATAAAAAAAAGTTCTGCTTTGAATACACAATATTCAAGTATATTCTTAGTCAGTGTTCTAACAGTGGATAGTCTTGCTCAATGAACTGCAAGAATCTCCAATGGAATGTATCTAAAGCTGAGTTCAACATATCTCCCCAAGTCAAATCTCGTTATCCTCCTGTTTACTACTCTTTAATTATTGGTGCTTCCATCTTTCCATGAACCCAGATTAAAAATCTGGCTCATCTCTTTATCCAATCAGTTCTTAACTTCATCTCTGCAGTACTTTTTTTTTATTAAGGTATCATTGATATACACTTTATGAAGGTTTCACAAGAAAAACAATGTGGTTATTACATTCACCCTTATTATTGAGTTCCCCCCGCCCCATATCCCACTGCAGTCACTGTCCATCAGTGTAGTAAGATGCCACAGAATCCCTATTTGTCTTCTCTGAACTACACGGTCTTCCCCATGATCCCACACACATCATATGCACCAATTGTGATACCCCACAATCCCCTTTTCCCTCCCTCCCCTCCACTACCCCCTCCTTTGGTAACTGCGGAAACCTTCTTGGCACCTATGAGTCTGCTGATATTTTGTTCCTTCAGTGTTGCTTCGTTGTTATGCTCCACAAATGAGGAAATCATTTGGTATTTGTCTTTCTCTGCCTGACTTATTTCACTGAGCATAATACCCTCTAGTTCGATCCATGTTGTTGCAAAAGGTAGAATTTGTTTATTTTTTACGGCTGAATGGTATTCCATTGTGTATATGTACCACTTCTTCTTTATCCATTCATCTACTGATGGACACTTAGGTTGCTTCCATATCTTGACTATTGTAAATAGTGCTGCGATAAACATAGGGGGGCATATGTCTTTTTGAATCCGACAAGTTGTTTTCTTTGGGTAAATTCCTAGGAGTGGAATTCTAGGGTCAAATGGTATTTCTATTTTGAGTTTTTTGAGGAACCTCCATACTGCTTTCCACAATAGTTGAACTAGCTTACATTCCCACCAGCAGCGTAGGAGGGTTCCCCTTTCTCCGCATCCTCACCAGCATTTGTTGTTCTTAGTTGTTTTGATGCTGGCCATCCTAACTGGTGTGAGGTAATATCTCATTGTGGTTTTAATTTGCATTTCCCTGATGATTAGTGATGTGGAGCATCTTTCATGTGTCTGTTGTCCATCTGAATTTCTTCTTTGGAAAATTGTCTGTTCATATCCTCTGCCCATTTTTTAATCAGGTTATTTGCTTTTTGGGTGTTGAGACATGTGACTTCTTTATATACTTTGGATGTTAATTCCTTGTCAGATATGTCATTTACAAATATATTATCCCATACTGCAGGGTACCTTTTTGTTCTGCTGATGGTGTCCTTTGCCTACAGAAGCTTTTTAGCTTGATGTAGTCCCATGTGTTCATTTTTGCTTTTGTTTCCCTCACTCGAGGAGATGTGTTCAGGAAAAAGTTGCTCATGTTTATATTCAGGAGATTTTTGCCTATGTTGTCTTTTAAGAGTTTCATGGTTTCATGACTTACATTCAGGTCTTTGATCCACTTAGAATTTACTTTTATGTACAGGGTTAAACAATAATCCAGTTTCATTCTCTAGCATGCTGTCCAGTTTTGCCAACACCAGTTGTCAAAGAGGCGGTCATTTCCCCATTGTATGTCCATAGTTTTTTTACTGTATAGTAATTGACCACATATGCTCAGGTTTATATGTGGGCTCTCTAGTTTGTTCCATTGGTCTATGGGTCTTTTCTTGTGCCAGTACCAAATTGTCTCGATTACTGTGACTTTGTAGTAGAGCTTGAAGTTGGGAAGCATATTGCCCCCCCTCCCACCGCCACCCTTTATTATTCCTTCAGAGGATTGCTTTGGCTATTCGGGTCTTTTGTGGTTCCATATGAATTTAACTATTTGCTCTAGTTCATTGAAGAATGTTATTGGTACTCTGATAGGGATTGCATTGACTCTGTAGATTGCTTTAGGCAGGATGGCCACTTTAACAATATTAATTCTTCCTATCCATGAGCACGAGATGTGTTTCCATTTATTGGTGTCGTCTGTAATTTCTCTCATGAGTGTCTTGTAGTTTTCAGAGTATAGGTCTTTCACTTCCTTGGTTAGGTTTATTCTTAGGTATTTTATTCTTTTTGATGCAACTGTGAATCAAATTGTTTTCCTGATTTCTCTTTCTGCTAGTTCATCATTAATGTATAGGAATGCCACAGATTTCTGCATACTAATTTTGTATTCTGCAACTTTGCTGAATTCAGATATTAGATCTAGCAGTTTTGGAGTGGATTCTTTAGGGTTTTTTTAAATGAACAATATCATGCCATCTGCAAACAGTGACAGTTTAACTTGTTCCTTACTAATCTGGATGCTATTTATTTCTTTGTGTTGTCTAATTGCTATGGCCAAGACCTCCAGAACTATCTGAATAAAAGTGGAGAGAGGGACATCCTTGTCTTGTTCCTGATCTTAAAGGAAAGGCTTTCAGCTTCTCGCTGTTAGGTATAATGTTAGCTGTGGGTTTCTCATATATGGCCTTTATTATGTTGAGGTACTTGCCCTCTATATCCATTTCTTGAGAGTTTTTATCATGAATGGATGTTGAATTTTGTCGAATGCTTTTTCAACATCTATGGAGATGATTATGTGGTTTTTGTCCTTCTTGTTGTTGATGTGGGGGATGATGTTGTTGGATTTTCGAATACTGTACCATCCTTGCATCACTGGAATAAATCCTACCTGATCATGGTGGATGATCTTTTTGATATATTTTTGAATTCGGTTTGCTAAGATTTTGTGTATATTTTCGCATCTATGTTCATCAGGGATATTGGTGTGTAATTTTCTTTTTTGTGGTGTCTTTGCCTGATTTTGGTATTACAGGGATGCTGGCCTCATAAATGAGTTTGGAAGTATTCCCTCCTCTTCTACTTTTTGGAAAACTTTTAGGAGGATGGGTATTAGTTCTTCACTAAATGTTTGATAAAATTCAACAGTGAAGTCATCTGGTCCAGGGGTTTTGTTCTTAGGTAATTTTTTGATTACCAATTCAATTTCGTTGCTGGTAATTGGTCAGTTCAGATTTTGTTTCTTTCTGGGTCAGTCTTGGAAGGTTGTATTTTTCTAGAAAGTTGTCCATTTCTTCTAGGTTATCCTGTTCATTAGCATATAAATTTTCACATTATTCTCTAATAATTCTTTATATTTCTGTGGTGTCTGTCGTGGTTTTTCCTTTCTCATTTCTGATTCTGTTTGTGTGTAGATTCTCTTTTTTTCTTGGTAAGTCTGGCTAGGGGTTTATTTGTTTTGTTTATTTTCTAGAAGAACCAGCTCTTGGTTTCATTGATTGTTTTTATTGTTTTATTCTCAATTTTATTTATTTCTGCTCTAGTCTTTATTACGTCCCACCTTCTACTGACTTTGGGTCCCATTTGTTCTTCAGTTTCTAGTTTCGTTAATTGTGAGTTTAGACTACTCATATGGGATTGTTCTTCTTTTCTGAGGTAGGCCTGTCTTGCAGTATACTTCCCTCTTAGCATGGCCTTCACTGTATCCCACAGATTTTGTGGTGTTGAATTATTGTTGTCATTTGTCTCCATATACTGCTTGATCTCTGTTTTTATTTGGTCATTGATCCATCGTTTATTTAGGAGCATGTTGTGAAGCCTCCATATGTTTGCGGAATTTTTCGTTTTCTTTGTGTAATTTACTTCTAGTTTCATACCTTTGTGATCTGAGAAGCTGGTTGATACAATTTCAATCTTACTGAGGTTCTTTTTGTGGCCTAGTATATGATCTATTCTTGAAAATGTTCCATGTGCACTTGAGAAGAATGTGTATCCTACTGCTTTTGGGTGTAGAGTTCTGTAGATGTCTG
Source organism: Smutsia gigantea (assembly GCA_032199065.1). Taxonomy (NCBI): domain Eukaryota; kingdom Metazoa; phylum Chordata; class Mammalia; order Pholidota; family Manidae; genus Smutsia; species Smutsia gigantea. Next base: position 628,209 of record JAVSCE010005671.1, read on the forward strand.
TTAGGTCCATCTGTTCTAATGTGTTGTTCAGTGCCTCTGTTTCTTTACTTATTTTCTGTCTAGTTGATCTATCCTTTGGAGTGAGTGGTGTGCTGAAGTCTTGTAAAATGAATGCACTGCATTCTATTTCACCCTTTAGTTCTATTAGTATTTGTTTTACACATGTAGATGCTCCTGTGTTGTGTGCATAGATATTTATAATGGTTATATCCTCTTGTTGGGACTGACCCCTTTATCATTATGTAATGTCCTTCTTTGTCTCTTGTTACTTACTTTTTTTTTTGCCTTTTTAAAATTTTGCTATTATTAATGTACAATTACATGAGCAATATTATGGTTACTAGACTCCCCCTATTATCAAGTCCCACCACATACTCCATTACAGTCACTGTCCATCAGCGTAGTAAGATGCTACAGAATCACTACTTGTCTTCTCTGTGTTATACTGCCTTCCCCGCATGCCCCCCACTGCTACATTATGTGTGCTAATCGTTAATTCTCCTTTTCCCCCCTTATCCCTCCCTTCCCACCCATCCTTCCCAGTCCCTTTCCCTTTGGTAACTTTCTTTGTTTTGAAGTCTATTTTGTCTGACTCCAACTCCAGCTTTTTTCTCCCTATTAGTTGCATGAAATATCTTTCTCCATCCCTTCACTTTTAGTCTGTGTGTGTCTTTGGGTTTGAAGTGAGTCTCCTGTAGGCAGCATATAGATGGGTCTTGTTTTCTATGCATGCGGTGACTCTATGTCTTTTGATTGGTGCATTCAGACCATTTACATTTAGGGTGATTATCGATAGGTATGTGCTTCTTGCCATTGCAGGCTTTTGACTTGTGGTTACCAAAGGTTCAAGGGTAACTTCCTTACTATCTAACAATCTAATTTAACTCACTTAGTATGCTATTACAAACACATTCTAAAGGTTCTTTTTTTTCTCCTTTTTTCTTCCTCCTCCATTCTTTACATATTAGGTATTGGAAAACGAATTTTTAACTCAATCTAGCTTACACAAATAACTCTCCCCTAGAACACTTCTCCCTCAGGCCACCACTGACCTCTTAAACATGGTATCTTTTCAGCCTTTACACTCTGGGCTTCTTTTATCATTTGCCACTGTGCTTAGTCCTTGAAAATCATGATCCCTGTTTTACCTTTTATGAAACAGCTTTTTTCATCCTGGTTCTCCTATCTTTCTAATCTCTAAGTGTCTTCACTGAAGAACCTGAAATAATAGTATCCCCTGAGATCTGTTCTCAGTTCTCTTGACTCTACACACTCTCCCTAGGTTTTAACTATCACTTATATGCTGGCATGTCGCAAATATCAATCTCCATGTCAGCCCTAGTCTGAGCTCTAGGCTCTAGGCACTTATTTCTAATAATCTATTGAACTTCTCCATTTTGATGTTTCTTATACAATTTGACTTCCAAATATGCAAAACACATGATAAAAATACTTGGTCCTTTTCCCATCCATATTTCTGTTAAAGTCATCACCACTGCAAAAGCTAATAACTATGAAGCCACTCTTACCTCTTCCCTTTCCATACATACCAAAGTTTACCTTAGTTGGTCATTCTTCATCTAAATTTTACATTTAAGCCCTCCTTTCATCACCATTGCCACTGCTGTTATTTAATCTTAAAAAACACTACTTCTAATCTAGAAAAGTAGGTACCAGAGGTACTAGGAGGTATGCTGGAGTATGAGAAAAAGTTATTAGTATTTATATTTAATTTTCATCAACAATTAGAAATTAAGATTTCTAATATTCATGAAAATGGATTGACCACTGTTATCTTCACTAAGTCTCTATCAGATGTAAATATAGCACCCAGGAATCCTAAAAGAATAATGGGAACTCTGCAAGATACAGAAGTTATTAGTGGAAGTCACTCATTCATTCATTTTCAGCATGTTGCAACTTATTTCAGTTTAAGTGTGTGGTACATATTCAATCAGGTTTTTGGTACATTAATCTAAAATGTCAAGTTATTAAATAATTCCTAAATAGTTTATTTCAAAATGTTTCCCACTTTTAGTTTTTCTATATACAATGTGTTAGAATGGTAATTTATGTATATAAGTTAAAAAATTTAAATACGTGTACATATACATTTACTTGTCTATTGTTGAATGCATGGTCAAACATATTTTAACTAATGGGGATGAATTTGAAGACCAGTGACCTAGACTACTGTAACAACCTTCCAGATATTCTCTAGGACTCCTCTGGTCTTTCCCTTCTCTGATTAATTCTCCACACTGCCACTGGTTCTGCTTTTAAATACAGATGTTTTTCATTTGCTCAGAAGCCCATGCCCTCTCCTATGTGGATTATTCTTTCTCCTGGTCTACTGGGCAACTATTCAGTTCACACACCATGTCATGTACTCCAACTTCCTTCCAAAAGCAGGAATCATTATTCTTTCATCACAGCACAGAATGCACGCCTCACAGGCTTGTCACCCCACAGAGACAATGAAATCCTTATTAGGAACCATGTCTTATTTATCCTATTATCTCCAAAATCCAGCAAAGTGCCTGACACAAAACCTGGTACATTCAATTAAATAGCTAATGAAAACATAGGAAAGATCCAAAAATGATCTCTGAGTTAAATTTTAAAAGTTATTATTAAAAGTTTAAAAGTTATTAGAAGTTATATAGAAAAAACTATAATTCCAGTGAGGGTCCATATGTCCTTTAAATATAGTACCAATATCATTCTACCTTGGTACACCACATGGTAAATTCAGGTAATTGGTACAAATTGGTTTAACCCAGTCTAAGAAAAAAAAATGGAGCAGACCAAAAGTAAATCACAACACATCTGTACAATGCAATACTATACAGGTATTATAATTTCAATCTACACAAATCGATAGATGTTAAGAATAAATCCTACCTACTAGCCCCTGATAATTAGATATATACTTACTTATAAAAGCATCTTTGAGTTTTATATATATAATAGAAATATTAGCCAAAAAATTACTTTCTACTGAGTAATTTAGATGCTACTTTAAGGGAATTTTGAGATTTGAAATATTCACCATTTGTTGGTTTTCCTATCTTCCAAATGATTAATAAGGGAAATCAAACTTGCTTATTAACTGACATATTTTGTATGGCACACCTTCCCCAAGAGAGCTAAACATTCAAAACTACACTGTTTGATTTTCACTGGCAATTTTCTGAGGTAGGTCCTCTAAATAATTTTCATCAGAATTATATCCCTCCATAGATATGACACCAAAAGAACAAATGGCGTAAGAAAAAATTAATTGGACTTCATCAAAATTAAAAATGTGCTTCAAAGGACACCACCAAGAAAGTGAAAAGAATACATAAAGAAAGGGAGAAAAATTTTGCAAATCCTTGTACCTGATACAGGACTTTTAACTAGTAGGTATAAAGAACTCCTACAACTCAATAATGAAAAGACATGATCCAATTTTAAAAAAGGCAAAGACCTGAACAGATATTTCTCCAAAGATAAACAAATGGCCAGTAAGTAAGTACATGAAAAGATGCTTAACATCATTATCCATCAGGGAAATGCAAATCAAAATAACAATGAGATACTACTTAATACCCATTAGGATGGCTATAATAAAGAGGACAGATTACTAATGTTGTTGAGGATATGGAGACATTGGAATCATCATACATTGCTAGTGAGAATGTAAAATGATACAGCCACTTTGGAAAAGAATCTGAAAGGTTAAACACAAAGCCACCACATGATTTCACTCTTAGGTATACACCCAAGAGAAATGAAAACATTTGTCCATACAAAATCCTATACATAAATGTTCATAGCAGCATTATTCATAAGGGCCAAAAAAGTGCAAACAACTCGTGTCCATCGACTGATGAATCAATAAACAAAATAAACAGTGAAATATTATTCAGTAATAAAAAGGAATGAAATAATGATACATGCTACAACATGAATGAACCTTGAAAACATTATGCAAAGTGAAAGAGGTCACACAAAAGGCCACATATTGAATACTTCCATTTATACGAACTGCCCAGAAAAGGCAAATCTACAGAGACAGAAAGTAGACTAGTGATTGGTAGGGGTTGTGAGGCAGGAGGCAATGGGGAGCAATTGCTAGTGAGTATGGGGTTTCTTCTTGGGAGGGTGAAATGTTCTAAAATTAGATCTAAAAAGTTAAATGTTCTAAAATATTTGAGCATGTGGCATATGGACAAGAGAAACCTTGTATGTGCTGATTTAAATACTGCTGCATTTTGGTGATGGCAATACGCTATCTCTGTGAACATACTAAAAACCACTGAATTGTACACTTTAAATGAGTGAATTGTATGGGATATGAATTTTACATCAACAAAGTTATTTTTAAAAAGTATGTCCCTCTCTTGGCATACTAGCCAATTGTAGCACTATGCCAATAATATTCCTAATAACAGCAGAAAGGGAGTTGCTTCCAACATTCTGATCTGAGATTTCCATTTAGAATCAATATGATTTATACTTTTTCTTATAAAATTCAATCAGTATTACATTACATCCATATACAATATGGAAATATTTGGCATTATGTCATTAATCATTATAGAATAATAACAGTAATTATAATAGTACAATGATTATAAGATAATATTTAATCTATAAAATTGAACCAAAAAATATTCAACCACAACCTATTACTACTTCAAGATTCTTTCATATCTTTACTCATGTTTAAAATAGATACTGACTGCCAGTTATAACTATGCTGTATATATTTTTTACATGTATTTATTTCACTACTCAATGGTTCTGAGTATGTAATAATCTATTTAACCCCACATACGCTTAATAGTTGGAGAAACTAGCATAAAATCTCAAGTTGCAGAATTTATGCTCTAGGTCATAATATTTCTAAAAATATTTGATTTTTCGTTATTGAGACCATTCACTTGTGAAAAAACAAAACTAGAAACATTTAAAATCTGCTTAACAAATGTGTTCTACCAAATGATTGTTTTCAGTCAGTCATTAAATAGGAAAAAAAGAAACATACATTCCCCCAAAGGGGTGAGGAAAGGACAAAACAAAGCAGTAGACAGAAAGTCTAAAGGAGAAAAGCTGAATCAAAAAATTATTCATAAGCATTTCTTGGATATTTTATCTAAGAAAACTCTTCTGACTAAAGTGAAAACTTGTTTGGCTATAATACATTATTCTACTATTGTGATTAATGCCATAGTGCCAAATATTTGAGCATGTGGCATATGGACAAGAGAAACCTCATATGTGCTGATTTAAATACTGCTGCATTTCAGTCCATAACTACTTAGCTAATATTGAAATGGAATTGTAAAGTTTTATCTAGTTCTTCTAACTTCTACAATTCCAGTTGAGGAAGTATAGGAATTGAACCAATTTCAGAAGCCCACCAACAATTTTTAATGACTAGTTATGTAATAATATTGCAAAAACTAAAGACAAAAGCTAGTCTTTTGAAGAAAATTAAGGGAATAAGTTTTACAGATGTTTATATAAAATCAAGTCAATATTATAAACAAAGAATAAAGTTGATTTATGCCATTTTTAGAGTACAGAAAGTGCTCTATTTGATAGTACCTCCTATCAACTCTCAAATAAAAGGTACATGAGAAAAAATGTCCATTTGGAAACATTTAAATTACAGATCCTTTACTTGTACTGACAAACAATATAATAAGACAAAGCAACTTACAGAAGAAATATTATTAGGAATGTCAATAGGATCCTAAGTTAAAACCAGAATGTATTGCACTAATTACATGTATTTTCCTCCCAAATGAACCAACATGCTAAGCATCTACATGTAAAACTCTATGCTATGCAATTTCACATACACTTACACAATACACAAATACTTCCTTCACCCCCACCAAAAAAAAGAAGGAACAAATATAATAAGCAACTTTGTTCTTTTTTTTACTTAATATTCCCTTAATGCCAACCCATATTGTCTTCAAATGATTTTGTTTTCCTAACATTTTCATCATATAATTCTCCTATTAAATGAATTAGCTATAACAATTCTCCACTATATACTGCCAAAGTTAGGGTTGATTCTTTTACGGCAGGGCAAGGTGGAGAGGCAGTAGTAAGGAATTCAGCTGAGAAATATCTGCCTTAGACATTTGATCAGTTAAGAGATTTGCTTAAATTAATAAATGCCTTTAAAAAATGTAAACATCTACCAAATGGGTTAGGATTATCTTTCATTCAAATTTACATATTAACATATCAATTCTGAGAAACAAGAAAAAGGGAATTTGAAAGCGCAGCACGAGACAGTTAAGTTTCTGTAGTGGATTATGGCTAGCAGAAAGACAGACAAAAGAGAGGAAGGAGTATAAGACAAAGATCAGCCAACAGATCTTAAAAGGGAAGGGCACTGGAAATCCCTATCTAGGCATATATAACCCTCTGTTAATATCCAGTTCTCTTTTCTGTCCCTCACCAACATACTCACACCATTTTCTTTTTATGAGCATTTCATTCATTCTATTTATTATGTGTCAATCACTGAGTTAAGATCAGATCTATAAGGATAACAGTAAAGAATATTCCTTTTCATGAAGAGGTTATACTCTGAGAAGAGGGGAGCAAAGAGTAACCACAATGCACTAAAAATATTATAACAGAAGTGTACACCAAGTACTACAAGGTCATAAAAAAATGAATTACCATCTGACTATGGAGTTTAAAAGATGTGCCTTAAAAAATAACAGAGGTCTGCCAGATAGACAAGGGCAGAGAGGCCATTCCAGGTAAGAGCTGCAGAATATGGAAAAGGATATAGGGTTAGACAAACCAAGAAGGGTATGCTATACTAAATTTGGGATGTTCTTCTGTAGGCAATAGAGAGCTGAAAATATTTTAAAGTATGGGAGTGACATAATCAGGTTTCTTATTTAAAAGAATAACTATGCCAGAAATGTGCATAATTAACTAGAATGCAGAGGGAGAGATGTCAGGGAAGACCAATTAAAAGGTCATTGTAAGAGTCTAGATAACAAGGATCTGAAACCAAGATGGTAGCTGTATGAATGGAGAGGGACAGATTAGGGACCAACTTCTGAAATAGCAGTAAGTTGTTCTGATAATCAAATAGGGTTTGATAATCAATAGGAAGAAAAGGAAATGTAAGGTCTAATTTCAGAGTTCAGGTAGAGAAAAAGAATACAGTAATATCAATGGAGTATAGGGATAGGGATTGAGAGAATGTTTTTTTAACTTGTGTATAAAGCACTTTAGTGATATTCAGGTGTCAGTTTAAAACTCAGGAAAGAAGTGGAGGCTACATCAAGACTAGGAGTCACTTATTCATAGACGGTAGCTTAAAGCAGTACCTGCCCAGAACCACCCTCCTTAAGTGTGGCTAAAGCTCACTATACCTGATTCTTCTCAATTGCTGTACCTTTGTTAATGCTGCCTCATCTTTAAACACAGTGTCTCTTTATTACAGCTATCCACAACTCTATCAATGGTTTTAGATTTATTCCATTCCTTTTCTTCTTCTTTTACATATATTTTCTAATACATGCAATCTATCAAGTTAGGATTCTGGAGTTCTTATCTCACCTTTGCTACTAGAAATGTGTGTTCTTGAATAAGTCTCTTAACCTTTCTGGATTTCAGATATGAAAAAGAGTATCAGATTAATTGATCTCTTAGATTTCTTCCACTTATAATACTCCACAACTCCCTCCCTGTCCTCAGAAAGAACTCTGCATTGCGCATTAATTATAATACTCATATGATAGGTGGTTTTTTCATGTTATCACAAAGTCTCTTAGTGTTCATTCACTTCTTATTTCTTGCGTCTTATCTCCTCTACTAAATTACACATTGCTGGACAGCAAGAACCATCTTTGTCTTAAATGTCCTTAATAATACTTATTGAGTAAGAAATGGCTGGAGTATTTGACAATACAAACCAAAATGCTAAGTTGAATATCATTGTTTTCTAAGTATTTTGTCCCTAAGTCTTTTTTTTTTGAACACCATGTCATAAATTGCTTTTATATTCCTCTTATTACCTAAACCACAGACACATACATATATACATTTATATAGTATTTGGGGGGGTAGTAAGAGAAGAAGCTCACTGAAAGCAAATTGATAAATCTTTATATATCATATGTACTTGTTCCTGCATAAGAGTAAAGAAAGTTAGAAGTTGATCATAACAAAAAGTACAAAACCATGACAACCACCATTTCTACTACCACTGCTATAATCTCCATCATCTTAAAGGGAACATTAGAAAGGTGTAAGCAAGGTAGAGGTATGGTGGAGGAAAAAAAAGAGCACAGATATATTACCTACCAGCAAGGGAAAAGACCTCAGTCTGATTTCAAGAGCATAAAAAAATAACGGGGACCTTTTCTATTAACACAAAGAAGACGTGAGTTTTGTTATAATAGAAAATTTTCAAGTCTGTTTATATAAGACTTTTCCCACCATTACACCTCTGAAGCACAATTTCAAAACAATTACCGTATATTCTTGGTCAAACTATTACACATTATCATTGTTATTTAGATATACAAGATAAATGTAATTACTAAAGCAAAGACAAATATCAACAGCAAAATATCTCCATAACTTTATGATTCTTACCTGTTCACTCTTCTAGGACACTTGTCTGGTTTAATATCCACCTCATAGAGGTAGACATCAATCTTTGGAATTTCAACTTGAAAACAGTTTGCCAGCAATTTAATGGGTTTGCCCATGGTGCCATAGCCAGGTCTTCTGGGCACCATGAGTAGGGGCTGGGCCCCAACAGGTCCTGCCAGAGGGTGGAAAAAAGAGAGTAACACTGTTACAAGCTGCATTTGATAATCTTGTCAATCAGGTTATGTTAGAATTTTAAAGTACAGCTGATAGTGATTAAGACTAGTGCTGAAAGATGACATAATTTCTAACTCTTCAACTTCATTTCATCCTAACTTACTCTCCTCATTAAAACAAACATACAAACAAAAAACTGAGCATCTCTGGAAAACTTTATTGGAAGAGTAGAAAGAAGAGAGAACAATCATAAAACCTAGGTGGGCATTAGCAAGCAAAAATCAGACCCCAAGAGTATGAGATCAACAGCAAAGTAAACTTAAAGAAAGTAGAAGGTGATAATAAGGATAAGAATAAATCAGAAAAATGAAAAACTGTATACAAAAAAAAAAACCTGATCAACAAAGCACAAAATCAATTGTTTGAAAAGAAAGAAAATTGTAAAACTCCAGGCAACACTGTTCAGGAGAAAAAAGGCTTTAAATAACCAATATATGGAAAAGATGTTATCACTACAGACACTGAAGACGTTACATTGTGTCAATAAATTTGAAAGTTTGATAAAACAAATTCCTAGTGAAATACAGCTTACTGACACACAAAAGAATACACAATCTGAAAAGTCCACTGTTGGTAGAGATGTAAAATGGTGCAGTCACTTTGGAAAACAGTATGGTGGTTCCTCAAAACATTAAAAATGGAATTACTATATGATCCAGCAATTCTACTTCTTGGTTTACAACCAAAAGAACTAAAAGAAGGACAATGAAGAGAACTGTACACCTATGCTCATAGCAGCATTATTCACAATAGCCAAAAGGTAAAAGCAACCTAAGTACCCACTGATGGATGACTGGATAAGCAAAATGTGGTATACACATACAATGGAATATTAATCAGCCTTAAAAAGGAAGGAAATTCTGACACATGGTACAACATGTATAAAATTTATGGATGTTATGCTAAGTGAAATAAGCCAGTCACAAAAAGACACTGATTCCACTTATTAATACCTAGAGTGGTCAACTTCATAGAGATGAAGTAGAAGCGTGGTTGCCAGGGGCTGGGATAAAGGGAGAATGGGGAATTGCTGCTTAATGGGTGTAGTTTCAGTTTTACAAGAAAAAGAGTTTTGGAGCTTGGTTATACAATATCCACACACTAATGTGAATGTACTTAAGTACTACTGATGTGTATACTAAAATATTACTAAGATGGTAAATTTAATGTTACATGTATTTAAGTGTGAATGTACTTTAATACTACTAATCTCTACACTAAAAAATTGCTGATGGTAAACTTAATGTTACATGTGTTTTATCACAGCTAAAAAAAGAACTCTAAGTGATATCCAGCATTAAGATTTTAAAGCCCAAAATGTTGTAGCTTTGTTAAACAAATCCAAATAATAAATTCAGTTAATAAATGAATAACTTATCTCAATTAACTTCATTTAAAAGACTTGAAAAGTCCTGTAACTATATGAAAAAATGAAATCCACAATTAAAAAATATTTCCACATGCACACTAAAAGATTCCAGATCCAGATTGCTCCACTACAGAATTACACCAAACATTTAAGGAAAGAAATAATATCAATCTTATACAAACTCTTCCAGAAAATAAAAAAAAAGTGAAAATTCAACTTATAATGCCAGAAAAATCTTGATACTAAAATCTAACCAGAAGATTATGAAAAGGGAAAATCCTAGGACAATCTCATTCATGAACATATATGCAATAATCCTAAACAAAATGTTAACAAATTAAACCAAGCAATGTATCAGAAGGATAATGTGTCACGACCAATGTGAGTTTTTGTCAGGAATTAAAAGGTAAGTTCACAACTTTTTTTTTCACTGTCAATGAAAGTAGATTAAAGTGCTGTCTACATCATTTATTCTTAAATTTTGTTTTCAGATATTTGTAATCACTTTCATAAATTCTTCTAATGGCATAATCTTTCCTGCCATCCTAGACTGAGACAGGTAATATTGAGTAAATCTGGACTAGGTCATAGTTCTGGCTCTGTCATGTATCTAACCCCTTGAACTCTGTCAAATTTAATGTCCTGAAACTCTATTTCCTGATCTAAAAGATGGGAATAAAAGTTGATCTTCATCTTTCTTATGAATCTTGTTAGGATCAAATTGGAAAATGTACAATTTTCTAAAGTAAGCTAAATGTACCAAGTTCTTACCATGTCTCAGTGTGCTAAATGCTTTACATGAAATATCTCATTTAATCTTCATACAAATCTTTAATGATTTTATAGATGTGGAAAACTGAGGTGACTTGCCTAAAATTTCATAGCTAGTTAAGTAGTAAAATTAGGACCTGGAACAGCCCTCCTGGTCTCTTTACTTTGTTCTATTGATATATTCATCCATCTTTTCACCAGTAATACACTGTCCTGATTACCACAGCTTTGTAGTAAGTCTTGAAGTCAAGTGGTGTCAAGTCTCCCAATGTTATTCTCCTTCAATATTGTGTAGCTATTCTGGGTATTGTGCCTTCCCACATAAACTTTAGAATCATTTTGTCTATATCCATAAAATAACTAGCCAGGATTTTGTTTGGGTTTGGGATTGTGCTAACTCTATGACTCTATGAATCAAGTTGGGAAGAACTGACATCTTTAGCATATTGAGTCTTCCTATACATGTACATGGAGTGTCTCTACTTATACTTTCTTTAATTGCTTTCTTCAGAATTTTATTTTCCTTGTATCTTGTATACATTTTGTTAGGTTTGTAAGTTTTGTTAGATTTTATAAGTATTGCCTTTTTTTGGAGTGCTAATGTAAATGGTACTGTGCTTCTAATTTCAAATTCTCATTGTTGACTGCTGGCCTACAATTCCAGACTTACTATTATTCTACAATAATCAAGACAGTGTGGTATTGGTTAAAGAATAGACAAAAAAATCAGTGGAACAGAAAAGGAAGCCCCAAAACTATACCACTAAGTACAATCAACTGATTTTTGACAAAGGAGCAAAGGCAACTCAATGGAAAAAGAAGAGTCTTTTTTCAATAATGGTGTTAAACAAGTGGATATTCGTATGCCAAAAAACAAACAAACAAACAAACATCTAGACACAGAACTTACACTATTTCCAAAACTTAACTCAAAATGGCTCATAGATTTTAATGTAAAATGTAAAAAGTATAAAACTCCTAGAAGAAATCGCAGGTGAAAACAGATGATGTTGACTTCTTAGAACACCAAAAGCACAATCCATGAGATTAAAAAATTGATGTTTTCATTATAATTAAAAAGATCTGTTCTGCAAAAGAGAATGAAAACACAAGCCACAGACTGAGAGAAATATTTACAAAACACCTATCAGATAAAGGACTAGTAACCAAAATATATAAAGATCTCTTAAAACTCAACAAAAAAACTTTTAAAAAAATGGACAAAAGATCTGAACAGACTCCTCACCAAAGAAGATATGCAGATGGAAAATAAGCATATGAAAAGATGCTCAACATTATATGTCATTAGGGAACTGCAAATTATAACAATGGCATACCACTACACACCTATTAGAATGAGTAAAATCCAAAAACACTAACAACATCAAATGCTGACAAGGATATGAAGCAATAGGCACTGTCATTCGTTGCTGGTGGACTGCAAAGTGGTACAGCCACTTTGGAAGACAGTTTAGCAGTTTCTTACAAAATTAAACACACATTTACCATATTATCCAGAAAACATGCTCCTTGGTATGACCAAAAACTTACATCTACACAAAAACCTGCACAAGAATGTTTATAGTAGCTTTATCTAAATGCTAAAACCTGTAAGCAACCAAGATGTTCTTCAGTAGGTGAATGGATAAAAAAAAACTGAAGTACCTCCAGACAACAGAATTATTCATCTCTAAAAGAAATGAGTTATCGGAGAAATTCAAGATGGCGGCACGAGAGGTGAGACGGAGAGCTCCTCCCAAACCACAAACAGTACAAAAATATCGTTAGTTAATATAACTAACCTTAAAACAGCAGCAAGAAAGAAGGCTGAACCAGACTGCAAACAGATCTCACGAACGGAGCAGACCTCACCAAACAGGGTAACATAGGAAAGCCTTAATCCGGCAGGACCGAAGCCCTTACCCCACCCCAGCTCACTGGCGGGAAGAAGAGAAATGGAGCGGGGAGGGAGTGGAAAACTGCGACTGCTGAACACTTAGCCCTGGAGATCTGCTTGGTGAGCAGAATCCTATACTGTGTGGTGCTCTAGACATTGGGGAGCTCAGACAGGTGGAGTGCTTGAGAAATTGACATTCTGGCTGTTTGTGGAGGAGGGCATCCACACCCAGCCACTCTGTGTCAGAGGAAAGGCAGGCAGTCTGAGAGGCTTACTAGCAGCCAGAGGGCTGCTGAAGGGACAGAGTTTGCATGGAGCTTGCTGTGCAGGAGAAGGGAGAGCTGGACAAGGTTGTCTGGAAGCATTCTGCCCAGCTGGTTGGGAACTTTGGGGAGCTTCAGGTGCTCCATCCCCTGGCTGCCTACTCAGCCCCAAGGCCTCCCCACTGTGACACACAGCCTGCCAAGCCTTCCTACTGACCGGAAGGCACCTACTCACAAACCTGCAGTCACTGCACAGGCGTCAGGCCAGCCAGAGGGAGGCCCCACCTACAAAAGTGAGAGACAGAAAGCACTGAGGTTTACACGTGTGTGCTTGGCCCACGGGCTCTGACAATGGAGACAGGCACCGCAGATGGGAATCAGGAAACAGATCTTTCCTTCCCCCAGGAATCACCTCTGCTCCCCTACAACCCCCAACCTCACTCTAGGGGCTGAGTAGCTCCAGAGACTGGAGTTTCTGTGCATTAGTGGGCACCACACAGAAATATGAAACAACAAAAGAACATGGTTCAGACCAAAATGTTACAAACCCCAGAAAGAGGGCCAAATGAAACCAAACTCACCAATCTTCCTGAAAGAGAGTTCAAAATAAAAATCATAAACATGCTTACGGAGGTACAGAAAAATACTCAAGAACTCAGGAACGAATTTAAGTTGGAGATTCAATCATTAAGAAATTCCGTATCTGAAATGCAACATACAATGGAGGGATTAAAAAGCAGATTCGATGTAGTAGAAGAGAAGGTAAATGGAATAGAAATTAGAGAAGAGGAATACAAAGCTGAGGCACAGAAAGAAAAAACGATCTCTAAGAATGAAAGAATATTGAGAGAACTGTGTGACCAATCCAAACGCAACATAATTCGCATTATAGGGGTACCAGAAGAAGAAGAGAGAAAAAAAGGGATAGAAAGTGCATTGAGGAGGTAATTGCTGAAAACTTCCCCGATCTGGGGAAGGAGATAGTCTCTCAAGCCATGGAGGTGCACAGATCTCCCAACACAAGGGAACCAAGGAAGACAACATCAAGACATTTAATAATTAAAATGGCAAAGATCAAGGATAAAGAAAGACTTTAAAAAGTAGCTAGAGAGAGAAAAAAGATCATATACAAAGGAAAACCGATCAGGCTTTCATCAGACTTCTCAACAGAAACCTTACAGGCCAGAAGGGAGTGGCATGATATATTTAATGCAACGAAGCAGAAGGACCTTGAACCAAGAATACTTTACCTGGCAAGGTTATAATTTAAATTTGAAGGAAGGATTAAACAATTTTCAGATAAGCAAAAGCTGAGAAAATTTACCTCCCACAAACCACCTCTACAGTGCATTTTGGAGGGACCCCTATAGACTGAAGTATCCCTAGGGCTAAACAGATGTCACCAAGGGAAGACAAAGAGTACAGAATATGGTCATAACATACAAAGAATGGAGGAGGAAGAAAAAGGAGGAAAAAAAAAGAACCGTTAGGTTGTGTTTGTAATAGTATACAAAGTAAGTTAAATTAGACTGTTAGACAGTAAGGGAATTGCCCTTGAACCTTTGGTAACCACGAATCTAAAGCCTGCAATGGCAATAAGTACATACCTATCGATAATCGCCCTAAATGTAAATGGTCTGAATGCACCAATCTAAAGACACAGAGTTACTGAATGGATAAAAAAAACAAGACCCATATATATGCTGCCTACAAGAGACTCACTTCAAACCCAAAGACATGCACAGACTGAAAGTGAAGGGATGGAAAAAGATATTTCATGCAACTAATAGTGAGAAAAAAGGAGGAGTTGCAGTACCTGTATCAGACAAAATAGACTTCAAAACAAAGAAAGTCACAAGACACAAAGAAGGACATTACATAATGATAAAAGGGTCACTCCAAGAAGATGTTATGACTATTATAAATATCTATGCACCAAAGAGAGTAGCACCTATATATGTGAAACAAATACTAACAGAATTAAAGGGGGCAACAGAATGCAATGCATTCATTTTAGGAGACTTTAACACAACACTCACGCTAAAGGACAGATCAATGAGACAGAAAATAAGTGAAGAGACAGAGGCACTGAACAACATATTAGAACAGATAGACCTAATGGATACCTACAGAACACTCTATCCAAAAGCAATGCGATGCATATTCTTCTCAAGTGCACATGAACATTTGCAAGAATAGATCATATATTAGGCCACAAAAAGAACCTCAGTAAATTCAAAAAGATTGAACTGTACCAACCAGCTTCTCAGATCACAAAGGTATGAAACTAGAAATAAATTATACAAAGAAAATGAAAAAGCCCACAAACACATGGAGGCTTAATAACATGCTCCTAAATAATTAATGGATCAATAACGAAATAAAAACAGAGATCAAGCAATATATGGCGACAAATGAAAACAATAATTCAACACCACAAAATCTGTGGGACGCAGTAAAGGCAGTGCTAAGACAGAAATATATTGTAATACAACAGGCCTACCTGAGAAAAGAACAACAATCCCAAATGAACAGTCTAAATTCACAATTAATGAAACTAGAAAAGGAAGAACAAATGAGGCCCAAAGTCAGCAGAAGGAGGGACACAATAAAGATTAAAGCAGAAATAAATAAAATTGAGAAGAATAAAAGAACAGAAAGAATCAATGAAAGGAGGAGCTGGTTCTTTGAGAAAATAAACAAAATAGATAAACCCTAGCCTAACTATCAGGAAAAAAAGAGTCTACACACATGAACAGAATCAGAAATGAGAAAGGAAAAATCACTACGGACACCACAAAAATACAAAGAATTATGAGAAAATATTATGAAAAATTATATGCTAACAAACTGGATAACCTAGAAGAAATGGACAACTTTCTAGAAAAATACAACCTTCCAAGGCTGACACAGGAAGAAAGAGAAAATCTGAATAGACCAATTACCAGCAAAGAAATTGAATTGGTAATCAAAAAACTACCTAAGAACAAAACTCCTGGAGTATATGGTTTTACTGCTGAATTTTTTCAAACATTTAGTGAAGACTTAATACCCATCCTCATTAAAGTTTTCCAAAAAGTAGAAGAGGAGGGATTACTCCCAAACTCAATCTACAAGGCCAACATCACTCTAATACCGAAACCAGGCAAAGACACCACAAAAAAAAGAAAATTACAGACCAATATCCCTGATGAACATAGATGCAAAAAAACTCAACAAAATCTTAGCAAACCAAATTCAAAAATACATCAAAAAGATCATCCATCATGACCAAGTGGGATTCATCCCAGGGATGCAAGGATGGTACACATTCGAAAATCCATCAACATCATCTACCACATCAAGAAAAAGAAGAACAAAAACCACATGATCATCTCCATAGATGCTGAAAAAGCATTTGACAAAATTCAGCATCCATTCATGATTAAAACTCTCAAGAAAATGGGTATAGACAGCAAGTACCTCAACATCATAAAGGTCATATATGACAAACCCACAGCTAACATCATACTTAACGGCGAGACGCTGAAAGCTTTTCATCTAAGATCGGGAACAAGACAGGGATGCCCACTCTGTCCACTGTTATTCAACATAGTACTGGAGGTCCTAGCCATGGCAATCAGACAAAACAAAGAAATACAAGGCATCCAGATTGGTAAAGAAATCAAATTGTCACTATTTGCAGATGACATGATACTGTACATAAAAATCCTAGATTCCACTCCAAAACTACTAGAACTAATATCTGAATTCAGCAAAGTTGCAGGATACAAAATCAACACACAGAAATCTGTTGCTTTCCTATACACTAATGATGAACTAACAGAAAGAGAAATCAGAAAAACAATTCCATTCACAATTGCATCAAAAAGAATAAAATACCTAGGAATAAACCTAACGAAGGAAGTGAAAGACCTGTACTCTGAAAACTACAAGACACTCCTAAGAGAAATTAAAGAGGACACTAACAAATGGAAATGCATCCCATGCTCTTGGCTAGGAAGAATAAATATTGTCAAAATGGCTATACTACCTAAAGCAATCTACAGATTCAATGCAATCCCTATCAAACTACCAACAGCTTTCTTCAATGAACTGGAACAAATAATTCTAAAATTCATATGGAACCACAAAAGACCCCGAATAGCCAAAGCAATCCTGAGAAGGAGGAATAAAACAAGGGGAATTATGCTCCCTGACTTCAAGCTCTACTACAAAGCCACAGTAATCAAGACAATTTGGTATTGGCACAAAAACAGACCCACCGACCAGTGGAACAGAATAGAAAATCCAAACATTAACCCAAACATATATAGTCAATTAATATTTAATAAAGGAGCCTTGGATATACAATGCGGAGATGACAGCCTCTTCAGCAGCTGGTGTTGGAAAAACTGGACAGCTACATGTAAGAGAATGAAACTGGACTACTGTGTAGCCCCATACACAAAGGTAAACTCAAGGTGGATCCAAGACCTGAATGTAAGTCATGAAACCATAAAACTCTTAGAAAAAAATATAGGCAAAAATCTCTTGGACATAAACATGGGCAACTTCTTCATGAACATATCTCCCCAGGCAAGGGAAACAAAAGCAAAAATGAACAAGTGGGACTATATCAAGCTGAAAAGCTTCTGTACAGCAAAGGACACCATCAGTGGAACAAAAAGACATCCTACAGTAATGGAGAATATATTCATAAATGACGTATCTGATAAGGGGTTGACATCCAAAATATATAAAGAACTCACACACCTTAACAAACAAAAAGCAAATAATCCAGTTAAGAAATGGGCAGAGGACATGAATAGACACCTCTCTCAAGAAGAAATTCAGATGGCCAACAGGCACATGAAAAGATGCTCCACATCGCTAATTATCAGAGAAATGCAGATTAAAACCACAATGAGATATCACCTCACATCAGTGAGGATGGCCAACATCCAAAAGACAAACAACAACAAATGTTGGTGAGGATGTGGAGAAAAGGAACCCTCCTACACTGCTGGTGGAACTGCAAATTAGTTCAACCATTGTCAAAAGCAGTATGGAGGTTCCTCAAAAAACCCAAAAACAGAAATACCATTTGACCCAGGAATTCCACTCCTAGGAATTTACTCTAAGACTGCAGGAGCCCAATTTGAAAAAGACAGATGCACCCCTATGTTTA
Organism: Smutsia gigantea; assembly: GCA_032199065.1. Lineage (NCBI taxonomy): Eukaryota > Metazoa > Chordata > Mammalia > Pholidota > Manidae > Smutsia > Smutsia gigantea. Next base: position 646,547 of record JAVSCE010005671.1, read on the forward strand.
TCACAGCACTATTTACAATAGCCAAGAAATGGAAGCAACCTAAGTGTCCATCAGTAGATGAATGGATAAAAAAGACGTGGTACATTTACACAATGGAATACTATTCAGCCACAAGAAGAAAACAAATCCTACCATTTGCAACAACATGGATGGAGCTAGAGGGTATTATGCTCAGTGAAATAAGCCAAGCCGAAAAAGACAAGTATCAAATGATTTCACTCATATTTGGAGTATAAGAACAAAGAAAAAAAACTGAAGGAACAAAACAGCAGCAGACTCACAGAACCCAGAATGGACTAACAAATACCAAAGGGAAAGGACTGAGGAGGATGGGTGGGAAGGGAGGGATAAGGGAGAAAAAGGGCTATTACAATTAGCACACATAATTTAGAGGGGGGGGGAGTTGGGTGGGGTGGGGTGGGGGGATACGGGGAAGGCAGTATAACACAGAGAAGACAAGTAGTGATTCTATAACATCCTACTGCGCTGATGGACAGTGACTGTAATGGGGTATGTGGTGGGGACTTGATAATAGGGGGAGTCTAGTAACCATAATGTTGCTTATGTAATTGTATGTTAATAATCGCAAAAAAAAAAGTTATCAAGCACGAAAAAACATGGAGGAAACTTAAATGCATACTTCTAAGTAGAAGAAGCCAACTGAAAGACTTCATAACATGTAATTCCAACTATATGATATGTGGAAAAGGCAAAATTATGGAGACAGCAAAAAGATCAATGGTTTCCAGGGCGGGAAGGATGAATAGGTTGAACACTGGGAATTTTAATTCTATTTTGTATGATATTGTAATGTTGGATATATATCACTAATATTTGTCAAAACCCATAGAATGTACAATGCTCAAAACCCACAAAATGTACAACACAAAGAGTGAATTCTAGTGTAAACTATGGACTTCAGTTAATAATACTGTATCAGTATTGGTTCATTAATTGTAACCAATGTACCACACTAGTGTAATAATAGGGGAAATTGGCAGTGGGCAGGGGAGTCAAGGGGTATATGGGAACTCTGTACTTTCCATTTCATTTTTCTATAAATTCAAAACCATTTAGAATTATTAATATAATGCACATGATCTTTGACCTCGTAATCCCAATTTCTAGGTATTTATCTACACATATACTTCCATATGCATAAAGTGCTATTTGTACAAGGATATTCTTGTATGCAGCATTGTTTGGAATAACAAAAGACAATGGAATGTAAGCTCAGTGAAGGCTGGGAGTTTTGTCTGCTTTTTGCAATCTATACTGTCGAGACCTGTTCCTGACATAAAGGTATAAACAATAAATATATGTTAAATGAATGAAATGAATAAATCAAAACTCAATAGGAAATTAATACAGCCACACAATGGAATAATATATAATTATTTAAATTCAAAAGAATAGGGAAACTCCTTAGATTCAATAAAGATGGGTTATATAAAAAATACTACAGGATAGGGTATGTGTCCATTTGTATGAATAAATAATATACATTATATTATACACACAAACGTTATTAGACTGGTAGGACACCAAAACAGTAGGGGCAGTGACTGCCTTTAGAGAGGGAACTAGATGGCTGGGGGCCTAAGAAAAAAGATTCATTTGTCTCCGCATACAGTCTATTCTGATAAAACCCATCTTTCTGTAACACAGATCAGCTCATATGCAATAGTAAATAGGGAAATTATGTCAGTTTAACACAGTTGATACTTTGGTTCACATGTGGTTTTCTTCAGCCTATTAATGCTTTGCTCCACCAAGTAACAGCAGCTGGCTACAAAGCACAGTAACACAACTGAATGCAACAAACCGCTGAGTAATACAGTTATTGTCCATGATACCCATTCACCCCAAGGTCTTCCCTTTGTCTCAGTTTGGCTAAATGCTTTGACTTGGAATAGCTTGTGTGGTTTCCTCTAAACTTTGTGCTATTTGCCTTTTTCTCAGTAATTTGGCAGTCTCAAATCTTCCTCAAATCCTATTTCACCAAGCTACCATCATCTTTTTAAAACATCTTAATATAAAGTCCTATGCTTACAGTAGTACTTACTCACTAGGCATGTTTCTTCCTTAGCAGCCAGTCTTCTTTTAACATCATACAATTCACCCATTTAAAGTATACAATTTAATGGCTTTTAGTATATTCAAAGAATTTTTCAATCACCATCATAATAAATTTTAGAACATCATCAACCTAAAAAGAAATCCTGAACCCCTCACCCATCACCTCCCCAGTTCCCATCACCCCCAGCAAAAAGCTACCATTAATCTACTTTCTGTCTCTACAGACTTGCCTATTCTGGACATTCCATATAAAGAAAATCATATGTTGTCCTTTGTAACTAATTTCTTTCACTTAACAAGTTTTCAAGGTTCATCCATGTTGAATGTGCATCAGTACTTCATTCCTTTTTATTCCCCAACAGTATTTTTTTTGTTTTATACCCCAACAGGATATACCACTTTTTACTTATTCATTCAAAATTCAGGTTGCTTTCACTTTTTGGCTATTATAATAGATAATTCTGCTATAAATACTCATATCATATCCTTGTATGGACATAAATTTTCTTTTGAGAAGATTCCTAGGAATAGAATTGCTAGGTCATGTTTAGCCTTCTGTGGAACTGCCACACTGTTTCCCAATCATTATGAATTTAACATGCCTGTTTAACTGTGCTGGTTTTTTAAATTAGAATTTTTGTTGTTTTAATTATACTCCTGTTAAAAAGTTGCCTGTTTTGATTGGTAAGTTTATTCGCCCACCCCAAACTGAGGCTTATCAAGATAAAGCTTAAAGATTTAATAATCTTTAAAATAATCAAGATAAACTTTCCCTTGTTAATGGAACAAGCTATCTATCCACTTAATAGAACATAGAAAGTTTTATTCAAACCATTTCACCATCCCTTTCCAAATTATTCTGGGAAAGAGATCATAATCAGTAGTTAAGTATCTCATGAAGTGATGAAAAACAACTATAAATCTTTACTGCTCCTTCCATCAAGAGGTGGAATCTTTTTTCCACCCCTCAATCTGGGCTGACCTTACTTCAACAGAATGCAGAGGTAGTTAAATGCTGTGTAACTTTTGAGATTGGCTTTTAGAGATCTGCAGCTTTTCCTTTGCCATTTAGAATGCTACTTCTTGGAACCCAGCCTTCATGCTGCGAGGAAACCCAACCTGCCTCAAGGAAAGGCCCAAGTGGAGATCCTAAATTCTCTTCCTATTTCCCTCCCACTTTCGGCTGATAGTAATAGCTTAGCTTCCAGTCACCAAATCTTGAGAAATGATAAACTGATGTCATTGTTATTTTAATTCACTAATGCAGCAACTGATTACCAAAACATTTCTTTTAGAAAAATCTGGACATTTTCTTTATCATCTCTTTACAAAAAAAACAATGGCATAATAAATTAATGTATTTGTTTATATGGTTTCTTTGCTCACCACTCATCCTTCCCAACTCTGAGTCTCGCTTCTTGAGGATTCAAATTCATCTTTCACTATTCTAAGGCACATCTTTAAACAGTGTTATACAAAGAGGCATCTGGCTGTGGGGAGGAAGATTTTCCAAATCCTTATATACATTTAAGACTCTTTATTACCTTCATACACAAACAACCTGGCTTGACATTGAATGCATACATTCAACAGTTTTATCTTCAAATTTTCATAGATGTTGTCTTCTAACATTTGGTATTATAGATTACTTTTTCCATATACATTCCTTATATTTGAGACTTGAAAATCTATAAATATGTCCTGTGTGGTTCTCTTTTTGTTAGGTTTGCTTGGAACAGACACTGACTCGTTTTCAGATGACATCAGTATTTCAAGCGTATTTCTTCTGTTATTTCTTTATTAATTTTTTAGTTTTTTTAGTTTATTTTGATATCATTAATCTACAATTAAGTGAGTAATATGGTGACTACACTACCCCCTTCAACAGGTTACCCCCCCACCAACCCCATTGCAGTCACTGTCCATCAGTGTAGTGAGATGCCACAGAGTCACTACTTGTCCTCCCTGGGTTGTACAGCGCTCCCCGTACCCACAAAACATTACATCTGCTAATCGTAATGTCCCTTCCTCCCCCTTGCCCCTCCCTTCCCACCCATCCTCCCCAGTCCCTTTCCCTTTCCCTTTCCCTTTCGTAACTATTAGTCCGTTCTCGGGTTCTGTGAGTCTCCTGCTGTTTTGTTCCTTCAGTTTTTTTTTTCCTTAGTTCTTATACGCCACATACGAGCGAAATCATTTGGAACTTGTCTTTTTCAGCTTGACTTATTTCACTGAGCATAATACCCTCTAGCTCCATCCATGTTGTTGCAAATGGTAGGATTTGTTTTCTTCTTGTGGCTGAATAATATTCCATTGTGTATATGTACCACCTCTTCTTTATCCATTCATCTACTGATGGACACTTAGGTTGCTTCCATTTCTTGGCTATTATAAAAAGTGCTGCGATAAACATAGGGGTGCATCTGTCTTTTTCAAACTGGGCTGCTGCATTCTTAGGGTAAATTCCTAGGAGTGGAATTCCTGCGTCAAATGGTATTTCTATTTTGAGATTTTTGAGGAACCTCCATACTGCTTTAGACAATGGTTGAACTAATTTGCAGTCCCACCAGCAGTGTAGGAGGGTTCCTTTTCTCCACATCCTCACCAACATTTGTTGTTGTTTGTCTTTTGGATGTTGGCCATCCTCACTGATGTGAGGTGATATCTCATTGTGGTTTTAATCTGCATTTCTCTGATGATTAGTGATGTGGAGCATCTTTTCATGTGCCTGTTGGCCATCTGAATTTCTTCTTAAGAGAAGTGTCTATTCATGTCCTCTGCCCATTTCTTAATTGGATTATTTGCTTTTTGTTTGTTGAGGTGCGTGAGTTCTTAATATATTTTGGATGTCAACCCCTTATCGGATACGTCATTTATGAATATATTCTCCCATACTGTAGGAAGTTTTTTTGTTCTACTGATGGTGTCCTTTGCTGTACAGAAGGTTTTCAGCTTCATATAGTCCCACTTGTTCATTTTTGCTTTTGTTTCCCTTGCTCGGGGAGATATGTTCATGAAGAAGTCACTCATGTTTATGTCCAAGAGCTTTTTGCCTATATTTTTTTCTAAGAGTTTTATACTTTCATGACTTACATTCAGGTCTTTGATCCACCTTGAGTTTACCTTTGTGTATGGGGCTAGACAGTAGTCCAGTTTCATTCTCTTACATGTAGCTGTCCAGTTTTTCCAACACCAGCTGCTGAAGAGGCTGTCATCTCCGCAATGTATATCCAAGGCTCCCTTATCAAATATTAATTGACTGTATGTGTTTGGGTTGATCCTTGGATTTTCTATTCTATTCCACTGATCTGTGGGTCTGTTTTTGTGCCAATACCAAATTGTCTTGATTATTGTGGCTTTGTAGTAGAGCTTGAAGTCAGGGAGCGTAATTCCCCCTGTTTTATTCCTCCTTCTCAGGATTGCTTTGGCTATCCGGGGTCTTTTGTGGTGCCAGATGAATTTTAGAATTATTTGTTCGAGTTCATTGAAGAAAGCTGTTGGTAGTTTGATAGGGATTGCGTTGAATCTGTAGACTGCTTTGGGTAGTATAGCTATTTTGACAATATTTATTCTTCCTAGCCAAGAGCATGGGAATGCATTTCCATTTGTTAGTGTCCTCTTTAATTTCTCGTAGGAGTGTCTTGTAGTTTTCAGGGTACAGGTCTTTCACTTCCTTCATTAGGTTTATTCCTAGGTATTTTATTCTTTTTGATGCAATTGTGAATGGAATTGTTTTTCTGATTTCTCTTTCTGTTAGTTCATCATTAGTGTATAGGAAAGCAACAGATTTCTGTGTGTTAATTTTGTATCCTGCAACTTTGCTGAATTCAGATATTAGTTCTAGTAGTTTTGGAGTGGAGTCTCTAGGGTTTTTTATGTACAATATCATGTCATCTGCAAATAGTGACAATTTGACTTATTTACCAATCTGGATGCCTTATATGTCTTTGTTTTGTCTGATTGCCATGGGTAAGACCTCCAGTACTATGTTGAATAACAGTGGAGGGAGGGGGCATCCCTGCCTTGTTCCCGATCTTAGACGAAAAGCTTTCAGCTTCTCGCTGTTAAGTATGATGTTAGCTGTGGGTTTGTCGTATATAGCCTTTATGGTGTTGAGGTACTTGCCCTCTATACCCATTTTCTTGAGAGTTTTAATCATGAATGGATGCTGAATTTTGTCAAATGCTTTTTCAGCATCTATGGAGATGATCATGTGGTTTTTGTTCTTCTTTTTGTTGATGTGGTGGATGATGTTGATGGATTTTCGAATGTTGTACCATCCTTGCATCCCTGGGATGAATCTCACTTGATCATAGTGTATGATCCTCTTGATGTATTTTTGAATTCGGTTTGCTAATATTTTGTTGAGTATTTTTGCATCTACGTTCATCAGGGATATTGGTCTGTAATTTTCTTTTTTGGTGAGGTCTTTGCCCGGTTTTGGTATTAGAGTGATGCTGGCTTCATAGAATGAGTTTGGAAGTATTCCCTCCTCTTCTATTTTTGGAAAACTTTAAGGAGAATGGGTGTTATTTCTTCTCTATATGTCTGGTAGAATTCGGAGGTGAATCCATCAGGTCCGGGAGTTTTGTTCTTGGGTAGTTTTTTGATTACTGCTTCAATTTCGTTGCTGGTGATTGGTCTGTTTAGTTTTTCTGTTTCTTGCTTGGTCAGTCTTGGAAGGTTGTATTTTTCTAAGAAGTTGTCCATTTCTTCTATCTTTTCCAGCTTGTTAGCATATAGACTCTCATAATACTCTCTTATAATTCTTTGTATTTCTGTAGGGTCCGTCGTGATTTTTCCTTTCTCATTTCTGATTCTGTTTATGTGTGTAGATTCTCTTTTTCTCTTAATGAGTCTGGCTAGGGGTTTATCTATTTTGTTTATTTTTTCAAAGAACAGGCTCTTGGTTTCATTGATTTTTTCTATTGTTTTGTTCTTCTCAATTTTATTTATTTCTTCTCTGATTTTTATTATGTCCCTCCTTCTGGTGACTTTGGGTCTCATTTGTTGTTCGTTTTCCAATTTCAGTAATTGTGTGTTTAGACTATTCATTTGGGATTGTTCTTCTTTCTTTAGATAAGCCTTGGATTGCAATATACTTTCCCCTTAGAACTGCCTTTGCTGCATGCCACAGAAGCTGTGGCTTTGTGTTGTTGTTGTCATTTGTCTCCATATACTCTTTGATTTGGTCATTGACCCATTGATTAATCAGGAGAATGTTATTAAGTCTCCATGTATTTGTGAGCCTTTTTGTTTTCTTTCCAAAGTTTAATTCTAGTTTAATACCTTTATGATCCGAGAAGTTGGCTGGTAGAATTTCAATATTTTCGATTTACTGAGGTTCTTTTTGTGGCCTAGTATGTGGTCTATTCTGGAAAATGTTTCATGTGCACTTGAGAAGAATGTGTATCCTGTTGCTTTTGGGTGTAGAGTTCTGTAGATGTCTGTTAGGTTCATCTGTTCTAGTGTGCTGTTCAGTGCCTCTGTGTCTTTACTTATTTTCTGTCTGGTTGATCTGTCCCTTGGGAGTGAGTGGTGTGTTGAAGTCACCTAAGATGAATGCATTGCTGTCTATTTCATCCTTTAATTCTGTTAGTATTTGTTTCACAAATGCCGGCGCCCCTGTGTTGGGTGTATATATATTTAGAATGCTTATATCTTCTTGTTGGATTGACCCCTTTATCATTATGTAATGTCCTTCTTTATCTCTTGCTACTTTCTTCGTTTTGAAGTCTATTTTGTCTGATACAAGTACTGCAACACCGGCTTTTTTCTCCTTGTTATTTGCATGAAATATCTTTTTCCATCCCTTCACTTTTAGTCTGTGTATATCTATGGATTTGAGGTGAGTTTCTTGTAGGCACCATATAGATGGGTCTTGCTTTTTTATCCATTCTGTTACTCTGTGTCTTTTGATTGGTGCATTCAGTCCATTTACCTTTAGGGTGATTATCGAAAGATATGTACTTATTGCCATTGCTGGCTTTAGATTCATGGTTACCAAAGGTTCAAGGGTTGCTTCTTTACTATCTAACAATCTAACGTAACTTTCTTGTTAAGTTATTGTAAACAGTGTCTGATGTTTCTTCATTTCTCTCCCTTCTTATTCTTCCTCCTCCATTCTTTATATACTAGGTGTTTTATTCTTTGCCTTTAGTTAGTATTTGGATGGTCTGCTTTCTTTGCTATGATTTTATTTTCTCTAGTCACATCTTTTTAGCCTTAGGTGTGCTTCCTTCAAGAGCAATCCGTTTAAGATATCCTGTAGTGGTGGTTTATGAGAGGCAAACTGTCTCAGCTTTCGTTTGTCTGGAAATTGTTTAATCCCTCCGTCATATTTAAATGATAATCGTGCTGGATACAATATTCTTGGTTCGAGGCCCTTCTGTTTCATAACGTTAAATATATCATGCCATTCTCTTCCGGCCTGTAAGGTTTCTGTTGAGAAGTCTGATGATAGTCTGATGGGTTTTCTTTGTAGGTGATCTTTTTTCTCTCTCTAGCTGCCTTTAATACTCTGTCCTTATCTTTGATCTTTGCCATTTTAATTATTATGTGTCTTGGTGTTGTCTTCCTGGGGTCCCTTGTGTTAGGAGATCTGTGGGCTTCCATGGACTGCAAGACTATTTCCTTCCCCAGCATGGGGACGTTTTCAGCAATTATTTCTTCGAAGACACTTTCTATCCCTTTTTCTCTCTCTTCTTCCTCTGGTACTCCTATAATGCGAATATTGTTCCTTTTGGATTGGTCACATAGTTCTCTTAATATTCTTTCATTCCTAGAGATCCTTTTATCTCTCTCTGCCTCAGCTGCTCTGTGTTCCTGTTCTCTGATTTCTATTGCATTAACAGTGTCTTGCATCTCGTCCAGTCTGCTGCTGAGCCCGTCAATGGCTTGTCTCATTTCTGCATTATCTTTCCTGACTTCCCTCACTTCCTCCCTTAGCTCTTGCATATTTCTCTGTAGATCCATCAGCATGGTTATGACTTTTATTCTGAATTCTTTTTCAGGAAGATGCTGCATTTCCATCCCTTCAGATTCCTTCTCAGAGGGGCTCTGGATCTTGGTGATCTTTGTCTGTATCATATTCTTCTGTCTTGTCATGTTGATAGGAGTGGTCATTGGTAGGTGCCAAGTATGTCAGCTGGGCTCTTTAATGTTTAAAAAGAAAAGAATAGAAAAAAAAAAAGCAACACCAAAAAAAACAAGCAAGCCAAGAAAAGAAGGAAGAGAAAGAAAAGAGAGAAAGAAGAAAGAAATGAAAGAAAAGGAAGGTGAAAACAGAAAAAAAAGGACAAGAAATAAAACACACAAAAAAAGCAAGAAATAACACAAACAAGAAAAAAAAAAGGCCAGCCGAGTGGATTCTCTACGCGTGCTGTAGGTGTCACTGTTGCTCAACTAATTTGCAGCCGCAGCCGCGCCGCTTTTTTTGTAGGTAGGAATGAATGGACCGCTATTGTTTTCTGTATAAAGTTCCAGCGTGGTTGCTCCCTTCTTTCTGTCACTAGCGAAGGGGACCAAAGTTCCCCAGGACTTCCAGCCTGCAGGGCTGAGCCCTCTGGGGCGATGGTGTTCCCTCGCTGGGCCCCCCACCTCTCCAAGACCACTACAAATGGCACGCACTTTTCTCTTGTCCCTGGGCACTGGCTGCACTAGCGAAGGGGACCGAAGTTCCTCAGGACTTCCAGCCTGCAGGGCTGACCCCCTCGGGGCGATGGTGTTCCCTCGCTAGGCCCCCCGCCTCTCCGAGACTGCTACAAATGGCGCACGCTTTTCTCTTATCCCTGGGCGCTGGCTGCATGGTCCCGACGCCTTCCTGGCTCAAAACCTGCACCTTCTGCCTCTCCAATGTCTGATGCACCGCGCGATGTGTGTCAGCGCTCCCGGTGCTCCGGCGCAGACCACCGGGGCTGGTTATTTCGCGGACCTGCTCTTCCACTCCCTCCTGGCTCCGACTCCTCTCCTCCCGCTGGCGCACTGGGCTGGGTGAGTGTTCGGGTGCCGCCGGGTCGTGGCTCTGTATCTTACCTGCCTCGCGGGGTGCTGAGTCCTCCCAGGTGTGGCTGCACGCTGTGCACTTTCCTCTGTGCTACGATTTCTCTTTAAGGAATAGTTGTATTTGCTGTGTTTTCATAGATTTATATAGTTTTGGGAGGAGATTTCTGCCACCCTGCTCACACCGCCATCTTCCCGGAAGTCTTTTCTTTATTAATTTTTAACTTTTCTTTTTCAAAAACCTCTAAAATTTGCCCTCAGAAGGCTGTATATACATGGATATCTGGCCCAGGTGCTACTAGAGCCTTTTAAATATACTTCCCCATAAATGTTTGTTTTACAGTTTGCATCTGATAGCTTTAATATCTGAAGTCTGTGATTTTGTTTTTATTATTGTCTGTTGTCTTTATTGCTTGTGATATCTTGTTAGCATGTATATCTGGTTATGTGATTGTACGGTCACTGTACTTGAAAAATTCTTTGTAGAAACAATTTGAGATCTAGGATAAAGATACCCTCCTTAAGAAAAGATCTGCACTTGTTTCTGTGATGTACCTGGGAGTACTACCATTCCTATGCAACTTAAAAACAAATTCAAGATTATAGGCTTCCTGTGAGGGTCATCCACTTCAAGATTACTCTCATGTGGAAAATGGCATTTCAGGGTCCTCCTGTACGGTATAGAAGGTCTCCTGTACACTTTGCGTCATATGCAGACCCTGGGCTTTGATTTCTGTTAACCTCATGCCTTCAGGCATCAAATTTTAAAGTTTCCCACACTGTAGCACAGAGAAGGCAAACAGTGAATCTGTGGCATCTTACTACATTGATAGACAGTGACTGCATTGGGGTATGAGTGTGCACTTGATAATATGGGTAAAAGTAGTCACCACATTGTTCTTTCATGTGAAACCTTCATAAGAGTGTATATCAATAATACCTTAATAAAAAAATTTTTTGTAATTTAAAGTTTCCAGGATCAGCAAATGCCCTCAGGGAAAAAGTGGCTATTACACTCATTGCTTCTCTGGGTTTCTATTTCCCCACCATTTTGGCCTGGTAATTGCGGGCATATACCACACAACCTAATTTTTCCATGTAAAATACCTCCTGATTTTTAAGATCTAAACTTCTTAGAATATACTAAAACTTATACTTATGTCTTTCAATATAATGTTTTTCAAATTGTTACATAGCAAACGTTTACACTATGTCACCAAAACTCAATATAACTTTTTTTTTAAAGCAAGACAATGTGCAAAGTTTCAAGCTATGCTCCAGTGCAACTGGCAGAATATAAGAAATTACATACAGAAGCCTTTTTTTCCTTCTTTTTAAAAATTATCACGGGTATATAATCTTTTGGGGTTTTTTTTTTGTTTTTCTTTTTTTTTTATTAAATCATTGATATACAAACTTATGTTCAGGTTTCACATGAGCAGCACTGTGGTTACCACACTCCCCCTATTATCAAGTTCCTACCACACACCCCATTACAGTCACTGTCCATCAGCGTAGGAAGATGCTATAGAGTCACTACTTGTCTTCTCTCTGCTATCCTTCCTTCCCCATGCCCCCCATATTATTTGTGCTGATCATAATACCCCTTAATCTTATCCCTCCCTTCCCACCCACCTTTCCCAGTCTCTTTCCCTTTGGTAACTGCTAGTCCACTCTTGGGTTCTGTGAGTCTGCTGCTGTTTTGTTCCTTCAGTTTTTGTTTTGTTCTTATACTCCACAAATGAGTGAAATTATTTGGTACTTGTCTTTCTCCACCTGGCTTACTCCACTGAGCATAATACCTTCTAGCTCCATCCATGTTGTTGCAAATGGTAGGATTTGTTTTCTTCTTATGGCTGAATAATATTCCATGGTGTATATGTACCACATCTTCTTTATGCATTCATCTACTGATGGACACTTAGGTTGCTTCCATGTCTTAGCTATTGTAAATAGTGCTGCGATAAACATAGGGGTGCATATGTCTTTTTGAATCTGAGATCTTGTTTTCTTTGGGTAAATTCCTAAGAGTGGAATTCCTGGGTCAAACGGTATTTCTATTTTTAGTTTTTTGAGGAACCTCCACATTGCTTTCCACAATTGTTGAACTAATTTACATTCCCACCAACAGTGTAGGAGGGTTCCCGTTTCTCCACATCCTCGCCAGCATTTGTTGTTGTTTGTCTTTTGGATGTTAGCCATCCTCACTGGTGTGAGGTGATATCTCATTGTGGTTTTAATTTACATTTCCCTGCTGATTAGCAATGTGGAGCATCTTTTCACATACAGTTTTTAAAAGCCTGCTGAATATCAACAAAGGGCATGTGCTGCTGGTGCTAAAAAAAGTCAGGAAGTCTCATGACAAAGCAAAAACCTATGGTAGATATACAAAAGGAAAAATAATTGAAGCAGCCACTTAAGAAAATAATCAAATCACAAAGGAAGAAAGAAAGAAAAAAAGAACAGAGTAACTACAAGTAGCCTGAAAACAATTAACAAACTGTCAATAAGTACATACCTGTTAATAATTACTTTAAATGTAAAAGGATTAAATTATCCAATCAAAAGACTTGGAGAGGTTGAATGGATAAAAAAATGAATATCCACCTATAGACTGCCCATAAGAGACTGACTTCAGATGTAAGGACACACACAGACTAAAATGAAGAGTTGGAAAAGATATTCTATGCAAATGAAAATCAAAGAATGCAGGAGTAGTTACATCAGAAAGAGAGACATTAAAACAAAGGCTGTGATAAGAGACAGAGAAGGGCACTGCATAATGATAAATTGGTCGATCCAACAAGAAGATATAATATTTGTTTATTTATGCACTCAACAGAGGAGCACACAATATAAAGCAAATATTAACAGAACTAAAGGGAGAAAGAGACAGCCATACAATAACAGTAGAAACTTTAATACCTGATTTTCATCAGTGACTAGATCACCCAGACAGAATATCAATGAGGAAACATTAATCTTAAATGACATGCTAGACCAGAGAGACTTAATAGAGTCACAGATTCAATAAACACAGACAATAAAACATTCCATTCCATTCAAAAGCAACAGAGTATACATGTTTCTCAATTGCATAAGAACATTTTCCAGGATAGATCATATGTTAGGCCACAACACAAGTCTTGATAAATTTAAAGACACTAAAATCATATCAAGCATCTTTTCTGAATGCCATGGCACAAAACTAGAAATAAATTATCAGAGGAAAATTGGAAAATTCACAAACGTGCAGATTAAACAATTTGCTAACCAACAACCAATGGGTCACAACCAAATGCAGTGTTTTTTGGAAAAATAAAATTATGAAATATACATTTTATATTTGAGTAACACTGGATGTTATACAATATAAGAAATTGTTGATTTTCTCACCTGTAATGATGATGTTAGTTTGAAGAATATTCTTATTAAAAAATGCATATAGAAGAATTTGGAATGGAGTGTTTTGATGTATACAACTTTCAAAAAATTGCTTTTCAGTATATATAGAGAGAGAAGCCAAACATACCAAAGTGTTAATTATTGAGTCCAGATGAAGGATACAGGTATTCACTGTACCATTCTTTTTTTTCTATTTTTTTATTAAGGTATTATTGATATACACTCTTATGAAGGTTTCACATGAAAAAACAATGTGGTTACTATATTTACCCATATTATCAAGTCCCCACTCATACCCCAATTCACTCACTGCCCATCAGTGTAGTAAGATGACACAGATTCACTGTTTGCCTTCTCTGTGCTACACTGTTTTCCCTGTGATTCCCCACACCATGTGTACTAAACATAATACCCCACAATCCTCTTCTCCCACCCTCCCCACCCACCATCCCACAACCCTCCCCTTTGGTAACCACTAATTACTTCTTGGAGTCTCTGAGTCTGCTACTATTTTTTTCCTTCAGTTTTGCTTCATTGTTATACTCCACAAATGAGGGAAATCATTTGGCACTTGTCTTTCTCCGCCTGGCTTATTTCACTGAGCATAATATCCTCCAGCTCTATCCATGTTGTTGTAAATGGCAGGATTTGTTTCCTTCTTATGGCTGAATAGTATTCCATTGTGTATATGTATCACCTCTTCTTTATCCATTCATCTACTGATGGACACTAAGGTTGCTTCCATATCTTGGCTATTGTAAAAAGTGCTGCAATAAACATAGGGATGCATATGTCTGTTGAATCTGAGAAGTTGTATTCTTTGGGTAAATTCCAAGGAGTGGGATTCCCGGGTCAAATGGTATTTCTATTTTTAGTTTTTTGAGGAAACTCCATATTGCTTTCCACAATGGTTCAACTAGCTTACATTCCCACCAGCAGTGTAGGAGGGTTCCCCTTTCTCCGCATCCTTGCCAGCATTTGTTGTTCTTAGTCTTTTGGATGGTGGCCATCCTTACTGGTGTGAGGTGATATTTCATTGTGTTTTTAATTTGCATTTCCCTGGTGATTAGTGATGTGGGGCATCTTTTCAAGTGTCTGTTAGCCATCTGAATTTTTTCTTTGGAGAACTGTCTCTTCATATCCTCTGCCCATTTTTTTTTTTGGCAAAGAATTTTTATTAACCTTTGTTTCAAACTTTACTCCCAGGCTTCTTCAGCTTAATTAGCTGCAAAAAGTGAATTATGTGTAAGCAAAAACTGAAAAGAGCAGCAGTGTCCAAGGGGCTTGGGCTTAAAAATATTAGAGATCTAGATTTCATCAGATCCATGAACAAAATTTTAAAAAGCAGTCATAATATAAAATAGCAGCTCCCAGAAACTTCTTCAAGTTTTATCTTTTTCAGAAGTTGACTCAATTCAGTTTGCTTCATTCTTAGAAGCCTCGTCAAAAATTTCCACAAGATCCGGAACTTCATCATCATCATCCTCTCCTGTAGCAAGTGGTGCTTTTCCATCCACAGATTGTTTGGGCAGAGCTTCAGCCAGTCTCCTTAAACTAGTCAGACTGTCTGCACCAAGCTGGTTTAAGATGCTAGGTAGCATTTCTGTCAGCTGCTTTGTCTTGGCATGGCCTGTAATGGTAAAAGTGTTCGCTGCCAGAGATGCCTGAACTTTAGGATTGTTGAAGTGGATCACTGTTCCTTGGTTTGTGAACATATTCACCTCTTCAATACCAGAGATATTGTTTACCCCTAACTTCTTTAAGGAGAACTGAAGTTTTTTTATCATCTGCTGTAGCTGTTCTGTGAACCACCTTCTTCTTTCGGCGAGCAGTTCCTTTCCCACCAATGCGCACTTGTGCCTGCAGTTTGGTGAGTTTCTCCTGGTTCATGATAGTTTCTTTCATCTTGTTGGAGCGGAAATGGGACCGCGCGGGGGACTAGGGTTCGCACTCAGGGGGGTCTCGGGCGGGCCAGCTGAGATTAGGAGCACCCTCTGCCCATTTTTTAATCAGGTTATTTGCTTTTTGGGTGTAGAGGTGTGTAAGTTCTTTATATATTTTGGATGTTAACCCCTTATCAGAAATGTCATTTACAAATATATTCTCCCATACTGTAGGATGCCTTTTTGTTCTGTTGATGGTGTCCTTTGCTGTACAGAAACTTTTTAGTTTGATGTAGTCCCATGAGTTCCTTTTTGCTTTTGTTTCTCTTGCTCAAGGAGATGTGTTTAGGAAGAAGTCACTCATGCTTATATTCAGAAGATTTTTGCCCATGTTGTCTTCTAAGAGTTTTATGGTTTCATGACTTACACTCAGGTCCTTGATCCATTTTGAGTTTACTTTCGTGTATGGGGTTAAACAATAATCCAGTTTCATTCTCTTGCATGTAACTGTCCAGTTTTGCCAACACTAGCTGTTGAAGAGGCTGTCATTTCCCCAGTGTATATCCATGGCTCCTTTATCATATATTAATTGACCATATATGCTTCAGTTTATATCAGGACTCTCTAGTCTGTTCCGTTGGTCTATGGGTCTGTTCTTGTGCCAGTACCAAATTGTCTTGAGTACTGTGGCTTTGTAGTAAAGCTTGAAGTTGGGGAGCATAATCCCCCCAGCTTTATTCTTCCTTCTCAGGATTGCTTTGGCTATTTGGGGTCTTTTGTGGTTCCATATGAATTTTAGTTCACTGTACCATTCTTTCAACTTTTCTGTACTGTTTGATATTAAAAACAAAAAACAAACCAATGGGTCAAAAAAGAAATCAAAAGATAAAATATATCCGGAGACAAATGAAAATGGAAATACAACACACCAAAAGTTATAGGATGCAGAAAAAGCAGTTCCAAGGGGAGGTTCATAGCAATAAATGCCTTCATCAAGAAACTAGAAATAAATTATCAGAGGAAAATTGGAAAATTCACTATCTATCTCAAACAACTTTATGTTTAGAACCTAGAAAAAGAACAAGTGAAGCCCAAGGTTAGTAAAAGGAAGGCAGTAACAAAAATCAAAGCAGAAATAAATGAAACAGACTGAAAAGACAATGGAAGAGGTCAATGGAACTATGAGGTATTTCTCTGAAAAGAAAAACAAAACTGACAAACCTTTAGCTAGACTCTACAAGAAAAAAGAGAGGACTCAAAATCATAAATTAAAGAGATGTTACAACTGATACCACAGAAATACAGAGGGTCCTAAAAGACTACTTGAATAATTATATGCCAACAAATTGAACAATCTAGAAGAAATAGGTAAATTCCTAAAAACATACAACCTACCAAGACTCAATTATAAAGAAATAGAAAATGTGAACAGACTGATTATTAGTAAGGAGATTGATTCAGAAACCAAAACCTCCAAACAAACAAAAGATGACATCATTGATGAAGTCTACCAAACATTTAAAGAACTGATACCAATCCTCAGACTTTTCCAAAAAACAGAAGAGGAGGAAACACTTCCAAACTCATATTATAAGGCCAGCATTACACCGATACCAAACCCAGACAAGGATGCCACAAAAATTATAGGCCAATAGCCGTGATAAACACAGACGGATATATCCTCAAAAAGGTATTAGCAAACCAAATTCGACAGCACATTAAAAGGAAGACCACACACCATGATCAAGTGGAATTTATTCCAGGGATGCAAAGATGGTTCAACATTCACAAATCAATCAATGTGACACACATTAACCAAAAGGATAAAAATCATATGATCATTTCAATAGATGTAGAAGACGCATTTGACAAAATTCAACATCCATTTATAATAAAAAATTCAACAAAGTATGTGCAGAGGGAACATACCTAACCATAAGAAAGGCCGTATATGAAAAGCCCGCTGCTGATATACTCAACAGTGAAAAGTGGAAAGCTTTTCCTCTAAAATCAGGAGCAAGACAAGATACCCACTCTTGTCACTTTTATTTGACATAGTACTGGAAGTCTTAGCCAGAATAATTAGGCAAGAAAAAGAAATAGAAAGTATCCCAGCTGGAAAGGAAGAAGTAAAACTGTCACTCTTTGCAGCTGACATGACATTATATACAGAAACCTAAAGACTCCACCAAAAAACTGTAAAAATATATGAATTCAGTAAAGTTTCAAGATAGAAAATCAATACACAAAAATATATTGCATTTCTATGCATTCATAGTGGACTATCAGAAAGAGAAATTAGGAAAACATTTCCAATTACAACTGAATCAAGAAGAACAAAATTCCTAGGAATGAATTTCACCAAAGAGGTGAAAGACCTGTACACCAAAAACTGTAAGACACTGATGAAAGAAACTGAAGAAGACACAAATAAAGGGAAAAATATTCTGTGTTCATGGAATGGAAGAACTGATATTGTTAATACCATAGTGTTTTACAGATTCAATGTAATCCCTATCAAAATTCCAATGGCATTTTCCTGAGAAATGGAACAATCCTAAAATTGGTATGGAACCACAAAACACTGAGAATAGCTAAAGCAACCTTGAGAAAGAAGAGCAAAGCTGGAGACATTATGCTCCCTGGTTTGAAACTGTATTATAAAGCTATAGTAATCAAAACAGTATGGTATTGGCATAAAAAGAGGTACACAGATCAATGAAACAGAATAGAGAACCCAGAAATAAATTCATGTATATATGGTCAATTAATTTTCAACAAAAGGGCAAAGAATATGCAATGGGAAAAAGGCAATCTTATCAATAAATGATGCTGGGAAAACTGGACAGCCACATGCAAAAGAATGAAACTACACCATATACAAAAATTAACTCAAAATGAATTAAGGACTTGAATATAAGACCTGAAACCAAAAAATCCTAGAAGAAAACATACAGGGTAAGCTCTTTGACACTGATCTTGACAATTTTTTAGCTTTGACACTAAATGGAAAAGCAACATAAGCAAAAATAAACAAGTGTAGCTATGTCAAACTAAAAAGCTTCTGTAGAGCAAAGGACACCATTAACAAAATAGACAACTTCCTGAATGGGAGAATATGTGCAAATCATATATCTGATAAAGGGTAAATACCCATAACAATATAAAGAACTCACACAACTCAACAGAAAAAAAATCCAATTAAAAAATGGGCAGAAGAGCTGAACAGACATTTTTCCAAAGAAGAAATGCAGCTGGCCAACAGGCACATGAAAAGGAGCTCAACATCACTAATCACCAGATAAATACAAACTAAAACCACAATGAGATCTCACCTAACACCTGTTAAAATGGCTATCATATAAAAAATAAGAAATAGCAAGTGTTGTTGAATATGTGGAAAAGGAAATCCTTGTGCACTATTGGTTGGAATGTAAATTGGTGCAACCACTATGGAAAACAGTATGGGAATCCCTCAAAAATTTAAAAACAGAACTACTGTATGATCCAGCAATGCTACTTCTGAGTATTTATCTGAAGAAAATGAAAACACTAACTTGAAAATATATATGCACCCTTATGTTCAGTGTAGTATTATTTATAACATCCAAGATATGAAAACTACGTAAGCATCCATCATGGATGAATGGATAAAGAAAATGTGCCATATACATCCAATGAAGTATTATTCAACCATAAAAAAGAAGGAAGTCTTGTAATTTGAAACAACATGGATCGACCTTAAGGGCATTATGCTAAGTGAAAGAAGTCTGACAGAAAAAGACAAATACCGTATGACCTCACCTATTGAGGAACAGTAACAACAAAAAACCCAAGCTCATAGATATATAGAATAGATTGGTGGTTGCCAGAAGTGGGGGCATGAGAGTGAGTGAAATGGGTGAAGGGGGTCCAAATGTACACATTTCCAGTTATAAAAATAAGTCATGGGGATGTAATGTACAGCATGGTGACTACAGTTAATACTGAATGGCATATTTTAAAGTTGCTGAGAGTGACTTAAAAGTTCTCATCACAAGAAAAAAAAATTGTTAACTATGTATGGTGACAAATGTTAACTACATTTACTGCAATCATTTCGCAATATTTATAAATATTGAATCATTATGTTGTACATCTGAAACTAATATTATGCTCTGTGTCAATTACACTGCAATTTAAAAATGAATGCAATAAAATAAAATAATAAAAGGTCATGAACTACTAGTCATGTATTGCTCATAAAGCAATTGTTTATTTTTTGTTTTTCTATTATTTATTTATTTAAAAATATCACTGACATACAATCTTATGATGGTTTCACATACACAAAACAGTGGTTCAGCATTCACCCATATTATCAAGACCTCACCCGCATCATCACGCTATCAACATAGATGTTAGAGAGTCATTAATTGTATTCTCCATGCTATCCTACTGTCCCTGTGATCTACCTATATTGTGATTGCAAATTATAGTGCCCCTTAATCTCCTTTTCTCTCCCCACCCTCCCTAACCCTTCACCTTTGGTAACCACTAGTCCCTTCTTGGTGTCTATGAGTCCACTGCTTTTTTTACAAATTTTATTATTATCAATATACAATTACATGAGCAACATTATGGTTACTAGACTCTCCCTATCATCAAGTCCCCACCACATACCCCACTGCAGTCACTGTCCATCAACGTAGAAGGATGTTATAGAATCACTACTTGTCTTCTCGGTGTTATACCGCCTTCCGCATATCCCCCCACCCCACCCCCACCACCACTACATTATGTGTGCTAATTGTAATGGCCCTTTTTCCCCCCTTATCCCTCCCTTCCCACCTATCTTCCCCAGTCCCTTTCCCTTTGGTAACTGTTAGTCCATTCTTGGGTTCTGTTAAGTCTGCTGCTGTTTTGTTCCTTCATTTTCTTCTTTGTTCTTATGCTCCACAAATGAGTGAAATCATTTGATACTTGTCTTTCTCTGCCTGGCTTATTTCACTGAGCATAATACCCTCTAGCTCCATCCATGTTGTTGCAAATGGTAGGATATGTTTTTTTCTTATGGTTGAATAATATTCCATTGTGTATATGTACCACCTCTTCTTTATCCATTCATCTACTGATGGACACTTAGGTTGCTTCCATTTCTTGGCTATTGTAAATAGTGCTGCGATAAACATAGGGTTACATCTGTCTTTTTCAAACTGAGCTGCTGCATTCTTAGGGTAAATTCCTAAGAGTGGAATTCCTGGGTCAAATGGTATTTCTATTTTGAGTTTTTTGAGGAACCTCCACACTGCTTTCCACAATTTGTTGTACTAATTTACATTCCCACCAGCAGTGTAGGAGCGTTCCCGTTTCTCCACATCCTCGCCAACATTTGTTGTTGTTTGTCTTTTGGATGGTGGCCATCCTAACTGGTGTGAGGTGGACATCTCATTGTGGTTTTAATTTGCACTTCTCTGATGATTAGGGATGTGGAGCATCTTTTCATGTGCCTGTTGGCCATCTGAATTTCTTCTTTGGAGAAGTGCCTGTTCAGCTCCTTGGCCCATTTTTTAACTGACTTATTTGCTTTTTGTTTGTTGAGGTGTGTGAGCTCTTTATATATTTGGATGTCAACCCCTTATCGGATATGTCATTTATGAATATATTCTCCCATACTGTAGGATGTCTTTTTGTTCTACTGATGGTATCCTTTGCTGTACAGAAGCTTTTTAGTTTGATACAGTCCCATCCGTTCATTTTTGAGTCTACTGCTTTTTTTGTTCCTTCTGTTTCGACAAAGCAACTGCTTATAACTAACCATTATTAACTATTTGGTGATCGGGAAGGATGTTCTTAAGCATTTTACATCCAACATATACTTTGTGATTGATATACAGATATTTTAATGTGTTTTAGGTGTATGTGTGGGATTAGTTGAGGTTAGGTTGATATCTAACACAATTTTTTTCCATTTAAAATAAGAGGAAATGGTCTCCTAGTTAGCAGTTGTGATGCAGAATGTTTAATTTTCAGGAACAGATTACTCCCTGTTCTTAATAAATTCTTCTACATTTAAAAAAGGCACTTGTCCTATTTTATCCACACTTTTTAGTTTTCTTCAATGGGAGTTGTGAGCCTAACAAAATAATCTGCCTGCTGTACACAGAGAAAATTCTATAGTTAGGCAATATGAGTCTTATAAAGGCCCTGGAAATAATACTGTTCTTTGTAAATTATTAAGCTGGTGGTATGATTTACATATTAGTTTCTTGTGAATTCGGTTAGTACCAATCATTCCATCATGATGATGATCAGTTTTGGATGCCCTGACAAAAACCAAGTAAAACCAACCCTTTTTTAACCAGTACACTATACTGCAAACTAACATTTGCTGGAAGTCTATCGTTCATTAAGTCATTTATTCATTTGCTCAACAAATATTTACTGACCGCCTCTAAGTGCCAAGTATTGTTCAGGCTTTAGTAATTAAGAAATGGTCCTCATAAAGCTTTTATAGGGGATGGGGTGGGGTACAGATTATATTGCATTTTTTTTCTGCGAATGAGGCAGTAGTAAGTTCTATAATGAAAAATAAAATAGGTTAAAGGTATAGAAAGTGTATGGGGGGGTGGGGATTGAGGGAGAGGAACAGAATAGGTAGTTAGCCATTTTATGCAGGTTTGTCAAAGAAAATCTCTTTGAAAGGGCAACAAGTTCCTGCCGGCAGGAGTGGAACAGTTCCTGAGTGGGGGTGTCGGGCTGTATATACAAGACTACAGGAGGGCAAACTGTCTGGTGCAGAATGCAGAATGCAAAGAAGCTTTATTCTGGCATGGCTTATATACACATGAATTGCCTACAGATTAGATTCACACACCGTTCTTAAGGACCTCAATTCAATCACTTAAGTATTGCCCACAGATCAATACAATGGGACATTAATCGAATACTTAAGTCACATCTGCCTGGGGGCATCTGGTCCAGGTGGCTGGCCTTGAGATAAGACCTCCCTGCATTCCTGGGATACTTGTTCCTGGAATTTAGGAAACTTTTCAAGGTTTCTTTCAGAGTCAGGCCCGCTTCAGGCCTTAGATGGAGACTAGGCACAAAAACACAATCAGTCTTGTCCTGTACTCTTGCTCCTTCTGTCCCAACCGCTCTCCACAAACAAGTACACAGAAAACAGAAGGAAGTGAGAGGACAAACCATGTGGCTATCAGGAAGAGCCCAAGCAGAGGAAATATCAAGGATGAAGGAAAAAGCAGAAGCTTTATTGGTGTTTGATGAACAGCAAAGAGACCACTATGCATGGAGCACAGTGAGCAAGAAGAAAATCATAGATGAGATCAGAGAGATGAGAGACCAGATCACACAGGATTTGTAGGACATGACGAGGTCTTCTGATTTTACTGAGACACAAGAAACCAGAGTTCTAAGTTAAGAAGCATTATGATCTGACATAATTTTTAAAAAACAATCACTCTAGCTGCTGTATAAAAAATTATATTAAGGGTGCAAGCAGGGAAACCAGTTAGTCAGCTAAGTGACTGTCCAAGCAAAGGATAAGTTGGCTGGGGTTGGGGTAGTAACTGTTGAGGAAATTATGTTGATGTGGAAATTATTTAGAAGGTAGATGTGATGGGAATTGCTAATGGGTTGGGTGTGGGGTATGAAATACAAGAACTGTCAAGGTTTTTTGGTCTAAGCAACTGAAAGAATGGAAGTGTCATTTACTGAGATAGACTCAGTGAAATGATTAAGTTTAGAGAGGAAATCAAGGTGATTTTAGGACATGTTAAATTTGAGGTGTCTATATAAGTAGGTGTCTAGTAGGTGGGTAGATGGGTGTGGAGTTCAAGGAGAGGTCTAGGCTAGAGATGTAAACTTGAGTATCCTCAGCATATTAGTGGTATTTGAAACCAGTGGACTAGAAGAGATCATTCAGATTGAGGTAAGATACAGAAGAATACTAAACCCTGGGACACTCCCAATGTTTAGAAATTGGAGAAATTAAGAGGAAACAGAAAAGGAAGTGGAAAAATAATAGCCAATAAAGTTGGAGGAGGATCTTGAAAAAGTGGTACCTAGAAAGCCAACTGGAAAAAAAAGTGTTTCAAGAAGGAAGCAACCTAATCAAAGCAGCTGAAAAGTCAAATAAAATGAAGATTTGGGAATTGAGTGTTGTGTTTAGCAAACTCTGTTGATGCTGATGAGAGCAATTTTAGTGAAGTAAGTGGTGGGGACAAAAACCTGACTGGAAAACATTAAAAAAGAATGCCCTGAATCTGATCAAGTCTTTAGTTCTAACAGTTTACAGTAAATTCAGAGGAACATGTTAAATTACACCATGAAGATGGAACCAACAAAATCCAAACTATGAGGAAACTCTACAAAGACAAACAATCCATAAATTGCTTGGGTGGGTGGGGGAAAGGATAGAAACCTTGCAGATTAATAGGTAGTTAAAAGACATATCAATCAATCACAATGTGTGGAACTTACATGGATCCTAAGTCAAAAATGAAAATAAATAAAGGGAAACTGTTAAAAAAAATAAGTATAATATGAGACAAGTAGAAATTTAAACACTGACTAAATATATGATATAAAGGATTATTATTATAATAATTTTGCTGTGATAATGGTTTAAAGAGTTCATATCTTTTATAGGTACTTAGTAGATAATTATGAACGAAATAGTATTATGTCTAGAATATGCCGCCAAAAAGTACAGGGGAAGAGAAAGTAAAAGTACACGATTGGACATGGGCTGATTGTTGGGTTTGGGTATTGGGTGCATGGGAGTTTATTACATAATTCTATTTATTTCTACACATCCTCAAATCTCTGTAATAAAATGTCTTTAAAAAATAGAGGGGACGTGCCATTTCCTTTGCATACTTAATCTCTTTTTACCATCCCATTGTACAGAAAAGGAAATTAAAGGTTGAGGAAGATTAAATACACAGAAAATTTTTAATACTTTATTTTTTAGAGCAGTTTTAGGTTCAGAACAAAATTAAGCAGAAGGTAAAGATTGACCATATGCCTCTTGCTCCCACTTAAGCACAGCCTCCCAACTATCAACATCCACAGGCCAGAATGGTACATTTGTTACAACTGTTGTTGAACTTACAATGACACATCATTATCAAGTCGCAGTTAATTTGAGAGCCAAGATTTGTTTCCAAATCCCATGCTTTTTACATTATATTGCACTGCTAAGTTTTTTCTCTTACTATCTTTATTTTGCCTGGTGGTTTTGATACAAACCAATTCTGTTTCATCAACAATGTAACAGAACTCTACTGTTATTAACTATAAAATCATTATCAAGTTTAAGCATCCAAAAAATATTTTAATGTAAGTTAATGGGAGAAACAACTCAATCAATCTAAAAAATTATATTTCCAGTGAATATTTTATTTAAAAAAAATATTGCCCACTAGACTTGAGAATCTAATACCATAGAAACACAGAACACAATCTGGAGTTTTTCTCCACCTAAAACTTTTCATTGAGTAGATAGAAAGTACTAGCTAATATCAACTAACTGAATTAAACTGCAAACACAAAATCACATATTTTCAAAGAATATGTGTGTGTATGTTATTCACTGACCTGACAACCTAACATATACTAGTTGTGAGTCCAAAGATAAATAATAGCCTATAGCAAATGCAACTGATGAAAAATAAGCAGTAAGTCAAAATCAACTATAGCATATACTATAGTCTTTTACTAAATTATGGATCTTTCACTGGGAACTTCTGCTTCAATATTCATAGAATATTGTTTCAAGAATTCTACCTAGGAATTTTTCCTAAAGTAATCACTGGACCACTATACAAAGACATATAAACTAGGATACTTAACCAAAGTTTTATTCATAATGAAGAAAAAACTGGAAAAAATCCAAACCATCATCAATGAGAGTGACTAAATAATATGATTTAAATGCTTTTTACTCAGTAAAATTTATTATATTGCTATAAAGATGTTAAGTATTAGTGGAAAAAAATATCCATGATACATTACTGAGTAGAAAAAGCAGGTTAAAAACAATTAATAAGGTAGATGGATAGACAGACAAATGGAAGGATGTCTTGGAAAATAAATGAAAAAACTAACAGTGGTTTTATCTGGAGGATGGAATCATTTTCACTTCCTATTTTAGACTTTCCTACATTGTTTAAGTTTTAATAATAATAAAAATGATTACAGAGAAGACAAGTAATGATTCTACAGCATCTTACTATGTTGATGGACAGTGACTGTAAAGGGGTATGGAGGGGGCTTGATAATAGGGGGTCTAGTAACCATAATGTTGTTCAAGTAATTGTACATTAACAATACCAAAATAAAAAAATATTAAATAAACATGCATTTTTATCATCAGAAAAAATTCTATTTTTGCTTTGGAAATATAAATATATTGTGTTGACCACAAAATGTGACATAATGAAATTTCTGTTTACTAATTAAACCCACAAACTAGCAAAACACTAGCATGAGATTTTAGTGACTGCCTAGTAACTGTACCTATCCGTCAGTGAACCTCTACAAAAATACTACATTACCATATTACATTTACTATATTTACTATAGTTAAAAACATTTAGCCTGTTGAGGGTTAAATTTCTCAGCTGGCAACATGGGAAACAATTTTCTTAGAGTCGCTGGTATTTTGTAATTAAAAGTTGGGGAGCTTTAAAAAAACTTTGAACACCCAAGCAAAAATTTTAGAAAAATTTTTAGTAGTTTTAGAATAATGCCACTTTTGTGTTAAATATATAGATAGAGCTCAAGTCCTAATTTAGAAGCCAGAAGTTTCTTTAAAAAGGGGGGAAGGGCATGCTTCACTGCTAAAGTATAAACCCATTTTGCAAATTATTCTTTAACCTTTTTTAAAATTCAGAGATACACTAATGAACTTCTGTTAGAAGATTTAGAAATCAGTTAAAATATTAAGTAACGATGCATGTAAGGCCTACAAATGACAACATTTTGAAGAAAAAACAAATCCCTTGTTTATATTCTACAGATAACTTCTGATTTCTCAGGAACTTGACAATTTAGAAACACTGTAGAAAAAAATGGCTGATGTAAAACACTTGTCCCAGATTATCTCATTAAACTGACATTCCAGACTAATGCACATAATTTTTTATTGTAACCAAACCACAAAAAGCCCACACTTAAGATATAAGAGAAAGCATCAGTTATGTGACAGTTTTGCTAAATCTCAATAGCCTATTTTTTAAGCAATGAGTACCAAAAGAAAGTCATTAATATAAACACAGATAATAGCAGAAAACTACAAAAACTCCAAATACAGAAAGGCTGTTCATGTATCCTAACAGCATAACCATTATGGTTGAAAAACCACACAATATTCTTTCTCACATCTGTTTTGTTAAGGAGTCAAGAATGAGGGTCCTTTGGGTATCCTAGACAACTGAATTAGAAGTAGGAATGTCTGATGAATGCCGTTCATCCCAACAAACTGAGACTAAACAGATTTGGAAAGGATACTATTCTTATTTTTTTAGTTTTACTTTCCTGAATACAGAATTGTCACTTGCCTCCCCCCACCTTATCTATTAAAAACAAAAACATAAATTACTTAGGATTTTAGTTTTAAGTATTAAGATAAAATGTTTTGTTAGATTAACAAAATATTTATGTAATTCACCTTTCAGGCATATCTCAAGTATTTTAAGACTATAGAAATTAATGTGGAAAAAAAGGTTATGATATAAGGCAACATAGTATTCAATTAGAACCTAACAGTTTACAACAATCAGGCAAGAATTCTACTCTGAACTAGGGTTTTCCCAAATACAACAGAGAACTATCCCAGGAAATGTCCCCTTTTACGGCCTCAGGCCTCTCTGCATACTATCAGGCCAGGCTTATAGAACCAAACAAATACAATGTGCCCATTGGAAAACATAAATTAATTCTAATGACCAACTTGTTACATAACATTCTCCAAAAAAGCAAAAGTAGCATCTAGAAATCATTGCATTCATTCTGCTTCCCTAAATTACTTAATTCTTTAAAAATTTTTAAATGAATAGATTTACTAATTTGGAATTTGGTTTAAAAATTGAAAGAATGGTTATATAAGGGTGACGGAATCATGGATAATTTTTTAAAGTCTCAAATTACGTTTGACGGCTGCATATGTATTCTTTTTTCCCTTTACTTTTAAGTCTTGTTTAGAAGAAAAAAGTTGTCTCTTGCATCCTTTTCAGTATTTCTCAGGGCATTCCATCACTGCCAGAGAAATTAAATTCTAAAACAAAAATCAAAATAATCTTGTACATTTGTTTAAGTCCCACTGCCAATCAAGAGCAGAAATATTAGGAAAAAGTTGTAATTGCCACTCCAGAGCAGCAAAAGCTAAAATTTAAGTGATAACCAAGAAGAAAAATCTTTCCTATGTTCAAAATTCATGCCCTCCAAACAGAACTGCATTTTGACATTTTTTTCAAGACAAAATTTACAAGTTATATATAACTTACATATATATATAAAACATAAAACTTATGTAACAATAAAACATTTCCCAAAGTGATTAAAGATTATTTTAAATACTAAACTGAGAATCTAATGGCATTATATATTTTAGTATTTTGCATCCATAACTTTCATTTATTTCATTCACATCCAGCTTCTATATATGCAACTTTTGTTCCTTTTGGAACTTGTTCTCAAATAACTTTTCTGGATTTATAAGGACATGTAGAGCCATAACATAAGTACATAGATTCAAACATGAATTTAAGAGTGTAACTGAGAAACACAGTCCATTCACTTTGCAAGATTGTATTAGACAACTAACAAACATGTCAAATCACTCTGCATATCATTAAAGTAATAGTAAATGCATTTCTTTCAATGGTAGGTAAGTACAATTCCTTTTGCCCTAAAAAGTACCTGACTACCTAAAAATACAGCCTAGAATAGTCCTAACAAGTAGCTATTCAGGAGAAATGATATCTCAATGAACATTTCTGCTGCTTCTATTCCCACTTCATTTGGAACTAAAACATAACACACTTTTAGTCCAGGTAAAGTAGCTTCATCAGAAGTCCCCTAACTAAAAAGTCACAGGCACAAATGCTAAACTATTCATTATTATTTAAAAACCCATTGTAGGGGGACCTGATGAAGGGGTAGTTTAATAACCATAATATTGCACATGTAATTGTAGATTAATGATAACAAAATAAATTATATATTAAAAAAAGACCTACAAAAAAACCCCCATTGTGCCAGCTTTTTGGTTAAATGAAAGTTCATACAGTATTAAATTAGTATATTGTACAGGACACCCTTAAAAATCACTTAAAATGTTTCATGGGAAAAGAAAGAACAAACATTAACTTTAGTGAGGAATAATTCACAACAAGTAATCATATAGTATTGTGTTCAAAGTCCTCTAATGTAAGTAAATTTAAGCTTTCGATGTATCCACCTAACAACTAGAATTTAAAATACCCTGTCACACAAGGATTACTGATAATCTCCACACAAAAGAAAAACTTAGAACAGAACTGGAGAGCCAAGACCCAACACTGACTCATTAAACTATTAGAACATTTACATCTAAAATTTTTTAAATAAAAAAATACACGTGTCAAATTCTTGATTTAAAACTTAGTTGCACATTTTCCCCAATTATGCTTTTAATTTCACATGAAGCTTAACAATTACACTAAGTCTCAGGAAAACTTAGTTGCACATTTTCCCCAATTATGCTTTTAATTTCACATGAAGCTTAACAATTACATTAAGTCTCAGGAAAATTGAAAATTTTGTTTTTGATGATGACATCTTGAGTCAAACTATACCCTATCTTCATTATTAGATTACAGTCAAACATGTATAAACTGCATTGAAGAATAAACTTTTCATTTCAAGATATCTAAGTATATGGCTAATATATCTAACTTACCCGCCCAGCTGCTAAAATGAGTATGAATTTCAGCAATGGCACATGCAAAAAGATACACAACTTATCTGTAGTTCAAGAATTCACAGAGGCATCTCCTGAATCATGGCCAGCTGGACCACCTGGCTAGGTGGCTGGACTTCAGAAATATTTTCTAAGGTGTACATATAGATGGGCATAATTTCATATGAAAAACCCAAAGGAGAAAAACAAAAGTTTCAAAAATTTTTTGAAATATTTTAAAAAGTTTCAGGAGATTAATGAAGTGTTTAACTTCCATGTTTTGTTTTCCAGGCTTGAGAGCAGGGCAGTTAGGTAAAATTCCCTTATAGCCCCCCAAATCATCACATTCCCTAAATAGCATAGGAAATTAAAAAACAAAGGCAGGACAAGGATTCAGAAGTACACAAATCAATGATAAACAAATGAAAGTCTAAAGCTCTTCACAATCTAGACAAACTTTCCCTTTTCAAGATATGAAGACAAAAAAAATGGAGCATGCAAAAGAGAAATGGTAGAAATTGACTTAAGTCCATATAATAAAACTGGTAAAAAAACCCTTCTCATCATCTAACTTCTAAAATATCTGACTGCTTTTTGCATCTGACAATTATACTCAACTTAATAAATTATTATTATTATGTCACTGGTTTCTTTCATTCAAGTTTTTCTTATGTCATATTCAAGTACCTCCCAAACTGGCACAATGAAATGTGAAATTCAGGGACTTGTGATACTATCAGTAACAAGAGGCTCCCCCGCCGCTCCCCAAATATTTTAAAATTAATTATAAATTTGTGACTGGATGAAGCATGCTTTCAAATTTAACATACAAGCATGATCATCTGGAAAGCAAACCGTTATGTAACACCTACTTTATGTCTCTCAATTAATATACCTTAAAACCATAAAGAGTGTTTTGTTTTGTTTTTTAAAGATAAGTACTGCCTATATTGAAATTTTTCTCAACACTGCCATTTTTCCCACGGAGAGAAAACAGTTTTCTTAAATTCCAAATTTCCAGGAATATGACAACCGCTTCTCTAGGGAACAGAGAATGAAAAATATATATACATTGTCAGCAATTTTAAGATCCAGCTTCTCACACAAGCAGTGATCCAGGCTGATGACATTTCCAAGATCCTCAGCAACTATACAGCATGCTGCCACAAACATCCGATGAGAACTCAGGGGTGGAAGAAATGCCATCTTGCATTTGACGTTGCTACCTATTTCAAACTTAATTCTCATCCGTAATCTCAGTGTCTCTTCACAACTACCTTAAGAGGTAAGTGAGAGAAGGGCTGGCAGTCCTGTGCCTCTACGGGACACAAAACCCGGTTAAAGGACACGCACACCGTCACATCTTCAACCGGAGTAACAAAAGATACGGCAAACCCTACTAGACTCCAGAAAAGAGAGTAGTATTGCCCAGTGCCCCCTCCCCAGAGTTTCGCCCACTCTGTATCCCCGGGGAAGTGCGGCCGGAGGCGGAGGAGGCGCTGGGCGGAGGGCGGAGAAGGGGAGCCGCCCTCCCAGCCTTCAACTCGCGCACCTGGGTGGGGGCGGAGGGAGCGACGATTCCCTGGGGACGCCCCCACCCACTCGGCCAGCAGCTCTGACTCACTCACCTGCGGAGCCGATTTCCATTCATGGAGCTGGGGGGAGTGCTTCGAGTGAGAAGGGCGCCCACCACTGGGGGCAAGGAGAAGGCGCAGCGCGACGGGCACCCTCACTCGGCCGCGAGGCGGGATGGCGACCGCTTGTCCTCAGCAACTGGGCTCTGACGGCTCTCGTCAGGAAGAGCCGCCGTCTGGAAGCAGCACGCGACTAGGCGAGAGAAAGAAGCATGAAGCGAGAAGGCGGCCCCGTACGGAACTTGCGTCGCCCGCGGCCGCTTACGCTCCCACTGCCCCTCCACGACTGCGGCGCAGCCGCCGACATCCCCGGGGTCCGCCCCCGGAAGGCCGCTTGCGTCAGTTCCGCTGCCCGGCGTCCGAGCCTTGCCTCTCCGCCCAAAGCGGTGAGGGAGCGACGTCGGTGCGCGCGCGGTCCGCAAGAAGGATGCCGAGGGGGTGGACGGCGAGCGGGCGCTGCGCGTGGGCGGAGCCTGAGGCACGCGCGGCTGCGTTCGGCGAGCGTGTCGCGGGGGGCTCTCTAACGGTCCTCCGCGGGGCACTGCCGGCCGGAGACACCCAGGAGGGGCTGGCTGACCTCCTCGTGCCACCCCAGTGCGCCCGGGGCGGAGCGTGCCAGAGGCGACGTCGTGGAGGGTCGCGTAGTTTACCTGGGGAGGAGCCTACCAGGAGCGTGGCTGGTCTGAGGTGCAGCGCACAGACCGGCATCTGAGGGCCCCGGGCCGAGCCCGTCTGGGGCAGGTCTTCCCTCCTTCCCGAGTCCTTCCCGCCACGCCCAATTTGGGCGGCACCACGCGCCGCCTCCTCTGCAGGCGGTCAAGTGACCACTACAATTGATCTCTCCAAGTCGGTAGGATTGCTTTGACGACCGTATTTTGGGAGGGGGGGGCGGGTGGAATGTACAATTTAGCTTGGGAAAAGATGATTAAGAAACAGGACATTACACAAACATCGGATAGAGTAATGTCCGTGTTTACAACTCTTTAATAGCGTGTCGGTACACTGAGAAGACCCCAACTCCTTTCGGAGCCAGGTTAACAAGGCCCCAGGACTCGTCCTCATCAGTATGCTACAGCTATACTGGTTTGCTTCTAAATCTCCCAGCGCAAAGCGTTTCCCTCTCCGAGCTTTTGGTTCTCTTGGCCGGGTACCCTCTTTTCTCCCCACACTCTCCAGAGGCCTTTTCCCGACCACCGATCAATGGTGGGGCACCCCTATTTTTCCGTACAGTATTTCCTTAATAATTCTTCCAATCTGTAATTTGTTTTACTTGTTAGTTGTATGCCCCCCTCCCCAACTAGAATATAAGCTTTTTAAAGTTACCAGGGCCAGCACAGTAACTGGCAAATAGTAGGTCCTTAATTGTTGGCTAAATGAAAGGTGATATTATTCAGGCTGAGGAATATTTCATAATTTTCCCCTATGTTCCTAAGCATCACTAGTGTTTAGACTTTCAGAAGTCAAAATGCATTTTAAAAAGCCTGGGACAAAGAGGAAAAGGAGAAAAAAATCCTATCTTCAGTTTCCCCAATCACTGTGGATCTTTGAATCAGTCACTTGAGCCTCGGGGCTTCAGTTTCCTCCTAGGAAAAACAGAGTAACATGTACCTTTACACAGTTACTGGGAGGTTAGGGAATGTACATACATCACA
Source organism: Smutsia gigantea (assembly GCA_032199065.1). NCBI lineage: Eukaryota > Metazoa > Chordata > Mammalia > Pholidota > Manidae > Smutsia > Smutsia gigantea. Next base: position 679,143 of record JAVSCE010005671.1, read on the forward strand.
GAAAAACTCCCCCTAAATATGAGTGGGGGGGGGGAGTATTTACTATAATTACCATTGTAAAGCACTTACCTGGCTGCCTGTTCTGGAACTGGTTCCCTAAATGATTGCAGGCTTCTTCAGCATGTCCCAGAATAGACATGGCGATGGTGATGAACCCAGGAGTAGGCCACTTTCTTCTTTGCTGACATTAATGAAGCAGTTATTTGGACCTTCTTCAGTGATGCCTTCCCAACTACTTCTGCTATCCAGGGACCACACCTCTGTAGAGTGAGCCCCTGTGAAAAGTTCATGACCTGGGAAGCCAAAAGTTTGAATGATTCTGCCCAAAGCAAAGTTCTGTGAGGCTCTCCCCTAACCACATGCACACCCTATTTTTTGGATAACCTCATTCCCAAATGAGCTACTTTTAAGCATAGAGCAGGGTCTTTGTATATCTTGTTAACTGCCTAGCCCCAGTGCCAGTGTCTGGCAAACAGCAGCATTCCATAAGTATTTGTGGGGTGGATAGATGGTTGAATAAGTGAGTTGACTTTAAGAATGGGGTGCAGGAAGCAGGCTAAGACTGTCCTCATCCCATGTGGCACTGGTTGCCCTCAGATGAACTAGAAAATAGTACAGAAATCTCAAGAACAAGCAAATCAGTGCCTTCTGAAAGTTGCATTCCTAGGCTAGATAAATCTCAGTGGTTGAGGAGCACAACTGGACAGAATCCTCACGTGGGCTGAAGTTAGTTAACTTGACACTTGAGTTCAAATCTCTTCTAGACCAGCAGTTTTTACACAGAAAGCAAGCTACTTTGTATGGGACACAATGTAAAACATACTGGCCTGAAGGGCAGAGCTGAGACTGAAGGCCCTCTGCTACTATCTGCTATTTTAGGAAAGTGACTCTCTAAGCTTCATATTCCTCATCTGTAAAACCAGAGTACCTACATAGTGCAGACACTGCCCGATGCCTACCTAAGAACCTGTATCCCCTTGCCTAGCAGACGTGACTTGTCTTTCTAATCAACATGACTACAGGTAACTACTAAATAAGCTAAGCACTCAGGATGGATGAGCTCATTTGTTTTGCCAATGATAGGAGTGGGATGACCCATTTCTAGCAAATGAGACATGAGGCCAGATCTGCTGGAGCTTCCGGGGACTTCTTTTACTTTAAAATGAAACATGGGAAAAATTAGTCCCTCTTCTGCTAGATATTGTTGTCAGCATTTCCTTCCTGCAATTAGGGTTGGGATAAGCCATCTTAGGACGCTGAGGTGAACTACCATCTGGATAAACCAACACAGGTAATAGCAGAGCAAAAAGACTGCGAGAACCTGATTTATTGGTGTAATGATTGAGCCACTGAATTAACCAACGTTGGAGCCATATTAAATCAGGACTTCTTGTCATGTGATAGTTTCCATATTTAAGCCAGTTTAATTGGACTTTGGTATATGCAAGTGAAGGTAACTGATAAACTACTTCACATAAAGGCTGTGAAGATGCAACTAAGATTAAATAGAGACCGTACTGAACACCTAGCCAAGTACTTCAAAGTACCAAAGCCTCTCCTTTTCCAGTTTACTTCCATTAACAACCCATAGGCCTTTTCCAAACACTGACTGGAAGCTCCCACAGCCTCTTAAGAGGGAAGTTCCTTGCCTTCTGAAGGTGGGGAAGAGGGACGGAGAGCTCTTAGGAAAGGTCCCTCAATATTTCTTTGTCCCAAAAAGACATTGCCAAGCAGACAGTGGTGAAGCCTTTGCAGTCCAGTGTGATCCTGCAGGGTAAGCCAGTGGCCGGAACACACTTGATATGGTATTCTGGTTAGGAGTTGTGGCACTTCAGTGGAGAACTTCTAAATGCACCTTATACCCAGCAAGTCCACTTTTTCAGTTCCTCCTTGACATAACTGCTTTAAAGGAATGCTTCTGTCATGCTCTGTGCACCTTGTAAGTTTAATAGGTTTCCTCAACCTATAGCCAAGGGAATAAATGTCTTAAAAGCTGGAAACAAATAGGGAGAGCTGTTTGCAATTGAAAGCTACTTTCTATTCAAGTAATACAGACAGTCTGGGTCTGGGGATGGCCCAGGCTCAGAACTTGAAAACAGTCTTCTCTTTGCACTATAACCTTATCCTTTAGCTTTCAAATCCTAACTGCCATGAGGTTGTGGTCTGCTAGGCCAAGAGGTACCCAACAAACACCCACCCTCACTGCCCCACAGCACTTCCTAGACAAGAATGTGCTACATTATATGCTGCCAATTGACTGGGCAGAGGGAAGGCTGCTCAACCAATACGGAAATGGAATATCCAGGAGTATTAGGATTAGCCTTCACTCAGAACCTTCATCTTCAGGACCAGACAGAGCAGGCCTTGGGCTCCTACCATCTTTTCCTCTTGAGGAACCACATCCAGAAACCTAAACATCACTCATTTCTAAAACTGCAATTTATGGCAAAAATGTCCCATAATAATTATCCTCCCAGTTTCTTTGCTAAATACTTCATTTCTGCTCCACTGAGCTGTAAATTTAAGTCTTAGTTCAACTAGGAAAAGTCTCCATGTTTCTATTTGTTCTCCAAGTTCAACGAACCTCACTAACCTTTGCTGCTACAAAGGAACATGGGTCTGGCTGGCTTGCTTCCAAGGGAATTTGGCAGATAGTAGCCACAGGTTAGCTCTGTAATTTGAAAAGTCACAAAACTTGACCTCCAGAGGAATGCTAGGCCCACTTATGTACACACTAGCTGCCGCCGAAAATTTCTCACTGGGCCCTAGGCCAGAATCCTTCTCTGAGTCAACTTATCCCAGCACACAGAAATAACAATGCTCTAGCAGTACCAGGTACGCCAGAACTTACACATGCTTGACAATTGTAACATCAGCTTAAGGTACAAAACCACAGAACCTCCAAGTTAGGGTGAGAGTGAGAAAAACTGATGGTAACCTGGTTAAGGTTCTCTTACCTGAGGATTCAGGAATGCTGAGTCCATCCTGTGCACTTAATATCACTTCTTGATTACCCCCTCTGTATTCATGAACCACTGATTTCTAGTTCATTTCAGTCCTATTCACAAATATTAATCCCTTGGTATATGCTATGACCCTGAGATGACAAAAATGAATAGGATGTAGTTTCTGCTCCTAAGAATTCACAGGCTCTGGGGAAAACAAGTCATGAAAATAAACAGAGCAAGCTGCTAAATACTATCGAGTACACTGGAACACCATCTATGACACTGCTGAGGAACAAAATTAGGTTTGTTTATTTTATTCTTTTACAAGTATCTCCTGAGGACAGGAAGCTGGAGGTGGAAATGGCAGTGGTGGTTGTGGTGAACAACTTAGAAGTCCTAGTCTTAGACTTATTTAAAGTTGGTTTTCCAGTGCTCATTTTCAAGAAATACTGGAGAATGACCATAGAATTATAAGATCCCAGAGAAGATGGGATGGAGAATGGTAAAGTGAGTAGAAAATAACATCCCCTCCTCAATGCAGCAGCTTCTGTTGTTAATCATGCCCTTCTTGGATCCTATTCTACTCTCTTGATTTTTCTCCCATCTCATTAAATCAGTTAAATATACACAAGGTATCTACTAGTGATTTGCGTTATCTTAGGTAGGCTTCCTCGCCTCATCCCTTAAATTCTGTTTCCTAGAGTTGTGTGCTATGTTACTCTTGCTTCACTCTTTCTTTAAGCCATCTTGTTCATTCCTATGGCTTTAACTACCACCTATGAGTTTGAATCTTACATCTGTAACTACAGTTTTATAGTCTTTCCTGAGCACCAAGACATAAGTGTTTATTGGCACCCTTAACCTCATTGCCCCATGCAAACCTCAAAACTCAGTCTATAAAAGGCTAATTGTCTTTCTTTACAATAAATTCACCACCTTCCTTCTGTAGTCTCCCTTCTCCTCCAATCTTGGTCAGAGTCCCAATTTACTCACTGCCCAAGCAGAAACCCAGGCATTAGCCTCTACTCCTCTCTTCCTCCTCTGTCATCCTTTGAGTCCTATTAATTCTATCTCCTGAGTGTGTCTCAAATTTGCCTTTCCTCTCTATCTTCATTGCTATAGCTTTACAGCCTCAATCCAGGTCCCCATCTCACTCCTATACCAGGGAACCATTTGGCTATTCATATCCCCCATCAAACTTTAAGCTCCTTAAGGAAAAAGCACTTTTTCTCATTTTTGAATTGTGCCTGCCTTCTCCCCCACAGTACTGCCAGACATGGTGCTTTGTGTGTGTGTTGAAAGAATAAGAGGAGGCCCTATATGATTACATACAATATGCAGTTTCAACACTCTGGAATTTGTTTTATCCACTTCCTTTAGAAGTGATGGTTCTGCTCTTGTAATAATCTATTACTCTAAACTAAAATCTACCAGAGATATGATTAATCCCAATAGTTTGTTTTGCTAATAGGAAAAAAAAGACAGAGAGAGAGACCGCACTTTAGAAATAGAAGCCACTGTTGTCTTTATAAAACACAGAATTGTGCTGCTGCTCTTGCTTGCTTTAGAAGGAACTGTACATTACAGCTGCTGGGATAATTTTACAATGGACTGGACAAGGTACAGCTCAAAGCATGACACAAACACAAGTCTCAAAGGGAAACAAAATGCAAACAAGTGCACAGCTGTGGGGCTCCAGGGACATTTCCCCATCCATGCTGGACTTGAGAGGAATAAAAAGTTTAGAAACTAAAGTGAAACCCAGAGTAGTCACACATGCCCACCAGATGGCTGCTAAGTGCAACATCACACGCCAATCAGGTTGGACTGTGTACACAGGAAAGTCATTTCATTTTTCCTTATTGCTACTACACCAGGGGACTCAGTGCATTTGACACATTGTCTTTACTTGTACAATCCTTGGAGGGTTTCCTATTTTCCTTTTTAAAGAAGGAAATCTGCCTTCCTCACCTTACTCTTTCGTTTTGAGCCCATTCCCTCCACTCCCTTTCTTGGGCTCCCAAACAGCAGCCAGAGGTTCTGAGTCAGTAGGAATAGAGTAAGGGGAGAGCACCAACCTAGCCTCTCTCCCTGCCCAGGGAGAAGGCAAGTCCTAATAAATGGAGGGTGCGGAGTGGGGGAAAAAACCAGAGAATTCCTTCTCCCCAATATGCTCAGAAGGCCAAAAAGGAAAGAGTGCCCTGCATATCCCTGCCATGATCAAACTTTAAGAAGGAAGGCATCCCAGCTACCATCCTGGGTTGGCCTAGGCCCAGTAAATGTAAATATAAATAAAAATAACTTCCCCTGATGTAGTTTCCAAAACTGCATTTTGGCTCATTTAAAATGACTTTCTATCCTGAAGGGGAAGGAACTTCCATCCTTGTTTGTTACATATGATACCAGGTCTAAAACACTGTCCTACCATATACCACGGTCCAGCTAGGAAATCAGAGTGTCCCCTTGGCTGCCCATCTTGAGTGCTAGCCTCATTTACAGAATTCTCGGCAAGAAAAAGAAAAAAATTATACAGGAACTTGTTGAGCCAAAGAGGTGGCCACAGAGGAGCTATCTGTAGGTGGGAACCAGAAGCTTCATAGACAGGCTTCACACTTTTAGGTACCTCCTTCAGCATTAGTCTAAGCTTAGGTTCCCAGCAAAAACAGCCCAGGTTTATTCCCAGAGGCCAGAAGTAGCACCTCAACCCCCAGTGGGACAGGCTGGATTGGAAAAATTACCAGTGAGCAATGTTCTCCTTTCCTACCTTTTAGCCAAATCCTCTCCATTCTCTTCCCATCACTCTTTTCCTCCCCCATGTCCATCCCTTAACCCTTCAACCCTGGATACCCAAGTAGCTCAACCCTAGGATATCCTTAGAAAAGGGAGGCCCCAGGTAGAGAGAAATGGAACCAGATCGAGAAAAATCAATGAGAGATACCGACTCCAAGGAGTAGACAGTTGTGGAAGTTGCCAGAAGCCCTCTTGATTTCATGCTAGTTGGGCAGGCCTGCTACTCTGCCCTTGTGTGAGCTTGATGGCAGTCCATCCCAGAAAGGACATCACTGGGCTTGGGGAATAGATTCTTGGTCTTCCAAAGCCAAGGAGCTAAGCCTGACCTTGCCAAGATAACAGTGAGATCATTGTAGCCATGCAGAGAATTCATCATTACATAGGCAGGCAGGCAGGTAGGCCAGCAGGTAAGCCGAGTGAATAGAAGGAACAGGAAGCCAGGGACGGACAGAAGAGGAAAAGGAAGGCAAAGAGTAGGGGGAAAAGACCTGTCTAAGAGGATGAGGCTGGGGTCGCCCCAGCACTTCCTCAGAGCTTAAAAAGCACCACTTAAACCAAAACCCAGAAAACCAAAGCTTGTTGCCAACAGCACTTCTCAATCTACACGCACCACCTTTCAAACAAGAATAATCCTCAAGGTCAAAGGTATTTTTCAAGTCTCAAAGATTAAAAAAAAAAATTAAAAGCAAGAAGTCGTTTTCTTGCCAATGTCCAAGCTGCTGCTTTTGCATTTATTTCTTGAGTGGCATGTGCAATGCCAAAGAGCTAAAAAATGCATTTCAAACCCCAGCTCAAAACCCATGTGGAGAGAGTGAGGCAAAGAGAGAAAGAGGAGAGAACACAAACTTGTTAAGAGTAGGTGGCTACCACCAGCTCCCTGTGGACATTTGCAAATGCTGGTGAATGACTGGACCCTCCAGGAATAGTGCCCTGATCCTAGCCCCAAAATGCACCCAAGAAGAGAACATGCAGAGCCCACTGTCCCAAGAGAGCTCCCCTCCCCAAAGGGTGACTGAACACGAAGTAGACAGTATATGAAGGCGATGAACAGGGCAGATGGAGTGTTGGCATCACTCTCTTTAGGCACTTGTGTAAGGAATGTAGGCTCTCCAGTGAGCTACCTCCTCCCAGAACCCTCCATTCTGTTCTGCAGCTGGGCTGTGCCCATGGGGCACCACACACTATAGCCAGTAGGAAGGAAGTAAAGGAGGAGTTACTCAACAGTCCTGATGCCTTCTCCATAATCAGTGTTTGTGCTATGTTTTGTGAAGTCACTGAACCAAGAACCAACCCAAACAGAACCTGGGATAGACTGTTTTGCATAGCAAATCTGGGTTTGTACAAGGGCTGCTGGAGAGGGGAAATGGTAGCTCTAAATGCAAAGGCCCAGATTCAGACAGGCCTTCCTCTAGCTGGCCTCCAAGCCTGAGCTAGGTCTAAAATATCATGGCTTCATCACCAGATTGGGGCAAACCAAAGCCCAGGTTCCTCAAAAAGAGAAATTTCCACACTGAAGCTCTAACTTTGCACCCCAAGCAGTGGGACAGGAAAAAAATGAACAGTTCAGGAAAAGGGGGGCCTTGCTTCAAGGCCAGCAGGCACCAAGCTAGAACCCCCTACTTTTCCAGGTCTGTAAGACAGCCAAACCCATCTCTATCCAGGGAGACTACAAAAAAAAAAAAAAAAAAATCATGCCAGCCACTTACATGCCCTAGTGGGGCAACCAGGAAAATTCATTTGTGTAAACAGAAGCAATAGGGAGCAGCAAAATCCCCCAGCCTGTCCACAGGACACACTGGAATTGGGAATGAGCCAAAGTCAGGAGGACAGTCCAGAAAAAGGGAAGATGCATTTGCAAGAAAGAGTGCAAGGCAGTGCAGAGGAGGGAACCTGTAGCAAGAAAAAGGTATCTGCACAGAGGAAGGATAGCATCTGAGCCCCACCCTGGAGCTAGACCCACCTGCCTGGCCAGGCCAAAGAACAAGTCAGGTACATAGTTCCTTCTGATGGCTCAATGTTTCTGGGATGTAAACTCATTGGGCATGGGAGGGATTTCCAGATTTTGGCAATAGACTCGAGTTATGGTATAAAAATAACATTTCATTTTTGCTCTTTTTTCTTATTTTAGACCTAAGGATCATTTGTTATGAGACACCCCAGTTAAGAAATATTGAAACATAAGAGACTTGACCACCAGGAGAAAAGCCAAGAATGAGAAATGCTAGGAAAGTAACTCCTCCAGATCCAGGCAGGTGGGAAGGTGCGGGAGACAGGGGGAAAAGGAGACATAGTGGAAAGGCCAGGGGCCAGTCATCTCAGCAGCTCCGAGACTTGTCATGTCTGAAAGTGCAAATGTCAATGGATTTTAACCATTTTGAGGTTGTGATCTTTTTAAAAGCTCAATGAATATGGAAGTCAATTCCTTCAAATGCAAAATTGCTGGCGCTCTGGCTGGAGGCTTGTTGGGTTAGGGGTATTTCTTCCCTACCTACCTCCTTTCCCACTCCCACCCCATCCCCCAAAGAAAGGTACAAAAGGTTGCAGTTCTGCAGCATTACCGTTACAGGGAAGGCACTGGTTACCCACCAGCAGGCGGAAGGAAGACAGGGTTGTGTCACTTCAGAGCTAAGTGCCATAGTGCCTTAAGTCTTACTAGGGGCTGGATGTCTGTCAGGGAGGAGGTGTAAGGTGGGGTAGAAAAGGTGGAGAAAGAGGAATATAGGAAAGGGGTGGTGGCAGCTGGGGAGGAGCAACTGAAACCATTAGCATTAAAAATCTTCCTACAAACTGGATTCCCAACCCATTAAAACATCTAGTATCCTAAAATATTGATTTGGATCTGGTTTCACTTTTTTCTTAAACAAATCTAGACCTTTTCTGATTAAGGCTCCTAAAGAATCCTTCCCTCCTCCCACCCACTTTCTCAAGCCTCTCACTTCCCCATCTAAAATATCAAGCCCAAACCTACCAGCTTTTGTCCATAGGGCTGCAGAGCCGACTTTACCAAGCTGTCAGGCATGAGTCTTTAGCACTGTGAGTCACATGAGACACCTGTGTGTATGGTGGGCACTGATGCTGCCCTTCTTGGTCCAGTGGGGTCAGGGCCAGATGTGACAAGATGGGTGAGGGGTCGGGGCATGAGGTGGATATCACAGATTTCTAGCTGGTGGTCTGGCTTACTGGCCCTGTTCCCCAACCTTTTGCCCCCTCTGTAGAAGGAAACAAGGCCTTCTGTATTCTTCCCTACCCCCCTTCCTCCTCCCTCGTCCTCTGGATTTGGGTGGCACAGCTCTTGGGGCTTGGAAAGCTTTCTTCTATCCAGTGAGGTAACAGCGTTCTGCCTTCAAGCGAAGTACATGGTGCGCAGAGTATCCTGGTGAACCTGCACAGCTTTGGCCAGGGCCTGGGGGTCCCGCCCATTGCTCTGCCCCGATATGTGGCTCCCCTCTCCACTGAAAAGGAAAAATGAAAGAAATCCTTCCAGGTGAACTGAGCTGCTGCTAATCCCTTCCCCCGTCCCTAGGGTGCGAATTACCATAACAATTTAAGAGAATCCCAACCCAGATTTGGGCAGATGAGCCCAAGGTCACCAAATTGGACAATACCCATTTCCTTCCACCCAAGGAAGGTTGAAAGGGTCTGGTACCAGAGGCTGAAGCAAAAAGGAAGCCAGCCTGATCCCGCAGCTCACCTGTCATGCTCCTTGTCCACTAGGTGGTATCGTGCCCGGAAAGCCACCAGGCGGGCATAGTAGGCAGGTGCTGGGATAGAGACAGAGCGTGTGCATCGTACATAAGTGTGGCACAGCTGGTACGTCAAGATCTGGAGCTCATCCGCTGTGAAACGGTTGTCATCCCAAAGGACATAGTAATGGGATGGTCGGCTGGTGCCCTGGGAAGATAGGAAGGTGAGGGGCCCCAGGTTGGGCAGAGGGGATGGCTGAGGATAAGGAACAGGATCACTGTTAAAAGTATGGCTGGGCTGGAAGCATATCCAAGAACAGGCAGACACAAAGCCACCTATGTCATAAAGCACCCTTCTTATGGGCAACCTGCCTAAGTCATTCAAAGTGCACTTCTGTTCAAGGGCACTGAGGACTTATTAAGAGAACGCTCCTGATTTGAATGCCACTCGGGGATGACTAATATATTCTAGAAGCAGTGGGAATAATCAACTGATCTCCGACCCAGTAGGAACCCCAGGACATAGCCCAGCTACCTGGATGCCCGCGTGGCTGCACAGATAGAAGTCAAACTCAAATGGGTGGGTGATGTTGGTATCCACAGTGGTCCCCGCTGGGATGTTACCACTCTTCCCAATCTGTATAGAGACAAAGACAACCAAGATCCCAAGACCTGCCTGGCCCTAACTCGGGCCCCAACTCAATTCTGTCCTGACTCCACCAGAATCCCAAGAGTAAAGCAAAAGTTGCTGCTCCCAGAGGGTACTGGGTTTTGAAATAACGGGCTTTTGAAGTCACACAGACCTGTGTTTAAGTGTTTGTTTCACCATTTATTGGTTATGTGATCTTTGCAAGGCATTTAACCTTTCTGAGGTTAACCTGGAGATAAGAGGAGTACCTACCTCACAGGGCTGCTGTGAGGAAGACGCCTTGTACAATGTCTGGCACACAGAAGTTGAATAAATGGTAGTTCCCTTTCCTTTCTCTGGGAGCTGGTCTATATATGGGGTCTATAGGCCAGGGAGCTAGGAGGACGGAGAGGAAGAATAAGGGAAGGAGGGGAAAAAAGGGGAACAAAGGGAAGGAGGTGGTAGAGGAAGGGGGCAGAAAGGGGCCAGGGAGAATGGATAGACCAAGGACTAAACCCCCATATTTTATCTCAAAGGCTTCTTCCATGCTAAGAGAAGGCAAACAGGATTATGGGTGACTTCCTCAATCCCTCACTCACTCGCTCATTCTTGTCAGCACAAAAAAGGCGGGTGTGATGGCGTTTCTGCACCACAATATAAGTGATCCCAGGCTGGTAGTCCTTTTCCAGTTTGATACAGGCATCACGAATGGCCAGCAGCTCGTAGTGAAGGATCTAGGTATAGGATGAGGATGGAGACAAAGACATAACAGCTCCTCTGAGTTCACACATATTTCTCAACTAAAGATTTGCCACTTGTAATACGGCTTTTTGCTTAGCATCTCTTTATAAGCTGACAACCAACCATTAGAGATGATAGGCCCTTCCTGCCAAAATCAGTCTTATACTTAGTTCACCTGACATGTTCCTATTAAAAGACCTTCACTGGGAGGCTCCTATGCATGAAGAGACCTAAGTTCAAGACAGAACCAAGGTTCACAGAGAAATCACTAAAATCATAATGCCCAAAGTAAGGGTGATTTCAGGATCAGGAGGATAGTCGGACTTCCCCTGTGAGCTCCAAGGGCAGACAGAGTTGGTACCACCAGAGAAGAGCAGGCAGTTCAGGAACGTGGAGGCAGAGGGAGTAGATGTGTTCAGTCTTACAAAGAAGCAGGATTATAAGAAAATGGACTAGCTAATGAAGCCACAATTAAATAACCATAGTTAAGTTTCCTGTGGCCTTGTATGTCAGATATAGGGAGTCAAACTATGTAGTAGAAGTGGACAGAATTGGAATCAATTAGAACTAGGTTTAAACCAAGCTTTATCTAGTTGTGTTACTGTGAACAGGTCACTTAGCCCCTCTAAGTCTCATCTTCTCCACATCTACTCGGGTTGCTAATAAGACTAACAAGTTGTTGTGAAGATTAGAACAGGTAGTCAGTAAGAGCATAGGAAACCTCGTAGGAGCTTATAACTGCTAACTGCTTTGCAAGCAGTCTGAATTTTAACCAAAGGCTATGTGAAGCCACCAGATAATTCTGAACAGAGAAGTGATAAAATAAATTTATCTGGTATTTTAGGAAACATGGATAACTTAGAGGAAATTGAGCACAACGGACTTCAGAATCAGACCAATCTGTCTGAATCTCAGTTCTACTACTTATTAGCCTGGCTGACATTGAAGAAATCATTTAACATTTCCAAGCCTCCAGACCAGCAGCATCACCTAGGAGCTTGTCAGAACTACAGATTGTAGGACCCCATTCTGGACTCAAGGAATCAGAAATTCTTAAGAGTAGAGCCCTACAAACTTTTAACAAGCCCTCCAGGTGATCTTGATATTCGCATGGTAAACTTTTGAGAACCACTGGTCTAAAGAATCAGTCTTCAGCATGAACAAACTAGTAAAAAGGCATGGAGGAGTTTCTGTTACAAGTAGAAAGGTCTATAGATGCTTTTACATACCACTTCTCAATTGTGATCTCTGCTCCAAAGCTATTCCATTTAGCAAAGTTCCCTAACAAGTGCCAACAGCTTTGAAAATGTAGCAGTACTCTCTGGTACTCTCGGGATACTGGCCAGAGCCTAGCATGGATGGCCACAAGGAAAACAGGAATAAGCATAGTATAGGGTTTCCCTGCATTTGCTGAGATAAGCCCAGTCTACCTACAGAAATATAAGGGTTGAGGAAGAGAAGTGGGAAGGAAGGCCTGATTTCTCTGGCAATTCTGAAGCCCTCCAGCCTCAACGTGAAGGTCTTCTCCACATACTGTAGGCCCTACCTGGGGGAGTTGGCCTTCAGGAACTCCATCTCGGTAGAAGATGATGCGGGTAGGCTTGAAGCGGGTGGACTTGTAGAACTGGATGAGCAGCTCACGCACCATGTAGGATAAGTCTTCGATGATCTCCTGCCGTGGTCGCTGTACTCGCACAGTAGCACAGTAACGGCTCGGGTGGGCGTCCATACTGCCAACCACCTGATAATCAAAGTGGCAGGATCAGCCACCAGAACCTCCACTCTCCCAGCACTGTCAGGTTGTGGGTTTTGGGAAAGGCTTCTTAGCAAGAGAACTATGCAATTGAATGAATAGGTTTTGGATTCAATGAGCCATAGTTCAATCTCTGTTCTATCAAGCATGCATTAGTGAACCCATCTGATCTTTTTCCTCCTCTTGAATGGAGATAACACCACCTGACTGCAGTGCTATTGTGGTGCATTTAATGCACCTTGCACAGGACTGAGCCCACAGTAGGTACTTGGTAAGTTTGATTTTCCTACTACTTGCAGAGGGACATGTGAAGGTTTGACACTACTAGCTCAAAGAGTTCCCTCATCCAGCCACCAGTTTGTCCTTTTTCCAGTTCAAGTGCTAATCTACTCAGGGGCCATAGTGAAGAATATTCTTGCAGGTGGTGAGAATAACATTTTCAAAGGGGATACTGGCCAGAGCCTAGCATGGATGGCCACAAAGAAAACAGGAATAAGCATAGTATAGGGTTTCCCGGCATTTGCTGAGATAAGCCCAATCTACCTACAGAAATGTGAGGGTTGAGGAAGAGAAGTGGGGAGGAAGGCCTGATTTCTCTGGCAATTCTGAAGCCCCCAGGGAACAGGGAGCAGAGAAGCCAGGAGAGGGATTGGAGAGACATGACATCTACGAGATGGATCAGGGGCAGAAAAGGCCAGTCCCAGCAACTTCCTTAAAGTTCCTTATGTAACTTCCTTACAAGGGATTTCAGCGAAGAAATATCTTCACTCCCATATCCCAATAGTGGGCATGGAGAGAAAGAGAGAAACTCAAACATAAAGCAAGAGTGATGGAGACCAGGCCAAGTCTCTGGGTCCAGGCTACATTCTCATGGCTCTCTGAGAAAAAGACACCATAAAGATTTAGTTTTATGAAGATAATATCAAGGGAATGGTTAATGGGGATGATCAGCTGAAAGGAGAAGATCTTACGAAGGGTCAAGTGCCAGGGCTGACGGAAGGAAACCATGTGTAGTCTTGAGAGCTCAGAGCTAAGAGGAGACCCTTATGAGGAAGCTGGAGAGTACACTCACTGCTGTGATAGAAGGTTTTTTCCCATCCCCTGCTGGGGGGTGTGTAACATCTGCTCCCAGGAATATCACTGGCTGCTGAAAGACGGCAGAGCTGAGCAAGAAAGAGAAAACAAACAGTGAGGAGTTGGGTCTTCTCTTCCTGGCACCTAACATTAGCACCCACTTTGGTCCTCTCTCCCTTGTGTCTGATTCACTTTGCCTGGCCAGGGTCCTATCTTTTCATCAGTCCCCAACCTGGTACCTTGCTTGACAAGGGCAAGTGGGCAATAGCGTTCATACCGCTGGTGTGGGACTAGGATGTTGTTAATGCCACCAAGTTTGACATTGATCTTCAGGCAGAGATTGGACAGCGTCTGAGGCGAGGTCTTGACCACATTCTTCACTTGCACACACTGCGTAGCCATTCCCAAAAGTGTATCTCCAACACGTTTCACCTCAGCTATGAGCAGGAAGAGAATTAATGCATTCAACAAATATTTACTGAATGCCTACTAGATGCCAAGCAGTATATGAGGTGCTAGGGAACAAAATGGTGACCAGAAACGCATAGGGTCCCTACTCTTACAGTGCTTACTATATAGTTACTAATTTTTAAAATCACGAAAAGTACAATGATAAATGCTATGACAGAAAATTTCATGGAGCTATGGGGGGAGCATTGAATAGGGTGTATAATCTAGCTAGGAAATGACTAAGTAATGATTGATGTGAAATCTAAAGATAAAAAAAGACTTAGAAGAGTAGGGGAGTTTGGGAGAGAGCACTCCAGGCAGAGGGAACAAGCACACAAAAAAATAAACTTGGACAGGAGACAGCAATGTATGTTTGGAAACTAAAAGGCCAAAGTAACTTTTAAAAGGAGAGCAAAGAAATCATGGTGTGAGAGAAAGGACATGGTCATTAGACTGATCTAAGGGAAATGAGAGTAGCTTATATTAAGAAGGCAGTTGCTCAGATGGAGACAAACAGATTCAAGGTATATTAAGGGACTCAGAGACTATATATATGAGCAAGGGAAGATAATTTTTATGGATAATGTCTGAGTTTCTAGATTTTCTAATGAATAGATACATCATAAATTCTTTCTGAGACATTCAGAGTTGAATGTTTTTGGTAAACCCAGAGAGAATATCAATGAGGCAACTGAGAATAATAGTTGGAAGATCAAGAGTAGTCTGAAATGGACGTGCAAATCTGTGAGAGATACTTAAGTACAGGTAGTAACTGAAGGCAGGATCTATTTATGAGGTCACCAAGGAAGAGAACAGAGTGAAAGGAAAAGAGAGCTTAGACAAGAATCTTGAGGAATTCCTAGTATTTGCAGCACAGGAAGATGAGTCTGCAAAGGAGAAAAAACCAGATAACTAGGAGGAAGATCAAGACAGTGTGTGTCATGAATGCCAAGGGAAGAAAGAGAATGTTTCAGGAAGGAGCAAATGTTCAACAGAGTCAGTTGCTGCTAAGAGATCAGGTAAAATGAGGACCAAAAAAGTCCTCTGGATTTACTGATATCAAGGCAAAAACTATTTTGGTGACATAAAGTACCAAGGAGGAAATGAAGGATCAGTGGACAACTAGGTATGTTTCAATGGCAGAGTCTTGAGCATGTTTAAAAAGATAAAGGGATCATTTCCACTTTCAAGAGATATAGAGTAGTGGCAAACCAGTGCTTCTGCAAAGAACATTCAGAAAAGCCAGATAGACTACAGAAATCATCTTTCTGAAGGCAGCAGAGAGGTGCTAAGACAACAAGGACAGGAGGGGCTAAAATTCCAGAGAGCGAGGGAATCTCACAGATGTGAGCTATCTTCTGCAGCTGTTTTGCCCTGGGTGCATTTGCTGATTCTAGATGTGGGCAGGAGGCTGATACTCCATGCTTTGCACCAGCAGAGGAACCATTGCCAAGGAGCAAAGCAAGTAAAAAGCTTCTGGTGGAAAGAGACCAGTTCTAAGTGTGAAAGGTTAAAAAAAAATTTTTAAGAAAACAGACTAGTATCTTCATGACTTACAGATTTCTTAAACAGGATACAAAAGTACATAAAGGAAAAATACTGATAAACAGGATTACATTAAAATTTTAAATTTCTGCTTAACAAAAGGTGCCATTAAGGGAGTAAAAAGACAAGCCACAGAGCAGAAGATATGTGTAATACACATACATATTAAATAAGGAATTACAAATGACACCTATAAATCAGTAAGAAATGGTAGTTCAGTCAAAAAAAAAAGGAAATGACTTGAGCAAGCACTTTACAAAAGACTCAAAAGACATTAAAAGATACTCAACTTTATCAATCATTAGAGAGATTAAAAGCACAGCACAATGTCAAAAAAACACCCACAAGAATGACTAAAATGAAAGAGACAATAACAAATTTGATGAGGCTGAAAAATACCTAAAACTGTCATACACTGCTGGTGGAAGTGTAAATTTGTACACTTAAAATACCTCCAAGTTTACTTTCTAACCGCATACACAAAAGTAAACTCAAAATGGATCAAAGACCTGAATGTAAGCCATGAAACCATAAAACTCTTAGAAAAAAACATAGGCAAAAATCTCTTGGATATAAACATGAGCAACTTCTTTATGAACATGTCTCCCCAAGCAAGGGAAGCAAAAGCAAAAATGAACGAATGGGACTATATCAAACTAAAAAGCTTCTGTACAGCAAGGGATGCCATCAGTAGAACAAAAAGATATCCTACAGTATGGGAGAATATATTCATAAATGACATCCAATAAGGGGTTGACATCCAAATTATATAAAGAGCTCACACACCTCAACAAACAAAAAGCAAATAAACCAATTAAAAAATGGGCCAAGGAGCTGAACAGGCACTTCTCCAAAGAAGAAATTCAGATGGCCAACAGGCACATGAAAAGATGCTCCACATCCCTAATCATCAGAGAAATGCAAATTAAAACCACAATGAGATGTCCACCTCACACCAGTTAGGATGGCCGCCATCCAAAAGACAAACAACAACAAATGTTGGCGAGGATGTGGAGAAACGGGAACGCTCCTACACTGCTGGTGGGAATGTAAATTAGTACAACCATTGTGGAAAGCAGTGTGGAGGTTCCTCAAAAAACTCAAAATAGAAATACCATTTGACTCAGGAATTTTACTCCTAGGAATATACCCCAAAAATGCAGCAGCCCAGTTTGAAAAAGATATATGCACCCCTATGTTTATCGCAGCACTATTTACAATAGCCAAGAAATGGAAGCAACCTAAGTGTCCATCAGTAGATGAATGGATAAAGAAGAGGTGGTACATATACACAATGGAATATTATTCAGCCATTAGAAGAAAACAAATTCTACCATTTGCAACAACACGGATGGAGCTAGAGGGTATTATGCTCAGTGAAATAAGCCAGGCAGAGAAAGACAAGTACCAAATGATTTCACTCATATGTGGAGTATAAGAACAAAGAAAAAACTGACAGAAGAAAACAGCAGCAGATTCACAGAACCCAAGAATGGCCTAACAGTTACCAAAGGGAAAGGGACTGGGAAAGATGGGTGGGAAGGGAGGGATAAGGGGAAAAAAAGGGCTATTACAATTAGCACACATAATGTAGCAAGGGTGGGGATGGGGTAAGGGGTATGGGGAAGGCAGTATAACACAAAGAAGACAAGTAGTGATTCTGTAACACCCTTCTACGCTGATGGACAGTGACTGCAATGGGGTATGTGGTGGGGACTTGATAATACGGGGAGTCTAGTAACCATAATGTTGCTCATGTAATTGTACATTAATGATGCAAAAAAAATCCTCCAAGTTAAATATCTAATAAAAATGGATATATGTTGAAAGGACATGCACAAGAATGTTCACTGAAGCACATGTGTAATTGTAAAAACTGGAAATTACCCAAATATGTCCATTAACAGTAGAATGGATAAATACAAATAAACTGTGTTTTATATTCATATAATGGACTAACTATAAAAACTACAAATATACAAACATGGATGAGTCTCAGAAACATAATGCTGAGTGAAAGCCTAACACAAAAAGAGTACATAATATTCCATTTATAAGAAGTTCAAAGACAGGTGCAACTCATCTGTGGTGTTAGAAGCCAGAATAATAGTGGTTACCATTAATGGGGAGTTGTAGTGACTGGTAGCCTGGAGTTGTGGTAATGTCCTGCTACAAAAACTGGGCACTAGTTACCCTGCTGTGATACTTTGTGAAAATTCACGTAAGTACACATAAGATTCACGTGAACACATAATATTTCTGTATGTAATTATACTCTTTACATTTAATAAAAAGACAATAGTATCAGTTTAGTGGAAAGGAAGGAGTTAAAAATACTAACGACAGGATGAGGTATGGTAGCAGATCAGAACTGGACAAATACAACACTGTCCTTCTATACTCTCAGGGAAGGCACAGTGCAACTGGACCTTACCTGGGCTGTCACTTGGCCCTCAGGAGGGAGAGTGAGGGTCTTTAGAAGAATGTGCTTCTCTTACCTGCTAGCTTAATTCCCAAGCAGAGAGCCCCAATGTCTAAGTGATATAATTAAAGGACAGCATATAAGTGGAATTAACCTAAGGTTATAATCAAGGTATGAGACTGGAGAGAGGTATAACATTACTGAGCCCAGGGAAGTAAAAATCTTCTGAATATGTACTGCCTTCCCCAAGTGTGTGCACTCTACTCCCCGGACAAGCTAAAACATCAGAATCTCCCTTTAATGGAGGGAACCAGAAATGTGGGTAATTACCAAAAGCAGTTCTCCTTAAAAGTATCCTTATCTTCATCCAAGGGACATCAATTTAAAGCCCTAGAGAGGTATGGATTGGAGGTTAACAAACCTCACTCTGTAAGTATTGAGTATCATGTCAGTGGATGGCTGTACCTGGTGTGTAGGTGTGTAGATACAGAGGGAAGAAGGTTTCAGAACAGAATCAGATCTACTGCATGCTTAAATAATATTAAGCAAGATCAGTATTAAACAATACTGATCAGCAGCCCAATAATATTTCTAGAATAATCCAGAAAGATTTATCTTTTAGGTGGGATGACGAGAGAAGGCTTCCTGGAATAAGTAAATAGTACATTTAAACTGGGACTTCAAGGATGAAGAGAATTTTAGGGGCAAAGTGGAGGATAAGAAGAGTACTTATTCTAGGCATGGGAAAACAGTGTAAGCAAATTCAGAGACTGGAAAGCACAGATAAGGCATAAGCATTTGGAGTATCTACTGTGTGCCCGGCACTGTGTTAGATGCTGGTTTTTATATCATTAATTTGTGTGGCTCAGAAAGGTTAGGTAATTTGCCTAAGCCAGGAAACTGGCACAGCCAGGATTAAAATCCAGTTCTGTCTAATTTCAGAGCAAGTGATCTTTCTGGTATGTGAAGCAAAGGGAACAGGGCAAGGTAAAGCTGAAAAGGTGAAACTAAGTTCAGGGCCCTCAAAAACTTTTATTTTGTGACTGGGGACCAATGAAGGTTTTTTTGAGAGTACAATCACAAAAAAGTCTCATTCAGTAACCTGTGTAAGAAAGATTTAAGAAGAAACGTTAGAACTAAGTTGTGCAGGGAATATTAAGATTCTAAGAAAAAAGCAATGGAGGTGAAGCAAAGAGAAGACAGACTGTCTCCAAAGTCTGGGTAAAGGTAGCCAGAAGCAACTGTCATTTAAAACAGAAGAGGGAAGTAAAAAGAAGGGCTTAGGGGTACACAGAGGAGCAGAAGATGAGCTACTAAAGAGATGATCCACCAAAACACTTCACAGGGACAGAGGCTACATCTGTTTTAGTCACCAATGTATTCAGGATTTAGCACAGTGTTTCATACATAGTAGGTGATCAATCAACTCTTATAGAAGTAAGGGAAAGAAGTCAAAAGGACAGATTAGATCTACAGAGAGGTCAAGGGTTGGATTGAGATTTTAATAGTACATCATAACATATAAGAACAATAGGTGATGAATAAAGCAACTAAAATGGATGAGAATTTCACTAGAATGTGAAGACAGAAAGGGGACAGAGTACAGAAATCTGGAAAATACCAGGCATTCCTGGTAATGACAAAAATAAAGACAGACAGGAGAGAACATCAAGAAGTTAAGAGAACTGAGAAAGATCACTGGTGACCCCCTGCAGAGGAGGTTTAGGGAAAAGGTAGAAGTAAAATTGATGAAGAGGTGAAAGAGTAAGTGGCTGGTGAGGAAGTGGGTATGGGTATAGAAAACACAGAGAATTCATTCAGAGAATTTGAAGAAAAACAAAAGCTAAAGGAGATGGCATGACTGTGGTAATGTGCTCTAGGAAGGGGAATCTGAAGATGTTTGAGGATTAAAGGATATGAAGTCCAAAAGGTAGCAGGATGGGATGGCAAGAGCTCACATGGGGTGAGCAAGGACACCTCTTCCTTTGAAGGAGAGGTGAAGAAGGAAAACAATAAGAGGAAACTACTGAGCCAGAGAGAAATATGTATTCATTTCTATTCTTAAAAAAGAGTGAAAAAGAGGAAGAGGAAACTTTTCAAAAAGTCTAAGTCATCCCCAAGAAACAGAACACTAACAGAACCATCACAAAATTTCTGCATGGGTGTGCTTGCACAATATCCTAATAGACAATGCATTTCTAAGGACAGGAATCCAGACTGCCCCATCTCTATATATGGACCATCTTAGCCTGCAATAAAGACCAGCACATGGAAGACCCCAATAAATGTTAATGGGTGGGGACTGTGAGCATGTAAGCAGGACCTGGGAAAGTCAACAGCCCATATAGGATGATTATTTCTATAAGATGAGCACTGGCATTAAGGAATAGCTCTGCCTAAGGCTAAGAATCCACAGTTCTCCCTAGGACCTTCCAGGGAGCTACCCCCAAAAGAGTCCTATCACGGCTAACACTGTCCCAAGAGAACTGTACCATATACTGGTGTCTTCCCTGGCAGGATGACAATTATGAGCTGCAGCCCTGAGTAGGTGTTCTTGAGATGCCGGAACATGGGCTCCACGCTGTCTGCCCCCTGCGCATATTTGCAGAAGCAAGGCTGGCCCTGGATGGGCATCCCCGCATCCTTGGAAATCTTCCGCAGCTGGTCCGTGAAGTTCCTGCAACACAAGTATGGTCATGACAGGAGGCATTAAGTCCCACTTCAATATCTCTAACCAGATGCTTCCATCTCAGGTGCCAAGCATTATGATAGGCACTGAGAGATTAGAAGAAGAATGAGACACCATCATGGCTAGTGTAAAAAATACATTTATAACTGCAGAACAAAACAGCTTGCCAAATGTCCAATGGTGTAAGCAGAGAGCTGAGGGACACCAGAGAAGGGACCTGTGGGAATTCTCAGTGTCCCCACCTTATCCCACTCAAACAGCTGATTATTATGCTCTTTTATAAAGTCATTAGCAATAGGCAGATGCACAAGAGGGGGGCCTCTTTGCTCAAATTAAAAAAAGGTTCCAACAGTGATCATAGCACAGGAGGTGCTGAGTAAAAATGAGCTCCTTCACCTCCTACTGGTTCTTTGAAGCCTAAGAGCAAATAATTAAACAAGTTTCTTTCCTTTGGCTTTACAGTTTTACCCTAGGAAAGAAAGACAAAGTTGGAAGAGTGTACACATGGAATAGATTTTAAAAATCAAGCTACAAAAATATAATGACAGACTGAAATGAGCAGCAGGAAATTTAATTCATGAAAATCCTGCTAAAAATAGACTAAAAACAATAATGTAGAAATAGAGAATGAAAACAATTGTTTAGAGGACATTATATAGCATATAAATATCAACATGATAGATTCAAAAGCCTATATAGTGATAAACTACAACTATTTTCCCATGTATTTAGTAAAATAAATGGAAGTTAAATATGGTATGATACTGTTACATAAAATTTAAAGTTTCTTACATACATGTAGGTATATGAAAATACAAATTGGATAGGAAGGTAATCATAATTCGTGACAGCAGCTGCAGCTAAAGGAAGGAATGGGACTTGGAGGATATAAAGAAAAGCCAAATTTATCTGTAGTATTTTATTTACTTTTTTTTTAAGATAAAATAAATATGACAAAACTCTGGATGATGGATACATGGATGTTTGCCATATTATTCTATGGTTGTCTTTCTTTTTTTAATTCTTCAAAATAAATGTTAGAATTAAAAATTTATAACCTAACATTATTTCATGTAAATAAGAGTTGGGGCTCTGATAGGCTAACAATATTTCTTCGATTTCTATGCCTTATATACAACTCCAGTGCAGCTACTTCGAAAACCAGTGTGTTACTAGGTTCCATTAATAAGTGGGTCTCTACTACAAGAAAAGTGGTATTCCCAATTGTCTCTCCACTACCAGATCACACTTGGGATGTATGTCCAGTACTGGGGTCCAGAAAGTGTTGAGAGAATAGGATGGGGATGGTCTTGAAATCCAGTCCTAAAAGTGGTATTTCTGAGGTAATGGGGCCTCTTAGACAGAAGAAAAATTTTGAGGGTTGACCCTAGGACTCCCTCATCCACCCAATTTCTCCACCTCCATGGCTACCTTCATCTTTTCTCCCTTTGTCTCAGTGGAAAAGGAGGCCTTTTCCTGTGCTCTGGATCCCACCCCCTCATACACACTTGGGAACTTGGCTCTATTTCCTTTCCAGTTTCTCTATTTTCAACTTCTGTTCACTATGTACATTTTCCCTGGACAACCTCATCCACTGCAATCTACTCTTAGCTGAAGACTCCCAAATCTTAATCTTTAGCCTAGAACTACACATGCAGCTGGGGGCCACTGACCCTGGTGTACAAGTAACATTCTTACCTCCTGCATCTAGGGAGCACTGGGAGGAGGGGATGTCTGATGAACTGACTCCTTCCAACTCTGAGATTCTAGGTTTATCAGTTTCTGTACCCCAAAATATCTACAACAATGGATTGTTTCTCAAAATAACTAGATAGAGGAAGAACATGGAATAAGATAATAGCACACAGAGAAAAGAACTATGAACAAGGTGACACAAAGGCAGAGAGCTGGGAGCCTTTCCAGTACTGACTGCTAAGGGCCAGCTCTCCAATGCTAAGCTAAGGCTAGGAGCAGCCTGCTCTAAGTGGGGCTAAAATCCCAAACATCCAGGAAAGGGGACAAGAAGAACCCATTTAAGAGAAACCATAATTGTGATGGTGGTGGTTGTATATCTGTGAAGGGAGGAGGGGGGAGGAGGAGCAGGGCAGCCAGAGCCCCTGGAGTCACCAGGCGCTGCTGTAGCTCATCATGAAAACCCCAAGGCCAGCTGAACCCACCAGGACACACATCTCTGTTAGCCTCATCACTGCTCAAAGCAGACAGCATCACCAACTCTTCCTCACCCCAGAGTGCACTGACCCCACTCCAGATCCAGAGAGGATAAAGAAGCCACCACTTCAAAAGACTATAGGAACTACAGAACTATACACTTAAATGGGTGAATTTTGTGGTATTTAAAATATATCTCAATAAAGCAGTTAAAAAAAAGAGTACAGAACTATTCACAGAATAAAACTGATTTTTTCACTTACTCATTCACTCACTCAAGACCATTATTCCCCTAACTTGTTCCTTTAAACCATTTAGCTGTATCACTTTCTTCACTGATGTCATCTCCTCCCAGCCCCTCAGCCACTGGTGGCTCAGAGGCCCTTACAACTCATGTTCACCTAATTAAGGTCACTTAGATCTGATTTGACCAATGTTGTGCTTAGCGGACAGCTGAACTTTTGTTTTCCAATTAGGAATATAAGCTACGAAGCCTCGGATGTGATTTGATGCCAACTCTGACACTTTCTTGATATGCAAACCTATACAAGTTATTTAACCTCTTTGAGCCTCAGTCTCCTGAAAATGGAAATACTACCACCTACTCACTGTGAAGATGAAATGAGAGAACATATTAGGTACAATGTTGGCATAAACATTAAGGTCATCATTACTACTATTTACTACCAGTGTTTATCATTTTAACAATAAAATAATTCAGGCCTCCCTTAGGAGATTCATACTCTGAAATCATCACCTCTCACATGGATATGTCTCCTTGTCAAGACTCCTGATCACAGATGGACAGAAACCAAACAGGCAGAAGTTTGAACCAGATAGCTCAGGGAGGCAGAGTCAAGAGAAAGAGCAGACTACACATCAAATCTTGGCCTCTTGTGGGCAGGGGAAGGTAGGCAGTTCTAAGGTACCTCCCACCTTTCCACCCATTCACCCAACAACCCTCCTTACTTGAGCACCTCTTCTCGACACTGTTTTTGGGGTGCGAAGCAGGCGATGGCCCAGACTTTTATCTCAATCCCATTGTAGAACTGTTTCCCCCGCATGTCCCAGACACCCTGATTGGGTGTGGCAATGGCTCGGTTCTGGGGATAGGCAAAGGGGGCGCCCAGGTGAGCCTCAGTAGAGCCAAATAGGTAGGGGAGCAAAAGCCCCTGGCTATACAACCCAACCTCCCCCTCATATGCCCCAGAGATGGTGTCTGGCCCTGACCCTGCTCACCCGGCCGCCGTACTGCA
This sequence comes from Smutsia gigantea, assembly GCA_032199065.1. Lineage (NCBI taxonomy): Eukaryota > Metazoa > Chordata > Mammalia > Pholidota > Manidae > Smutsia > Smutsia gigantea. Next base: position 703,291 of record JAVSCE010005671.1, read on the forward strand.
AGATGGGCGCCGGCAGCACTCGCCCTGTCACTTCCGTCATGTCATCCTTCACTTTGATTCCAAATTCTTGGATGTAGGGATCTAGGTTGTAGCTGGCATTCTTCATCTGCAAGTTAAAAAAAGGGGGTATCTCAGGAGAGCAGCAATATTGGCAGTATTGCTTGGCAATACTTCTCACACTCTGGGTCCTAAAGAGAAAGCCCTGAAGAGCAGCTGGTATTGGCAGTGAATAGCCCTATAAAGGGGGAAAAGTGGAAGATGAGGTACATGGGAGTGGTAACACAGAGAAGAAATACAGGAGGAAAAAAGAGATAGGAAGCTAAGTAGCTACAGGATCAAGAAGCAAGAGCAGTCCTTTGGGGGCCCAGGCAACAAATCCACATTTGTGTTCTCTGGAGGGTCCTGCCAAGGCAGCAGAGCATCTATGCTATCAGGGGCCCCAGTGACTGAGCACCCAAGCACACATTCTTCAGGAGCCCCACTGACCAGGCGGCTGATCTCCTCCTGTCTGTCCGGGGCCGACCTAGCTGTAGCCTTTATCATGGTTGAAGTCTGGTTGTCAGTCAGCTTCTTAATGCAGCGCTGCCCGGCCACAATGTTGCAGACCTGAAGAAACGAGGATAGGTAGCTCTGGTTGGAGTACAGTCCACCCTGTACTCAGAGCCCCACAGTAAGAGAAGAGAAATTGGCTGTCAGCACTGGCAGGGGAACTGCAAAACCCCTTGTGCATAGACAGGTATGTGAGAAAACACTCATGTAATTAAAAGGCAATATAGCCACTCTGTGATTAAAAGCTTGGGATTCAGAACTAGATCTGGGTTCAGGTCTCTTATGTTAAATGGGGAGAACAGTAACAATCTAATAGGGTTGTTTGATGAATAAATAAAATAAAGCACTTAAAGGATTGAGTATGATTCTGGAACGTAATAAATACTCAATAAATTGTAGCATAAATTATTTACCAAAGGACTCAGTACAGAGCTCTTCTGAATATTAAAAAACTCAATACACACAAACTTGATTCCTAAGGTAGAAGGCCGCTCTCCAATGGTAGGAGGCAGTCAGTTGCTCCATCCTGCTATCCACCACCAGAACTTGACTTTTGAGCCCTAGCCTACAGATGATTAGAGTCACTGGACAACAGAAATCACTGTCTCTGTTGGCATAAGGAACACCCTGCTATGTAGTTCCTGTAATGGGCCCCACAGAGCACAAAGGAGATCAGAAAACACTATCTAGGGATTGACAGGACTTCCATTCCTCAAAATACTGTACTCAAGATGCCATGAACAGGAGGCCTTTGGTTGGCAAGGTATTGAGAGAGTCAGTAGGTTTGGAAGACTTGAGTTTTGAGACCAGCTTTGCCATTTCTAAGTGATGGTACCTTGGGCAGGTCTTTTACCCACTCTGTTTCTTTAATTTCAGTCACAGAATAAAACACTAGCAGTCTCATGAAGTTGTTGTGAGAATTTAAACAAAAGGAAATGTGTAACTTACTCCCATTGAGCCAAGAGTCTGTAAATACTGGTTTTCTTCCTAATTCCAGAGTTCATGCTGAACAACAGTGGAGAAAACCAGGACACCACCACCTGCCCTTAAACCCCATCCCAAGGAATACACAAATTAGTCAATTCACTTAATAAAAATCCAGGATTGTTAAAATTTGTGAAGCTGCTTTCTTGAAGGTACCTTAAAGATGTAATAATCTCTACAGGTGATTTCAGCTATAGAATCAACACTAGGAAAAAGACAAGCAGGGAGAAACTGGATGGGGAGAAATGGGAACCCCTTTGCACTGCTGGTGGAAATGTAAAATGGTGCAGCCTTCTGCATACTGCTGTAGAAAACATTGTGGTGATTCCTCAAAAAATTAAACAGAATTAATTGCCACAGGATTCAGTAACTCTGGTTCTGGGCAGGTACTCAAAAGGAACAAAAGCAGGGACTAGAACAAATAGTTGTACACCTACATTCACAGCAGCATTATTCACAGCAGCTAAAAGGTGAAGCAAGCTGAGTCCATCAGTGAATGAATGGATAAACAAAATGTAGTAGACACATACACTGGGATATCATTCAGTCTTAGAAAGGAAGGAAATTATGACAGAAGCTACAATATAGATGAACCTCGAAGACATTATGCTGAGTCTAGCCAGTCAAAAAAGGCCACATGTTATATAAGTCAACATGCAAATATCCAGAATAGACAAATCCACAGAGACAGAAGTAGATTAGTGGTTACACAGGGCTGGTAGAGGGTCGGGGAGAAGAAACATAAGTGACTGCTAATGGGCGTGGGTGTTTTATTCTGGGGGTGACAGAAGTGTTTTAGAACCAAACAGTGATGATGGTTGCATAGCTCGGTGAATATGCTAAAAACAACTGAATTGTACATTTTAAGAAGGTGAATTTTATGGTATGTGAATTGTATCTAAGTAAAGCTCTTAAAAAAAAAATCCCACCTGGCTACAATAACCTACATGATTTGACCCTACACCTCTCTCCAAAATCATCCCCTATTTTTCCCCTCATACACTACATGCAAGGCATAGTGGCCTTCCCTCTTATCTCTCAAAAAGATCCAAGCTCCCTGCTGCTTTAGAACCTTTGTAGTTGGTTTTTACTTCTTGCCTGGAAGGCTCTTTCCCTCAGTTGTTACAAGGTTGCTTCTATCTCATAATTTGCGACTAAGCTCAAATATCTCCAAAAACAGACCTTCCCTGACCACAGTAACTAAAGTGGCTCTCTAACCCCCTCAACTCCTTCTATCCCCTTAACCTGTTTTCTTTTTCTTGTGTAACTTTTTAGTGAAATATAGTTGATATGCAATATTATATTGGTTGCAGATGTACAACATAGTGAATTGCTGATTATCTACATTACTAAATGTTCACCATAAGTGTCGTTACCATCTGTCACCATTCAAAGTTATTATAATATTGTTGACTATATTTCCCATGCTGTACTTCCATCCTTGTGACTAATTTATTTTATAATTTGAAGTTTGTACCTCTTTATTATTCTTATATAGCTTACCACCATCTAAAACTATTTTATTTTTTAATTTATTGTCTATCTCCTCCTTCTAGAATTAATGTACACTTCATGATAGCAGGGACCTTGCCTATCTTGTTAATCTCTATATTCCCAGCACCTAAAAGAATATATGATACATAGTAGGGGCTCAATAAAAATTTCCTGAACAAGCAACAGTAAAAATCAAAATATAAGTCATATAAATTATTCACCTTGGAAACTACTGTTCAAACAGAAGTAACGTTAATTTGCTAACAAATCTCAGCTTGCAGTAAATATTACCTAAAGTCTATCTACTTAGCTGGGATTGTCCTTAAAGACTTCTGCTTACACCTCAAAGAACATATTGCCTTCATTCTACCTTCTGTGCATCAGCAGCTATTAATTAAGTCAGAGTTATTGGGTTTTGGGATCTCTTCTCCCTTTGGCCTAATTCCCTCTGTTTAGTTCTGAAAAGCGAGAGGCTCATATAAGGCTTAAGCTTTGGTCCTAGCTATCTGACTCCTGCTGCTGGAACAAAATAAGATGGTAGTCCAGACTAGTGTTTTTCCAACTTTAATGTTCATATGAATCCTCTTTGGATTCTGTTAAAAGACAGATTCTGATTCAGTAGGTCTAGGTAGAACCTGGGATTCTGCATTTCAAACCAGCTCCCAGGTAGTATCTATGCTGTATAATACCGCCGACCACACTTAGAGTAGCACTGGACTAGACAATGAAGCAGTCAGCAGAAGTTTCTCATTAGACATTTTGGTTAGCACACACCAAACCAAATATAGCCCAATGGTTCTACATTTGTATTCTATGACTTAAATAGCATTATTATTCTTTCTTAATAGTAGGATTTCATAGGTCTGCCAAATCATAATACAACAAATCTTGGAGCTAAACCTTTTTTAAAAGGAATGTATTGATCATTGGGTAAATAAGATCCACAGTATAGGTAACATTCATCTCCATTTTCTGCAAAATAAGGTACACTTGGATCTCTAGTCATTTAGGATCCCCAGCTTCACACAGGGAAAGAGAAATTAAGCAGACGTTAGTCTGGGTATCTGAAATCTCTGCCCTGAAGGAACTACTTACTTATTAAACATTAAAACAACTTTTATCTCTGCCTGGAAGTCCTGAAAGAACAGGAGACCAGGATAGAGGATAAGAAGAAAGAACTCAGTAGGCAAGAATAAGGCCTACATTTCATAGAATGACCTCCTACCTATCAGAATGTCAATTTTCTAAACTTCAAAATGAGGATAAGAACAGCCTGAGGATAACAGTGCAGGTGCAATGTTGTTCCCCAGCCCAGCCTCACCTCCAGGGGCAGGTAGGTATGCTTTTGTTCTTGGCCAACTTGCAGGCAGGGCAGGTGGGGATACTTGAGCTGAAGGTTATATTTCTGCTTGAAATACTGTGCCACTGTGCACTCTACAGTCTGTCCACTCTCCAGCTGCAAGGGAAACCTGTTTGGGGGAAGGGAAGGAGGTGTCATAGACCAGCATTCAATCCCACCTCGCTAGACTTACAACCATGGAAAATCCTAGACTTGGCTTCATCCCTAATCAGTTTTGAGCACTGCCATTCATGGAAAATCAGGCAATAAATAGAGGGCTCCAAGAGTGGAGCCAAAGCATTATGATTGGCACACAAGGTGTATCTGTGGGGGGCGGGGGGGGGGTGCGCGAAGGAAGACAGTGTAGCACAGAGAGAAGATAAGTAGTGACTCTGTGGCATCTTACTATGCTGACGGATAATGATTGCAATGGGGCATGGTGGGGAGGACTTGATAATATGGGTGAATGTAGTAATCACAGTGTTTTTCATGTGAAACCTTCATAAAAGAGTCTATCAATGATACCTTAATAAAAAATAAATAATTAATAATAAAAAAAAAGAGTGAAGCCAAAGATTTGAGAGGCAAGTTTCATGATGGTCAGGACCATACTGGTCTCATCTACATTTCTAGTGTCGAGCATAAAGCTTGACACACAGTAGGCACTCACAGTCCAGAAGACCCTGAGGTCAAGAAGGTGGACACAATCAGTGACAGCTTCCCCAAGGTCTAGCCCAGGAGCCCAGCTTTCTTTTTCAGGAAGAAGAATAAATTGAGAGAGATTCTATTACAGAACTGAGACAGGAGTCAGGGGAAGATACCTGCTCTACAGTAAAGGTCCAAGGGGGAAAGGTGGAGATCAAGAAATTAAAAATGGTAGGGAGAGTATCAATGGATCTGGGAACGCTGAGAGAGAGGAATGCCAAATTCCCATGGAGCTGATCTTCAAAAATGGGGCTCGCAACTGTGATGTACATTTGATAAAATAAAAAAATAACTAAGAAAAAAAAATAGGGCTCATCCCCAGGGCCAGTGGCAGGAGAGGGAAGCAGGGGTCAGGAGAATAAAGGGAATTATGTTGAAGTATCAGCCCTCTTCCACCAATGGTATAGTTTAGCAGCCCAGTCAACTTACGTCTGATGGCTGGCAGGGCGGCGGGTAACATTACATACACGGTATTTCCTCTTCATCTGTCCACAGTGGGTCACTTCCACCTTCAGGCCTGGGGTACACACACTGATGGTCAGGGTTGTGAAAGACTGCTCATGTGCCCAGGCTTAGCCTCTCCCCCGAACATATCCCAGGGATTTCCTTTTAGGACCAAAGAGAAAGTAGTGCTGTCCCCTCCCCCGCCTGGCCGGGTCCTCACCCTTGATCTCCTTGGTGAAGCGAACACGCTGAGAGTCAGTGAGGGGCTTGGGCTGTTCATCTATGTTCCGGATGTCCAGCACCTCACACATGAACTCAATCACTGGCTGTGCCTTGTAGAAGGCAGTGGCTGAGACTGTGGGGACAGGGTAGGTATAGCTCAGCTCAGATTTGTCTTCCAGAATAAATGGAGGCACTGCTCTTTATACCCTCTTCCTTCTAGGGTACCAGGATGGGGGAGGAGTCCCAGGGCTGTAGGGATTAGTCTAGGAGTGTGGTCGCAGAGCTGGGAGGGATGAGGCTGGGAGAGTGGTCATTGGACTCAGGGTGCCCCTGGCTCCACAGCTCTCCCCACTCACCATCAATGTTGAGCATCATCTTCCACATGGCAGGGCGCACAGACTGGTGAAAGCCGAACCAGACCTCGCGCCCACCCCCCAGCGGGTGGTAGTAGCCCTCAGGCGGTGAGAAGAAGGAGCGGCCCACAGGGGTGTACCTGGCAGGGACAGGCAGAGAACTGGTCCCTCGGGCACAGGCCCCCACCCTGTGAGGCATCCTGGGCACGGAGGAGCCCTGGCCTGGAAGGCAGGACACCAGGGCTTTAATTCCAGCTCTGATCCTTTACTAGTTGTGTGACTGACCTTGGGCAAGTCTCTACACTCTCTCTGCCCTGCAGGGACAGATGGGATGAGGTCCAAAGACATCTAAAAGGGACAGGGCCAAGGCTTTAAACCATCTAAATGTATACGCACACTTGCCTTGCCTGGCATATGGTAGTGCTTCAAATAATTTTTTTATTTGAAAGGCACAAAGTGAGACTTTAATATGTGTTCATTCCCCTCCTCCCCGCATAACAGTTCTGCCACCACTAGAAGCCCAAATACTAACTACACCCAGTACCTCATGGATGCCAGGTGCCTCATGGCCACATCCAGGGCTTGCACAGACTCCAAGGGAACAGGGATCTGGCCACTAACCAGGGCCTCATGCAGCATGCGCCAGCTCACAATGGCTAGCCACTTGATGGAGACCTTGAAGATTCGATCCTTCCCTTCCCCAGGGATTGTCACCTCAAAGTCAACCTTCGAGGAGAGAGAAAGGGGTGGAGGGTTACCAATGCTTTCCCACAGTCCAACACTGCTTGCTCTGCCCCAGATTCCCCCCACCCCACAGACCTGCCAAGAATCTATCTGCTCCTTAAGCTGATAGGGGCTCATAATTAAGACTTCAGAGTAAATCCAGCCCCTTAGTCTCTAGCCACCTTGACTCAGTCTTTTTGACTTAGTGCTTCTGTCTCTCTCAACCATACTTAGCAGGAAGTCCTTTAGGTCCATTTTGAGTCTATACTCAGTCTGTTTGGGAAAGGGACAGACATACTGGTAGACTAAATAAACACCAGGACCTACCCACCCCTCACCCTAAAACTTTCTCAGCACAAAAGAGGAAAGGGATCTCTGGACTGCCAAACTCCAAACAGGCTTACATGGGTTCTGTCCCACCAAAGACTCCTGACACAGTTCTAGCCTAACTCCCAACCTTACCCGTTCGTTGCCAATGGGCAGTGCTGTGACAGTGTAAATGTTCTTCTTTCCATCATACACGGGCTTGCGATCACCAAAGATCTGAGGCTTGAAATGCTGGACCATGTATTCCACCACTTCCCTGTGGGGGATAGGAGTGGCCTGTGGAAGCTGAGAGACTACCGCTTCAAGCTGTTGGAAATAGCCTGAATATCCAGGCAATGTCCCATCTACTATATTCTCTCCAGCAGCTACTCTAATCTCATCTACTCTATGGAAGTGTTTCTCAAACTTCAACATTCATATGAATCTGTATATCTTATTAAAATGCAGATTTTGATTCAGTCGGTCTAGAGCAAAGTCTGAAATTCTACATTTCTAACAAGCTACCAGGTGATGCTTCTGGTCCTCAGATGACCAAGGCTCTAAAGGACCTGAAAGAGTGAGTGTGAATGCCTTCTGAGCAGAAGGGAGAAGGGCTTAATTGCAGAATCTACCAAGAATCAGGAAGAAGTTCCAAGTTGCTACAATCCCCAAGCTGATAAGCAAAAAAAGTAGATGGGGAAGAGATCTGAATTGGAATAGGAATAAACTATGGAAGAAGAACCTCTCCTATCCTTCTAGAGCTCTAAGTCCCACCACTCCATTTTCTATTATCATCTCTTTCTTGATTTCACTTCCTGTCCTCTGCCACTTACATTCCAGAGTATTCATCAGTCCTTCAAAATCCCAGCCCATCCAACTATCTGACCTCTTCATCTTGAATACTACTGGACAAAAAGACTCAAAATGTACATTGGAAGCAACTGTAAACACATGGTTTTAACCCCAAAGAGGCTTCAGTACTATCCAGAAATCTTTTTCATGTCCGTCCCTAATCACTTCCATCCCTCATAGTCTGTGTCAAACCTTCTCCACTACCCTCTAACTCCAGAACCCATTCCTACTTCTGATACCTCTGAAAAGAGGAGAGCACAGTAGGCACGGCCTACCTCAAGTCCCCAGACATACAAACAAACATATTATATATGCACACCCCTTTTCCTCTTTCTTTCCTTTCACACTTGAAATGTCTCTTCCTTATATAATTTTTAAACATATGAAAATATGTTCAATTTTACTCATTAGAGAAACACATTTTAAAATCAGACCAAGATATAATTCTCTACTTTTCAGAATACCAAAGACCAAAAAATCCAATATACTAAATTGGTGCAGTATGGTGCAAAATTTTATCTATATTTAATATTCAACACAGTTTAATTTTGTATTGAAAGTTTAGACTCAACCTAAATGTTCCTCAATAGATTTCCTAAATAAGTTATAATACATCCATTCAATGGCATACCTATGGAGTTATGCACAAGAATGAGGAAGATATGTATGTACTGGTATGTATGATTTTCCAAAATATACTGTTCAGTGGAAAAAAGCAAGGTGCAGAACAAGGTATACAGGACTCCATATCCTGTGCATTAAAAAAATGTTCTATATATACATACGCATAGAAAAATATCTGTAAACATACTCAAGAGTGAACAATGAATGCCTGTGGGGAAGGAAACTTAGGTGACTAGAGACTAGGGTAATAGACATTTTTCACTGATAGTCTTTTTATAATATTTTAATCTTTTAAAAATTGTGCAGTTTTCAAATAATAATAAAATAAGAAATATTGCTTCTTCTAAGACTAATCCCCCTATGTATCCTGTCATGTCCTCCTGCCTCAGCAAGGACATCCCACTCAGTCTTCCCCTCTTGGTCCTGTACTTTTAACCTCTCCTTTTCCACTAGTTCCTTCTCCTCAGTTTATAAACACATCTGTGTCTCATTCTTAAAAACTTTTCATTCATTAATTTCAACAAATACTGAAATGCTCTAGGCACTGTATTTGACCCCTATAATCCTAACTAATATATTCCCTCTCTCCCCCGCCCACTTCACTGTCAAGCTATCTGGAAAAGCTATCTGTTCTCACTACCCTTAACACATTACCTTCTACTTATTCCTTAATTCCCTGTAGTCAGATTACTAGCCCAACTACGCTACTGCAACTGCTCTGGCAAAAGGCATCAACTGTCTCCTAACAGCCAAATCCAGTGGTACTTCTTGACATTTACCCTACTTGTAATCTCCTTCTCAGAACTTTCTTGAATTTGTTGATAACACACCCTGCTAGTTTTTCTTGTACCTCTCTGGATCCTCTTTCAAGGTTTTGAGACTCAGGAAAGTGAAGACTCCCAGACAAGGTGACTCAGACAGGCATCACTTACCGGTTGACTCTGCGAGGACACTTATCCGGCTTGATATCCACCTCGTAGTGGTAGACGTCAATCTTCGGGATGTCCACCTCAAAGTAATTGGCCAGGAGCTTGATTGGTTTCCCCACAGTGCCAATGCCAGGCCGGCGAGGTGCCTGAAACACCTGCTGCAGGGGGGGCAGGTAGGCGCCCGCAGCTACAAGACAAAGAGGCTGGTGAGGGTAGAGTCTGGCAATCTCCTTACTGCTCTGATTAGAGAAGGCACAGGGCCTCCCAGAACAGAAGCAGGACAGAGCAGGGGAAGCTTCTTTCCTGCCTACCCAAACCAGCTGAGGGCTTCCACTGGCTCAGATAACCCAGGCCTCTTTCTTTTTGAACCTCTTTCCAGTAAGGAAAATTACCCTTGTAGTCTTAGATTCATCAAGTGAATACACAGTAAGTTCTTAATACGAGTTAAGTAGAAGGGCAAAATCTGGTTCCCAGTAACAAAAGGTTTTCCTTCTACTGGATTAAGACACCTGCTTCCACTAGGTATCTAGCAGCCCTTTTCTCTGCCAGCCAGATGCTCACTTCATTCATTACCATCTTGAACACGAAATAGCATCATCTTAATGCTCCCCTGCAATGTAAGCAGGAGGAAGATCCAAAGAAGGCCAGGTTGGCTGGGGGAAAGGAGAGGAAGCAGCGTCTGAGAAAGGATTAAGGTAACTGAATGGCTGTGGTTGGAGAGATAGACATGGAGAGAAGGCTACAGGGATAGAGTTTGGAGACTAAGGAAAGGAGAGAGGTTCAAACTAGTGGAAAGCCTAGTACTGGAGGTCCAGATAGGAAAAGGCTTGAATTGGGAAGGAAGGAAGGCTGGAGTTAGGGGCTCGGTCAAGATCGGTTAGAATTGGGAGCTTGGGCAAGATGCAAGGCTGCAACTGGGGAGACAATGGGGAAAAAATGTTCAAAAGAAAAAACTAGGGAATGGAGACAGGCCAACTATGGGAGACTGAGGCTATAGCAGAGTACTTGGGGAGGAGAGTCATCCATTAGCATGCTAGAGGAGGAAGAGACAGTGCACTGGCTCTAGGGGGGAGAATACAAGACTCTCCACAGCTCACAGCTCCCTCCATACAGAGGGCCCAGAGAGTACCAGAAGGGATCAATTTCAAGACAAAGGGGACCCTTGGGAAAGGGGTAGGGCAAAGCCAGCTCTCACTACTTTTTCCTCTCTTGCCATCACAGCCTTGATTGCTGCCCCTGGTTTTATTTTCTAGCTTGAGGGGAAAGGAAGGAAAAAGGGAAACTGCCTAAGAGAAGCCTTTGTCCACAGCCACTATTGTCCTTGCCAGTAAAGGACCAGCCCAGGTGGGAGGAGAGAGGGATAAACCACCCCAGAACCTCCCATCACCAGGGCTCCTCTTTCATAGTCTGCCAGTCTGGGGGGATGGGGCATATCCTCAGCTGGGGGATCAGCAAGAGGTCAGAACCATTCATGGGAAGGGCTTGCTTCCCAGAGCTAAACTGCTGTCTCCTAACCACCTGTCAAACTCAGCCCCACTCCACAGATAGGGAAATGCCGACAGGGAAATGGAGGCCCAGCCTGGGGGAAAAGGCCTTTAGGGACTCAGCTACATGGGGAAGTGAGAGGTCGCCTACCCCAGAAAGAGCTGGACAGAAATTGCACACAAGCCATAGACAGACACACACAGTAGGACATAGTCCTGTCACACAGATCCAAACACACAATAAGACGTAGAGAGTTTGCTTTCATACACATACTCCTTACTGCCCTAGATTGTGAATTCTTCAAAGGCAGGGACTTTATCTGCCTTGGTCACTGCTGAATCCCCAGTGCTTGTCATACAGGTGTTCAATATAAAAATATTAAATGAATGCACAAACAGATCCAGACACACCACAATGAACATGCAAGCCTACATAGCACACAAAAACATGAACACCTGCAAATGCTCAGAAATTATAAGCCCTGTACAGGACAAACATGCACCCTGGTGGAAGGAGCTGGTAAGAAACAGCTTTCCCCTCCCCAAGTTCTTACATTCCATTCACCTCTTTAGCCTCCCAGGCTGAATAATTGTTTGGAGCCTTGGGAGAAAGACATACCCTAGACTTGGGGGGCTGGTTAGAAATGATGGGGGATGGAACAGACACTCTGGCCTCAAAGCCTTCTCTTCCCCAGACGTAGGACTACACAGCAGACTTAGCCCTCGGCACCCTGGAGAACCCCACCCTCCCGTTCATCCAAACTAGGGAAGGCAAGAGGAAAGGAGAGCCTTCTCCCATCCCATCCCCCTGCAAGACTTACAGCTGTACAAAGTGCCCCCCTTACTCCACCCTACCCCCAGCTTTTTAGTCTGAGAAAGGGAGACACTTCCCTTCAGACCCAGACAGGGACAGACGGCCACTTTGTGATGCAGATGAGGGCCCCAGCACAGAGGACAAAGCTTGGGCCTTGGGGGAAAGGGGCGGGGCCCTTGCCTGCAGACAAAAGCAAGGAGGGAGGGGCCATGAAAAGGACACTCCCCCTCCCCCATCCCCAACCAGCCCTGAGAAGGAAAAGTAACAGAGCTGAAAGGCCTGGCTCAGGGATTCCTTCCCGGCAGTTCTGAGGCCCACATACCTCCCGAGGAGCCAGACTGCCTATTCAAAAGACAAACTCAAGGCTGGGTTAGCTGTCCGGTAAGCAAAGACTAAAACACCAATCTTTCCAAAAAGAATTAGTCCACTCGTGAGTATACACAAATTATTAAACATTCACGTATGTACTTAACCATTTATTAACGATTTATGTTCACACTGGAATGTGATTCAATTCAATGAAAAAACATGTACTCTGTGCCAGGGCCTAAATACTCGCTGGTTCTACAGATAACTCAGACATTACCTCTACCCTCGGAGTGGGGGGTGCTCCCAGTCCAATACAAGTGCTTACAACACACTTGAACATAGAAGGCACACCTGGACGTAAGCCCACTGAAGCCAGCCACAATATCTTAGTTTGGTGCATTGCTTTCCTCCAACTTCCAAGTGAATAGTAAGGTCCTAGGAAGGAGGTGTTATAGGGTCCCTGCATTGTTTCCAGAATGAATTTCAATTACATCCTCTGATGAGGCAAAAGCCTGTCCCACTAGGCTACAGGCAACTCTATAGATACCGGGCTCTAGTGTTTTCCCTAGAAGCTTATTTCTTGTAACAAACAAAAAAGTCAGTTTTTTTCATCACTTCAAAGCCCATTAGGAATTCATCAGAATAAAAATCTTAGTAGTCTGGTAGGGGTGCCAGCTCCCAGACCGCTGTGACCTACAGGTGGCTGCAAATAGTCTCCAGGCTAAAAAATGGAACAGAGAGAGGGGCCTGAGTGAAGGAGGAAGCAGTTTTCTGAAGTCAGTTGCTCCCTGCACTCTACCTTAAGAGCTACACACCTTTTACAAGGTCGTTTTTGTTTTGCAGAAAGTAGTCACTAAGTACTTATGGATCACCAAATGGATGACTTGAATAAATTGTAGGGGCTATTTCCTGGAAGGAGTTAGATGTGGTATAAAAGACAAAGATTCTTCCACCAGAAATGAAATTTATGTCCTCCATGGAAATCCTATTGTCATGCCCAGATCAAACAGAAGAAAGTGGTGAGACAAGACCTAAAAAAAAAAATCCTAAGTCCAGACTGCTCCTCCCATCAAAGGGTAAGAGACCTAAGACACAAGAGATGCCACCACCCCTCAGTCCATGCGGGGAATTCGGGTCTTCCTGGAAGCCCTGCCTCAGTTTCTCCTCTGTTCTTATATCCTTTCCTCCTGATTGATTACATGTGAAGAAGTAGTTAAGGACTCAGCAGGGTGAAGGCTATAAATTCCCTCTCCCTCAAACAACTTATTTGTGACAAAAGGCTAGCTTGGTAACTTTGGGTCTAATGGCACAGCCCTAACAGTTTCTGGGGAGTAGAGAGAGGAAGAAGATACCCAGTGGGGGAAAGAAGCCATAAAAAAAATGGAAAGAAATTAGACTGTCACTTCAGGAGACATTTCAATGGAAAGATCATTATCCTTGGATTGTAAGATCCCATCTTTACTCAGTATTGGGCTAGAAACGTGTAAACCAGGCAGACAACCCCTTCCAGGTAAACCTGGTTCTGGCCTTGGTCTCTCAGTAACCGACACCTTTTCTAAGGCATCCTTTCAGGGAGGACCCGCCCAGAACATTGCCTTGGTTCCAGTCTTTCCCCATCCCAGTGTCGGAATAAGGCATTTTGGCAGTTTCTCTAAAACCATTCTTGGTGAATTGTGACTGACTGAGGGTTTTCAAGGCCAAGAGTAAGAGCCCCCAGGATGGGAAAGAGGACCACTTCCATTTGCGCTCTGCCAGCATAACCTTAGAGAGAATGCACCCCATCAGGGCACTTTTCAAGCCAAACCCGGACAGCTAGGGTTTGGGGCGAGGGGGGTGGGGATGTATTGGGGCAGCCACGCCCCCACCACATCGGGCAGCCCCTTCCAGCTGCCACCTCCGCGCATGCTCGGACGCCTCCGCTCCAGCTTCCCAGACTCAAGGGGGGAATCCCAGGCTGGATCCCCACCCACCGTCCCCTGACCCTCGCCCCCGCGTCAGGCCCGGCTGGGGCGGAGCTCACAGCTCAGCTCTGGCGCCTTCTCCCAAGAGACACTAGCCCAGCCCAGCCCGGCGGAGCCCGCGCCCCCCGCATGCTGCAGCTCTTGGCCCATCTGTGCCGACCCCCTCCTCTCCAGGACACCTGGAGCCCGCCCCCTGCCACCTGCCGGGCCTCTCCCTAGGCCTCCCGGGATCTCCGGGAGTCCTTACGTGCATGCAGGCCCTTCTCCCATATTAGTTTCCACCTCCAGGAGTGCATACAGCCTCCTTTGATAAACGGCCCCCATCTCAGGGCTCCCTTCACAAGGTTTCCCCCGGAACTGCCTCCAGCTCCCTTCAAACAGGGCCCCCCATCCCATAAGAACCCCACTCTCACTCTGAAACCCTTCCCTCACTCGGAAATCCTGCTCTTCACGCGGGAGTCTCAGAGTCCTTGGAGCACGCACAGTCCCCACTCCCGGGGGCCCTTACCTGCTCCCGAGGGTCCCGCTTCCATCCCATATACCCGTGCAGAGGTCAGGCGGCCCGGAGACTGTGGAGTCCAGCGTGAGGGGCCTAGGTACCCCGCACCCTAGCTGCTCGGGCTCCCGGGCCGGGCTCGGCTCCCCCACCAAGCCCGGCCGCTCGCGCCGCTGCCCCCGCAGCCTCCGTTGCCGCCGCCGCGGAGCCTGCAGCAGCTCCCCCAGCGAGCGCCCGGCCAGCTGCCAGTGCGCAGGCGCGACCGCCAGGCCCAGGGGGCGGACGGGAGCGAGTCAAGCGGGGAGCTCCGACGGCAACAAAGGCCAATGGAGAGGGGCGGGGGCACGGGGGACCTGAGGCAGCGGCCCCTGGCGGTCACCAGTCGCCATGCAGCCCGGCAGGAGGGCTCCGGTAGAGGCGCCGCGGAACCGCGCAGTGGCGTAAGTGGGGCAGGGCGGGGGGGCACCCCCCGCAGCAGGCTCCGGCCCTGTGTGTTTTCCGCAAACGGATCCCTCCAAACCTACACACAGCCCCCACCTCTTCGCACAAAGCCACGCGCATATTAGAGAACCCCACCTCGTTCCCAGGTCCCCCTCACACACTCCGAGCGCCCCATCACCCTGGGGCCCTGCCTCCCACCTCTCCTCCCAATCACCCTCATCCTTCAAGCCTTGGCTGCAAAGCGACTGCCTCCGCGAAGCCTTTCTCCGTCCCTAGTTACTGAATTCACTGACGCCACCCTCTCTGCCAGGCCGTGTACTGGGCGCTGAGACCACGGATTAGAAAGAGACCCTGCCTACCCTGGAAGATGTCACAGTCTCAGTTTAAGGGAGACTGCAGAGCTCTATCTGAGGGACCTGGAAAGTACCTGCTCCACTTTGTCACCTACAGCTCACGTCTGAACTCCGTCAATCTGCTTTTGCCCTCACCATGTCAATTTAAATGCTTTCTGTATCGAAATCCAAAGGACAGTTTTCAATTCTTATTTCTCTGCAGCATCTGACATTTGTGCCTCTCCTTCCTTTTTGAGGCATTTACTTGGCTTCAACGTTTTCTGATGGTTCCTGTTGCCTAACTCCTTTTTTGAGTCTCCTTCAAGGTCCCCCTCTTGCTTTGCCCCATAAATAACACGTGTTCACCATGGTTTCAAAACCAGCTCTCTTTTCATTCCACTCTTCACTTTACCTTTGGAGGTCATATCCATTATTATGGCTCAAATATCCTTTCAAATCTCTATTTCCAGCCTCATCTCGGACTCATGTTTCCAGGTGTCTGCTGGACAGCTCCACCTGGATCTACCAGCACTTCAAATTCACAGTTCAAAACTAGACTCTGTCTTTCCCCCACAAACGTGCTTTTCCTTTGCCTCTGGTCTCTGCGAATAGCACCTTAATCCTAGAAATGCAGTTTCTCTCTCTCCCTTACTTCCCTCCACCCCTCCATTCAGCTGTTCACACGGAATCTTGACAGTTTTACCTCCTGAACTATTCTCACATAATTCTCACTGCAATTCTGATGACTACTTGCACTGCTGCAGACCCTTAGCATACCTTGCGCCGAGTATCACAACCACTTGCTTGCTAGTCTCACAGTTTCTGGGAACATTGCTGTTATTGCTTTGCTGCCACTGATAAGTGATAAGACACCCAGCTCAAACCAAACCTCACTTTCCCATCCATATATTCATTCATATGTATTCATCCATATGTATTTTTTGACGCTATTGGCTCCTTTTTACAGTTCAATCCTTGCATCTGGGTCCCTAGCTAACGCACACCCAAGGGCTTCTGCTATGTGGGCCAGAGCCCAGGTCTTTCCACTTACACACCTTCTCTACACCCAGAGTTTCCTGGCCCCAAAACAGCAAAGACAGCTTGAAAAAAAATTTGTCTCTTCAACTATATTTTCTTTTTTCAATATTTAAAAAATGGCCTGGGAACAATGAAATCAAGGTAGTATAGTAGACATAAATCATATACATTACTGTCAGGTAATGAGTCACCAGGCTCTTGCATGTACCATCTCTTTTTATCTATAATAAGATGTATTTCAGGAAATAATTATAAAAATCAGAAGTCGTGAACAATGGAATTAATAAATGTCAGCTGGCACTTGAAAACATTTATGAAAATAGTAGGCTTTTTAAAATTGCGGTATAATTGACACACAATAAGCTGTACATATATAAAGTGTACAATTTAATAAATTCTAACATATGTATCAACCTATGAAACCATAACCACAATCAAGACAGTGAATACATCTTTTACTCCCACATTTTAAAGCTCATCACAGAGATTTAATAAATATAAGATACTTTTTTACATGGCTACAGACTAATTAATTTGAAACCCTGAGTAAAATTTAAGTTATATATTTTTCTTTAAAAAAATGCAAAACAAGGACTCACAAGCAACAGCTGAGCAACAATTAAGAAAGACACTAAGAAAGTTATCAAAAATGACCAAACAATATTTGGCCTAGAGGGATCACTGTTTGATACTTCTAGCCATTTCTGTTCCATGCTGTATGAATGGTTCTAGAACATGGGAGAAAGGGGAATTTTCCTAATTTGTTCACAGTAGCAGATAAAGAGCCTCATCTCTTCTCAGATGATATTATAAAAAGAGGTCTAAGTAATATGTATACAACACAAATACTAGCACATAGAATTCTCCAAAAGATTAGTTTAAATTATGATGATAATAGCTAACATTATTTTTTACTTAATATTAAGTGCCAGGCATTGCTCCAACACTTTACATTGGCTAGCTCACATAATCCTCCAAATCCTGGTGCATTACAGAACAGGTAAGTGGGCTTGGGGTGAGAAGCACTAGGTGTATAACCAGCACAGGCAGCTACTATTCTTAAAAGTGGAGAATAAGTACTTGCCCAAGACAACACAGCTTGCAACTAGTAGCGGTAGAACTTGAACACAAGCTGGATAGTTGCAAGGTCAACACTCTTACACACACACCACTATATGACATTATTATTAAAAGAATAGCATAATACAAAAAACGGGCAAAGACACCACAAAAAAAGAAAACTACAGACCAATATCCCTGATGAACATAAATGCAAAATACTCAGAAAAATATTAGCAAACAGAATTCAAAAATATATCAAAAGTATCATCCATTGTGATCAAGTAGGATTTATTCCAGGGATGCAAGGATGGTTCAACATTCGAAAATCCATCAACATCATCCACCACATCAACAACAACAAGGACAAAAACCACATGATTATCTCCATAGATGCTGAAAAAGCATTTGACAAAATTCAACACCCATTCATGATAAAAACTCTCAACAAAATGGGTATAGAGGGCAAGTACCTCAACATAACAAAGGCTATATATGACAAACCCACAGCCGACATTATACTTCACAGCGAGAAGCTGGAAGCTTTTCCTTTAAGATCAGGAACAAGACAAGGATGCCCACTCTTCCCATTTCTATTCAACATAGTACTGGACGTCCTAGCCACAGCAATCAGACAACACAAAGAAATAAAAGGCATCCAGATTGGCAGGGAAGAAGTTAAACTGTCCCTATTTGCAGATGACATGATATTATACATAAAAAACCCTAAAGAATCTACTCCAAAACTACTAGATCTAATATCTGAATGTAGCAAAGTTGCAGGATACAAAATTAATGCGCAGAAATCTATAGCATTCCTATACACTAACAGTGAACTAGCAGAGAGAGAAATCAAGAAAACAATTCCATTCAAAGTTGCATCAAAAAGAATAAAATACCTAGGAATAAACATAACCAAGGAAGTGAAAGACCTATACTCTGAAAACTACAAGACACTCATGAGAGAAATTAAAGAAGAAACCAATAAATGGAAACACATCCCGTGCTCGTGGATAGGAAGAATTAATATTGTCAAAATGGCAGTCCTGCCTAAAGCAATCTACAGATTCAATGCAATCCCTATCAAAATACCAACAGCATTCTTCAATGAACTAAAGCAAATAGTTCTAAAATTCGTATGGAACCACAAAAGACCCCGAATAGCCAAAGCAATCCTGAGAAGGAAGAATATTGCAGGGGGAATTAGTGCTCACTGACTTCAATCTCTACTGCAAAGCCACACTACTCAAGACAATTTGGTACTGGCACAAGAACAGAACCATAGACCAATAGAACAGACTAGAGAGCCCTAATATAAACCCAACCATATATGGTCAATTAATATATGATAAAGGAGCCATGGACATACAGTGGGGAAATGACAGCCTCTTCAACAGCTGGTGTTGGCAAAACTGGGCAGTTATATGCAAGAGAATAAAACTGGATTATTGTTTAACCCCATACACAAAAGTAAACTCGATATGGATCAAGGACCTGAATGTAAGTCATGAAACCATAAAACTCTTAGAAGACAACATAGGCAAAAATCTCCTAAATATAAGCATTAGCGACTTCTTCCTGAACACATCTCCTCGAGCAAGGGAAACAAAAGCAAAAATGAACTCATGGGACTACATCAAACTAAAAAGTTTCTGTACAGCAAAGGACACCATCAACAGAACAAAAAGGCATCCTACAGTAAGGGAGAATATATTTGTAAATGACATATCCGACAAGGGGTTAACATCCAAAATATATAAAGAACTTACACGCCTCTACACTCAAAAAGCAAATAACCTGATTAAAAAACAGGCAGAGGATATGAAGAGACAGTACTCCAAAGAAGAAATTCAGATGGCCAACAGGCACATGAAAAGATGCTCCACATCACTAATCATCATGGAAATGCAAATTAGAACCACAATGAGTTATCACCTCACACCAGTAAGGATGTCCACCATCCAAAAGACTAAGAACAACAAATGCTGGCGAGGATGTGGAGAAAGTGTAAGCTAGTTCAACCATTGTGGAAAGCAATACGGAGGTTCCTCAAAAAACTAAAAATAGAAATACCATTTGACCCGGGAATTCCACTCCTTGGAATTTACCAAAAGAATACAACTTCTCAGAATCAAAAAGACACATGCACCCCTATGTTTATTGCAGCACTTTCTACAACAGCCAAGATATGGAAGCAACCTAAGTGTACATCAGTAGATGAATGGATAAAGAAGATGTGGTACATATACACAATGGAATACTATTCAGCCATAAGAAGGAAACAAATCCTGCCATTTGCAACAACATGGATGGAGCTGGAGGATATTATGCTCAGCGAAATAAGCCAGGCCGGGTAAAAGAATAGCATACCACAAACACAAGGGTAATTCAGGGATGGTTCAAAAATAAAAATAAAATAAAATATATATAGATTAATAAAAAATAAACATGACAATTGAAATAAATAAGAATGTTTGACAAATTTCAATACCTATTCTTTTAAAGATACTTTTCCTTTCAAAACAGGAATAAGCAAGGTCACTCTTCACCACTAATATTATATTAATACTGGCTTGAATGTTCTAAAAGAGAAGAGAAGGAGAGAGAAATAAACTTACGTATATAAGAAAATACCTTAGTGGTTACCAAGAGGGAGGGGTTTGGAAGGGTAGGGGAAAGGGTGTTAAGGGGCACAATAATTCGCTATCACAATATAGGTTGGTCATGGGGATGGTAGTAAAGCACGGAGAATGTAGATACTGGTTCTGTAACATCTTACTACATTGATAGATAGTGACCACACTAGAGGGGATGAGGATTTAATAATATGCGTAACTGTTGAACCACTGTGTTGTATATTTGAAACCAACATAAGATTGTATATAGATACCTTAATTAAAAAAAGAAAATGTCTTTATTATAGTTGACATAATTGTATAAGAAAATATATAGCCTTAGTAAAATTAATAAGACTAAATAAATGGAAAGACTCAAGAAAATCAGCAAAAATCTATGCCATTCACTGCTGATAATTAACAACTAATTAGAAACTAAAATGATAAAATATCCATTAAAAATACTTAGAAATAACTCAACAAAATATTAGCAAACCGAATTCAAAAATACATCAAAAAGATCATCCATCATGATCAAGTGGGATTCATCCCAGGGATGCAAAAATGGTACAACATTCGAAAATCCATCAACATCATCCACCACATCAACAGAAAGAAGGACAAAAACCACATGATCATCTCCATAGATGCTGAAAAAGCATTCGACAAAATTCAACATTCATTCATGATATAAACTCTCAACAAAATGGGTATAGAGGGCAAGTACCTCAACATAATAAAGGCCATATATAACAAACCCACAGCCAACATTATACTTAACAGAGTGAAGCTGAAAGCTTTTCCTTTAATATTGGGAACAAGACGAGGATGCCCACTCTCCCCACTTTTATTCAAAATAGTTCTGGAGGTCCTAGCCATGGCAACCAGACAACACAAAGAAATAAAAGGCATCCATATTGGCAAGGAAGAAGTCAAACTGTCCTTGTTTGCAGATGACATGATATTGTACATAAAAAACCCTAAAGAATCCACTCCAAAACTACTAGATCTAATATCTGAATTCAGCAAAGTCGCAGGATACAAAATTAACACACAGAAATCTGTTGCATTCCTATACACTAGTGATGAACTATCAGAAAGAGAAATCAGAAAAACAATTTCATTCACAATTGCATCACAAAGAATAAAATACCTAGGAATAAACATAACCAAGGAAGTGAAAGACTTATTCTCTGAAAACTACAAGACACTCATGAGAGAAATTAAAGAAGAAACCAATAAATGGAAACACATCCCGTGCCCATGGATAGGAAGAATTAATATTGTCAAAATGGCCATCCTGCCTAAAGCAATCTACAGATTCAATGCAATCCCTATCAAAATACCAACAGCATTCTTCAATGAACTAAAGTAAATAGTTCTAAAATTCGTATGGAACCACAAAAGACCCCGAATAGCCAAAGCAATCCTGAGAAGGAAGAATAAAGCAGGGGGAATTATGCTCCCTGACTTCAAGCTCTACTACAAAGCCACAGTAATCAAGACAATTTGGTACTGGCACAAGAACAGAACCATAGACCAATGGAACAGACTAGAGAGCCCAAATATAAACCCAAGCATATATGGTCAATTAATGTACGATAAAGGAGCCATGGATATACAATGGGGAAATGACAGCCTCTTCAACAGCTGGTGTTGGCAAAACTGGACAGCTACATGTTAGAGAATGAAATTGGATTATTGTCTAACCCCATACACAAAAGTAAACTCAAAATGGATCAAACACCTGAATGTAAGTCTTGAAACCATAAAACTCTTAGAAAAAAACATAGGCAAAAATCTCTTTGACATAAACATGAGCAACTTCTTCATGAACATATCTCCCTGGGCAAGGGAAACAAAAGCAAAAATGAACAAGTGGGACTATATCAAACTAAAAAGCTTCTGTACAGCAAAGGGCACCATCAGTAGAAGAAAAAGATGTCCTACAGTATGGGAGAATATATTCATAAACTACATACCCGATAAGGGGTTGACATCCCAATTATATAAAGAGCTCACACACCTCAACAAACAAAAAGCAAATAAGCCAATTAAAAAATGGGCAGATGAGCTGAACAGACACTTCTCCAAAGAAGAAATTCAGATGGCCAATAGGCACATGAAAAGATGCTCCACATCACTAATCATCAGAGAAATGCAGATTAAAACCACAATGAGATATCACCTCACACCAGTGAAGATGGCCGCCATCCAAAAGACAAACAACAACAAATGTTGGTGAGGATGTGGAGAAACGGGAACCCTCCTACACTGCTGGTGGGAATGTAAACTCGTTCAACCATTGTGGAAAGCAGTATGGAGGTTCCTCAAAAAACTCAAAATAGAAATACCATTTGACCCAGGAATTCCACTCCTAGGAATTTACCCTAAGATTGCAGCAGCCCAGTTTGAAAAAGACATATGCACCCCTATGTTTATGGCAGCACTATTTACAATAGCCAAGAAATGGAGGCAACCTAAGTGTCCATCAGTAGATGAATGGATAAAGAAGATGTGGTATATATACACAATGGAATATTATTCAGGCATTAGAAGAAAACAAATCCTACCATTTGCAACAACATGAATGGAGCTAGAGGCTATTATGCTCCATGAAATAAGCCAGGGGGAAAAAGGCAAGTATCAAATGATTTCACTCATTTGTGGAGTATAAGAACAAAGCAAAAACTGAAGAAACAAAACAGCAACAGACTCACAGAACCCAGGAATGGACTAATAGTTACCAAAGGGAAAGGAACTGGGGAGGATGGATGGGAAGGGAGGGAGAAGGGGAATTAGGGGCATTACGATTAGCACACATAACATAGTGGGGGCACAGGCAAGGCAGTATAACACAGAGAAGACAAGTAATGATTCTATAGCATCTTACTATGCTGATAGACAGTGACTGTAATGGGGTTGGTGGTGGGGACTTGATAATGCGGGGAGTCTAGTAACCATAATGTTGTTCATGTAATTGTACATTAATGATAGGAAAAAATATATATATATGTACAGCTGAAATGTTGTAAATTTTTGTGTATTAATGGATTTTGAAAAAAATACTTAGAAATAAACTTAGTGACGTTGTTTGTGATCTATGAGAAAATCTACAAGGACCAATAAGGAGACATATAAAAATGCCTGAGTTAGGGAGAGAGAGAGGCCAAGTTCCTAAATGGAAAAGCCAAATAATAAAATAATGTCTGTTGGATGCTTGCTACTCCAGCCCCAAGTTCTGAGGACTAGCGTCAGGTATTCCCACCCATCCCTATGTGTTGTGCTCCAGTAATACAAAGAGATAAGGATAGATTTGAGCCAGTCCCTACTCCTAAGAAGAGAGAAGAATATAGATCAGTGCTATCCAATAGAAAGATCATGTGAGACACATATGCAATTTTAGATTTTCTGTAGCCACATTATAAAAAGTAAAATAGATACAAGTAAAATTAATTTTAGTATATTTTATGTAACCCTAAATATCATTTCAACATGTCAATATAAAAAATTATTAATATTTTATGTTCTTTTTTATATGTCTTGAAATCTGGCATATCTCAATTCACATTAGCCACACTTCAAGTGCTTAATACATGTGGTTAGTGACTACTGTACTGAACAGCACAGATGATCATTTCAGTGCAGTTTTTAGTATAATGACAGAGGCAAGCATGGATGCCATGGAACTAAGAGGAGCTATATCTAAGCCATATAAGAAATCAGGGGAGGCTTCCTAGGAAAGATACCTACTTAAACGGGCTTGGGAGGATGAATAGGAATTAGCCAGGCAGTGGAAGGATGGCAGGAAGGCATACTAAGCAGCATTAGCAGAGAGCACAAACGTGAGAAACAATACATACGCCAGGAACTGTCTGTGGTGGTATTCTAGCATGAAGAAGGAAGCAAGAAACTGAGAAGAGGCTAGAGAAGCACACCGTGCCCAAATCTCCCACTCTCTCCGCAGCCCAAGCCAGGGGAGGGGCAACAGGGGGAGGGACAGAAGGAGCTGTCCCTGGTTCTGACATCCAAGGCAGATTCACAGTGTAGTTCCAACCAGGTTCACGGTCACGGTTCAGTTCTACCCAGACAGGAACTGAATAGACCTAAATCAAGCCTATTTCTCTGGATCTTCTGAAGCACACCTGGAGGCCCCCATACCCTAAACTTGGCCTGGCATAACTGACCCTGAGTAGATTGGAGAATCTTAGGACCATTCAAGTCTCTAGGAACAGAACTCAAGGATATTGAAATTTAGGGTAAAGTATGACCAAGAAAGGAAGGCATCCTCTTTTAAATGAAAGTAGCTATAGATCTATTCTACCAAGTGAACCCCAAAAGATGATAGCCAACCTGGTGTCCTATCTTTACCCCTTAGAGAATGTAAAATAATAGCTTAACTTTCAACCCAGAATCTATCTGAGTAGATGCTACCAAGCTGCTGATTACTGGAAAGGATAGGGGAAGAATTAACTCCTATTATCTTCCTTTACCTCTGTTATCTCCATAAGGAGGCTCAATGGAAAAATATTTACAATAAATATGGCCTCAGTATATAACTGGGTCAAGGAAAAGGATAGTCTGCACAAGTAGGACTATATAATTATCATTCATTTATAAGAAAATCAATATGGAATAATTCCATATCTACTAATTTAAAGTTTTTTATTACATACTCAATGATAAAAGTATTGTCATGGAACTGGTACATTGGCATTTTATATCAGTATGACCCTTTGGAAAGAAATTTGGCAATATTTATTAACAGTTATAATAATGTTTCTGCCTTTGATTTGTAATCCCACCCAGTTACATAATGAAGCACTTGGATTCAGACAAACCTGGTTCAAATCTCAGCTTTACCACATGCAGATGTCTGACCTTGAGCAAGCCACAGTTCCATTATAAATTGTAATTTCCTCATCTGTAAGAAATCTCATAGAGTTGTGGGAGGATTAAATTAATTAATTAATGGCAAAAGCCAAGCACAGAGCTTAGCACTTGTAAGTGCTGAATACATGATAAATCCCATGATCCTCTGCTGTGCTCCTGGGGGCAGGTCCTTGTGTGTGTGTGTGTGTGTGTGTGTGTGTGTGTGTGCGTGTGTGTGTGTGGTTTTTTCTTCTTTCTACATTATCTCAATCATTCTCCTGGTTTTAATTTCCTTTAATCTTTTAAAAATAGTAAATAAATATAGAAAATGAAGAGGAAGGCAAATTAGTTCCACCCTTTAAAGGGTAGATATTTATATCCCTATCCTTTCCTAGCTTGGGCTTCAAGAGCCAACCCCTTATAGGTTTCTGGCTTGAGCAAGTAGGAGGTTGGTGGCTCCACAGCCAGAGGTTGAAAACACTAAAGGAGGAATGGATTTGGCAAGAAAGATGATGAATGTGGTTTTTGACATCTTGAGCTTGGGATGCCTGCAAGACATCCTAGTACAGATGTCTCTACATGGTTGAATATATGGTGTGGAACATAGAAAAGACTTAAAGATTCCTATTGAGAGTTAGAAGCATATAGACTGTAAATGAAGCCATGGGCATCAATGAGAACTCTTAAAGAGGGTGAGTTGCATGAAGAGAAAACAGAGCAAAGAAAAAACCTGAAAAAAAAAACACTTAACTCATACCCTCATTTTGAAATGGTAATAAAATCCTGTGGATTCTACCTTTTAAAATCTCAGTCCTATTTTATATCTCTACTTTTTAATATCCCTACTGCTTTATGCAAGTTCCAGTCACCACTAATTCTTGCCTGGATAAGTTCAACAGCGTAACTTCCCAGGTTTAGTCTTGCACCCTCAGAGCCATTCTCCAATTGCATCCAGGGTGATCTTCCAAAATATAAATATATATTCATTCATTCAACATTTACTAAATGCCTACCAGTTACTAAACAAAGCAGAATGTATGTTCCTTGTCCTCATGAAGATTATAGTGACATGGACAATAAATAAGTTCAAGAGAAACCATATTTTTCAACATAAGTGCTTTGAAGGAAAAGAACAGGTTGCTGCAAGAGAGAATAAGAGACTAATTGGAGATGGTGACTGTCAAGAAAGATGGAGGTATTTCTTTAATAGGATAGAACTAAAATACTGGTCACTGATATGTAAGTTGGGAGATGGGGTAATCAAGGTTGAAGTATTTTAAAGGTCCTTGGACCGTTTAGGACAAGGATAAAGGTATTGATTCACTTTAGACTGATAAGCATACATGGTAAAACTTCAAAAAAAGCTATTAAAAATACAAATCAAACAAATAAAACTTTCAAACCATTAGCTAAATACATCTAGAATGATAAAGAAATTGAATCAGTAGTTAAAACTCTTCCCACAAAAGAAAAACATAGCAAATGGTTTTACAGGAGAGTTCTAACAGACATTCAGGGAATAACAGATTATTTCAATCTCATACAAACTTTTCCAGAGAACAGAAGATGAAATACTCCCAGGTGAGTGTAATCTTCATAACAAAACCAATAAGGACTGTATAAGAAGGAATATTACAGGCTAGTATCACTCAGAAAAAACAGATGTAAAAATTCTAAACAAAATAATAGAAAATTGGATCTAGTGCTGTATTTTAAATACATATATATATATAATTTGTATGTGTATTTAATTATATGTAGTTACTATATATTCAGTAGTTATATGTATTATATAACAATATATAATTATACATATATTGTATTATATGATTATAATGTATAATATATAAATATTATAAATATATAAAAAATAAAATACATACTACTGATATTATATATAATATATAAACATATAAAATATATAAGAAAAATGTATAATAAATATATAAAACAAATACATGTAAATATATCAATTAAACATATATTTAATTTTATATAAATTTTATATATTTATGTTATATATTTTATGTAATATGAATATATAAAAGTATGTTTATATATGTATATATTATAATTTATATAATCATATATGAATATATAGCTTGTTATATATTTTATGTTATATTAATATATAAAAGTAAATGTTTATATATTTATGTTATAATTTATATAATTATATAATAATATGCAGCTTGTTATTTTATAATTACATATTTGTATATAATTCTTTATATTATTTATATATTATACAGAATATATATTTATGTATAGTATTTATATAATTTTATATATAAGTTATATAATGCTATATATAGGTATGTAAATACATAAATAAATAAATATATAGTATATAAACCAAACCCAAACTGTATTTCTCCCAAGAATGCAAGGTGGTTTAACATTAGAAAGCTTGTAGTTGTCAGGTTAAAGGAGAAAAACAAGATGGCTAGCTTACAGATACAGAAAAATCAATAAAATTCAACACCTATTCAGGATTTTTTAAAAACTCTTAGCAAACTAAGAAAAATTGAGTTTCCCAAACTGTTAAAAGGTATCAACCAAAACCCTGTAGCAAACACTGTTTAAATTAATATTACATTATGAAAAGGTCCAAACATACATAAAATTAGAGTGATTGGCATAATGAACTCCCATGTACCCATCATATTTATGTTATCCAGATATAACAATTTACCAGTACAAAATACAAATTCTATTCTTAATGAGAAGCATCCTCTTTAAAATCGTGCACAGGACAAATAGGCCCTTGCTTATTTTAGCATTTTACCATAGGTCCAGTCAGCAGAGTAGGGCCAAAAGGAAAAAAAATGTTAGAAGACTAGAAAGGGAGAAATAAAATAATGTGAATATCATTATTCACATATGATACAATTGTCTGCAAAGAAAATAAAAATACTATATAGACAGATTATTACATATGAAATAAGAGAGTTTAGCAAGACTAATGAATATAAGATTAATTCTTAAAAATCCATTGCATTAGAAAGATAATGACTTACAAGAGCAACAGAAATAAAAAGATACCAAGGAATAAATCTGACAAAACCATGTAAGACCTGTGCAGAAAAAAATTGCAAAAATTTTATTGAAAAACATTTTAAAAGACATAAATAAAGGAAGAGAAAAACTCTGCTCCTAGATACGAAGTCTCATTACTATATTCTCAAATTTATCTACAGTTTTAGTGCAATCATGACAAAAATTCCATCAGGTTTAGGTGAGTTTGTGTGTATATAATTTGATAAGTTCATTTAAAAATGTTTATAGATGAACAGAGGCCCAAAGAAAAGCAGACACTTATAAAGAAAAATAACAAAGTGGAAGAATTTGTCCTATCAGGTAATCAAGTCTTATTATACAGCTATGGTAATTAAGGCAATCAGGTAGTGGCCTAAGGCTAGATAAATGGATAGTAAAACAGAATACAGTCTGGAAATAGAACCATGCAGGTATGGAAACAACACTGGTATAAAAGAGGTGGCATTGCAGGTCACTAGGCAAATGACAAAATAATAAATAATGGGACTGGGATGACTGATTATCTATGTGGAAAAATATAAAATTGGAGACCCACCTCATTTCATATACAAAAATCAACTTCTGTGAAAGACAAGTCTTGAAAAATGTGTAGGAAAAAATAAGCAACTTGAGATGGGGAAGAATTTCTTAAGCACAACACACTAACCATTTAATAAAAGACTATGAATTCAACTAGATTAGAATTAACAACTTAAGTTTATCAAAAGACAATATAAAGGAAGTGTAAACAAGGCAAAAGCAATTACCACACATATAACCATCAAATTATAAGAATTAAATACATATTAAGGACTACAAATTAATAAGAAAAATACTTTTTTTAAAGGCAAAAGTCATGAATAATTATTTCACAGAAGAGGAAACATAAGAATGAAAAAAACAGATAAACAGAGTTTAATCTCATTATTTATTCAGAAAATATGAAGATCACAGTGAGACATCAATTTCACCCATTAAATTGGTTAAAAATTAAGGATGCAGAATAATAAGAACTCTTAGATACTATTGGTGAGAGTGCAAATTAGTACAACCAACACACTCTTGTGAAGTTGAAAATGTGCATACTCTAGGACCCAGCAGTTTTGGTTCAGAGAAACTTCTGCTTTTCCAAAAGGAGATATGCATACGAATGTCCTTAGTAGCACTGTGTATAGTAGCAAAATACTGAAAACAACATTAACTCCGTCCATAACAGACTACATAAATAAATTATATATAAATCTCAGAAACATGATATTGAGTGACAAAATAAAAAAAGCTGCAGAAGAATGCATATAGTATGGCTCTATAAAATTCAAGAATATACTAAAGTAAAATATATGGTTTAAGGATACAAATATATGCATTAAACAATGTAGAAATGTAAGGGAATGGCAAACCCAAATTTCAAGATGGTAGTTACACCTGAGAAGGGAAAAAAATGGCACTGGATTTTGAAGGAAGACATCTCAAAAAGTCAAGGTAATAAGCAAAACAAAACAAAACAAAGGTAAAAGTAATGTTCTCTTCTCTTTTCCTTTTTTGGTGAACTAAATGATGGGTAATAGGTTTTTGTTACAGCATTCTTATTTATACCATACATATTTTATATTCTTTTGTAACTGTGTGATCTTTTACTGTGCCTCAGTTTTCTCAAATGTAAATCAGGAAAAACAATAATACCCACTTCTATACAGCTGTTGGGAGAATTATTGTGCTCTTTCATACCAATATATGTTTAATATATTTAACAAATATAAAATGCCTAGAACAATACCCCAGCTTAATGTGTAAACATTCACTGACTGCCAGTTTTCCGTACAGTTCTCCTTACCCCAACAACACTTAATGTCTCCCAGACTCACACTGTTTTATCCTCTCCAGACAATAAACCTTCCGTCTTCTCTCAGGCTGGAGACAACAGAGATTGACAGTCATCTGAGTGTTGTGAAGTGTCAGAAAATCTGAGAGTCTAACAGATTTTTACCATTCTTTCAACTACCCTGTTTTCAGCTTCACTTTCTTCCCCATGTCCACAGGTTCTTGGTGCCTCCAATTCCAAACTTGTGTCTGTCTGTGTCTATGTCTGTGTTTGTGTGTGAGAGAGAGCTTGAAAGAGATAAAGAAGCCAGTCTGTGGGGACAACTGGTTTGCCTTTTCACTTTCTCCAACATCACTTCAGGATTTAGCTTTCTGGGATGTGCAAAGTCAGTTACCACTGGTCTGTTGGATTTCTAACTTTGAAAAATATGTTCCTGTTTTCTCCTCCTCTTTCCTCTAGATGACACAGATCATTACAAAAGAATATTTATAACATAAATATAGTATCAGGAAGAATGCTTTGACAAACATCTATTACCCACCATTCAGTTTATGGGTTTGTATTTTTAAAAATCCACCTACTATTGTTCTTGAGGGGTTAGTGCAGGAAACAGGTAAATCGGGTATAATCCACCATCTTTACCAAGAAGCCAGGTCTTATCCTTAAATATGAGGCAGTATGGAATAGTAGTTAAGAACACATGATCTAGATAGGCTGCCTTGGTTAATATCTTGGCTCCACCACTTTCAAGTTGTGTGACTTTAAACTGCTCTAGTTCTCATTTCCTTCATTTCAGAATTTATAAATTGAAGGTAGAAGCACTGACTTCATTAGTTCTTAAGGGGATTAAATTAGTATTTGTAAGAGCTTAGAAATTTGACTGTAATACTGTAAATGCTCAATAAATGTTAGCTAATATTATTATTTGAGGAAATTCCCCAACATAAAAGAGAATAAACAGTAAACACAACTTTAAGGAAATAGAGACCACACAAAGGGAACGCAAGAAAACTTCCCCTGCAAAATCGCATTTTATATTCTCAGATAGAAGAAGATACTGCATTCATTAAACAAGAGGAGACTATAACACTAGGAACAATTTAAACCAAAGTAAAATATTAAAATAGCAAAAATTTTAAATTGATACGTGAGATAAAATTGAGAAAATTATCCCAGAAGGTAGGACAAAAAACAGAGATGCAAAAAGAAGAAAAAATACAAGATGATTAGAGGAGCTATTCATTAGGTCTCACATTGGAACAACAGAATATCCAATTCAGGAGACAGGAGAAAAAATGGAGGAGAAAATATTATCAAAAATCTAATTACAAAAAAACTTTCTCAGAACTAAGGGCATGAATTCTGAGAAAGAGACCATTCTGGGCTCAGCACACTGAGAGCACAAGACGTTAAAAATTAAAAATTTTGGACTTCCGGGAAGATGGCGGTGTGAGCAGGGCGGCAGAAATCTCCTCCCAACACTATATTTAGCTACGAAAACACAGCAAATACATCTATTCCTAAAAGAGAGACGAGAATACACAGGAAAGCACACAGCGTGCAGCTACACCCGAGAGGACTCGGCACCCCAAGAGGCGGGTAAGATACGGAGCCGCGACCCGGCGGGACCCGAGCCCTCCCCACCCCAGCGCACCGGCGGGAGGAGAGGATTCAGAGCCGGGAGGGAGTGGAAGTGCACCCCGCGAAGTAGCCAGCCCCGGTGATCTGCGCGGGGAGCGCTGACCCACATTGCGCAGTGCAGCGGAGATTGGAGAGACAGAGGGGCAGGATCTGAGCGGGGAACGCGCCAGGGTGCTTGCAGCCGGCTCCGGGAAGGAAAAAAAAAAGCGCGCGCTTTCTTCAGCGGTCTTAAAGAGACAGGAGCCCAGCGGAGGAGCCGGATCGCCCCAGCACACTCAGCTCAGCAGGCTGGGAGTCCTGGGGAGTTTCAGACGCCTTAGCTGGCGACTGAGGAAGCGTAGCCATACTTACACTTCTCACTGAGATCAACAGCCTCCTATTCGTTCCCACCCCTGCCAGAGCGATAAAGGGCCCTGCAGAGCAGCATAGTCACAGCTGTGGAATAGTGGGGCAACAGCGCCACCTAGAGCATTCCCACAGAATCTACGTCCGCTGGGCATTTTTTTTGTTGTTTTTTTTGTTTTGTTTTGTTTTCTGTTTTGTTTTTGTTTTTTCGTTTCTTTCTTTTTTTCTTTCTTTCTTTCTTTTTTTTTTCTTCTCTTTTTAAAGTCTTAAAGAGCCCAGCTGACATACGTGGCAACTATCAGTGACCAATTATATAGCCATGAAAAGACAGAGGAATATGGTTCAGACCAAAATCAACCAGACAACCCCAGAGAGGGAGTCTGAAGGGATGGAAATGCACAGCCTCGCTGAAAAAGAATTCAGAATAAAAGTCATAACCATGCTGATGGACCTACAGAGAAATGTGCAAGAGCTGAGGGAGGAAGTGAGGGAACTGAGGAAAGACAATACAGAAATCAGACAAGCGATCGACGGGCTTAACAGCAGAATGGATGAGATGCAAGAGACTGTTAATGGAATAGAAAACAGAGAACAGGAGTACAGAGCAGCTGAGGCAGAGAGAGATAAAAGGATTTCTAGGAATGAAAGAATATTAAGAGAACTGTGTGACCAATCCAAACGGAACAATATTCGCATTATATGAGTACCAGAGGAAGAAGAGAGAGAAAAAGGGATAGAAAGTGTCTTTGAAGAAATAATTGCTGAAAACTTTCCCTCGCTGGGGAAGGAAGTAGTCTCGCAGTCCACCGAAGCTCATAGATCTCCCAACACAAGGGACCCAAGGAAGACAACACCAAGACACATAATAATTAAGATGGCAAAGATCAAAGATAAAGACTGGGTATTAAAGGCAGCTAGAGAGAGAAAGAAGATCACCTACAGAGGAAAACCCATCAGACTATCATCAGACTTCTCAACAGACACCTTACAGGCCAGAAGAGAATGGCATGATATATTTAACGTTATGAAACAGAAAGGCCTCGAACCAAGAATATTGTATCCAGCACGATTATCATTTAAATATGATGGAGGGATTAAACAATTTCCAGATAAACGAAAGTTGAGAGAGTTTGCTTCTCATAAACCACCACTACAGGATACCTTAAATGGACTGCTCTAGATGGAAGGACACCTAAGGCTAAAAAGCTATCACCAGAGGAAAAAAAAAATCATAGCAAAGAAAGCAGACCATCCAAATACTAACTAAAGGCAAAGAATAAAACACCTATTATAGAAAGAATGGAGGAGGAGGAATAAGAAGGGAGAGAAATAAAGAAACATCAGACTGTGTTTACAATAACTTAACAAGAAAGTTAAGTTAGATTGTTAGATAGTAAAGAAGCAACCCTTAAACCCTTGGTAACCACGAATCTAAAGCCAGCAATGGCAATAAGTACATACCTATCAATAATCACCCTAAATGTAAATGGACTGAATGCACCAATCAAAAGACACAGAGTAACAGAATGGATAAAAAAGCAAGACCCATCTATATGCTGCCTACAAGAAACTCACCTCAAATCCAAAGATATACACAGACTAAAAGTGAAGGGATGGAAAAAGATATTTCATGCAAACAACAAAGAGAAAAAAGCAGGTGTTGCAGTACTTGTATCAGACAAAATAGACTTCAAAACGAAGAAAGTAGCAAAAGATAAAGAAGGACACTACATAATGATAAAGGGGTCAGTCCAACAAGAAGATATAACCATTATAAATATATATGCACCCAACACAGGAGCGCCAGCATATGTGAGACAAATACTAACAGAATTAAAGGAGGAAATAGACAGCAATGCATTCATCTTAGGAGACTTCAACACACCACTCACTCCAGAGGACAGATCAACCAGACAGAAAATAAGTAAAGACACAGAGGCACTGAACAACACACTAGAACAGATGGACCTAACAGACATCTACAGAACTCTACACCCAAAAGCAACAGGATACACATTCTTCTCAAGTGCACATGGAACATTTTCCAGAATAGACCACATACTAGGCCACAAAAAGAACCTCAGTAATTTCAAAAATATTGAAATCCTACCAACCAACTTCTCAGATCACCAAGGTATAAAACTAGAAATAAATTTTAGAAAGAAATCAAAAAGGCTCACAAATACATGGAGACTTAACAACACTCTCCTAATTAATCAATGGGTTAACGACCAAATCAAAACAGAAATCAAAGAATATATGGAGACTAATGACAACAACAACACAAAGCCACAACTTCTGTGGGACGCAGCAAAGGCAGTTCTAAGAGGAAAGTATATTGCAATCCAGGCCTATTTAAAGAAGGAAGAACATTCCCAAATGAATAGTCTAAAGACACAATTACTGAAATTGGAAAAAGAAGAACAAATGAGGCCCAAAGTCACCAGAAGGAGGGACATAATAAAGATTAGAGAAGAAATAAATAAAATTGAGAAGAATAAAACAATAGAAAAAATCAATAAAACCAAGAGCTGGTTCTTTGAAAAAATAAACAAAATAGATAAACCCCTAGCCAGACTCATTAAGAGAAAAAGAGAATCTACACACATAAACACAATCAGAAATGAGAAAGGAAAAATCACGACGGACCCCACAGAAATACAAAGAATCATAAGAGAATATTATGAGAATCTATATGCTAACAAGCTGGAAAACATAGAAGAAATGGACAACTTCTTAGAAAAATACAACCTTCCAAGACTGACCAAGCAAGAAACAGAAAAACTAAACAGACCAATCACCAGTGACGAAATCGAATTGGTAATCAAAAAACTACCCAAGAACAAAACCCCCAGGCCTGATGGATTCACCTCTGAATTGTACCAGACACATAGAGAAGAAACAACACCAATTCTCCTTAACGTTTTCCAAAAAATAGAAGAGGAGGGAATACTTCCAAACTCATTCTATGAAGCCAGCATCACTCTATTACCAAAACCAGGCAAAGACCTCACCAAAATAGAAAATTACAGACCAATATCCCTGATGAACGTAGATGCAAAAATACTCAACAAAATATTAGCAAACCGAATTCAAAAATACATCAAGAGGATCA
Organism: Smutsia gigantea; assembly: GCA_032199065.1. NCBI lineage: Eukaryota > Metazoa > Chordata > Mammalia > Pholidota > Manidae > Smutsia > Smutsia gigantea. The sequence continues at coordinate 738,198 of JAVSCE010005671.1, forward strand.
TACACCATGATCAAGTGGGATTCATCCCAGGGATGCAAGGATGGTACAACATTCGAAAATCCATCAACATCATCCACCACATCAACAAAAAGAAGAACAAAAACCACATGATCATCTCCATAGATGCTGAAAAAGCATTTGAAGAAATTCAGCATCCATTCCTGATTAAAACTCTCAACAAAATGGGTATAGACGGCAAGTACCTCAACATCATAAAGGCTATATATGACAAACCCACAGCTAACATCATACTTAACGGCGAGACGCTGAAAGCTTTTCATCTAAGATCGGGAATAAGACAGGGATGCCCACTCTCTCCACTGTTATTCAACATAGTACTGGAGGTCCTAGCCACAGCAATCAGACAAAACAAAGACATACAAGGCATCCAGATTGGTAAAGAAGAAGTCAAATTGTGACTATTTGCAGATGACATGATACTGTACATAAAAAACCCTAAAAACTCCACTCCAAAACTACTAGAAGGAATATCTGAATTCAGCAAAGTTGCAGGATACAAAATTAACACACAGAAATCTGTTGCTTTCCTATACACTAATGATGAACTAACAGAAAGAGAAATCAGAAAAACAGTTCCATTCACAATTGCATCAAAAAGAATAAAATACCTAGGAATAAACCTAACGAAGGAAGTGAAAGACCTGTACTCTGAAAACTATAAGCCACTCCTAAGAGAAATTAAAGAGGACACTAACAAATGGAAATGCATCCCATGCTCTTGGCTAGGAAGAAAAAATATTGTCAAAATGGCTATACTACCTAAAGCAATCTACAGATTCAATGCAATCCCTATCAAACTACCAACAGCTTTCTTCAATGAACTGGAACAAATAATTCTAAAATTCATATGGAACCACAAAAGACCCTGAATAGCCAAAGCAATCCTGAGAAGGAGGAATAAAACAGGGGGAATTACACTCCGTGACTTCAAGCTCTACTACAAAGCCACAATAATCAAGACAATTTGGTATTGGCACAAAAACAGACCCACAGACCAGTGGAACAGAATAGAAAATCCAAACATTAACCCAAACATATACAGTCAATTAATAGTTGATAAAAGTGCCTTGGATATACAATGGGGAGATGACAGCCTCTTCAGCAGCTGGTGTTGGAAAAACTGGACAGCTACATGTAAGAGAATGAAACTGGACTACTGTCTAGCCCCATACACAAAGGTAAACTCAAGGTGGATCAAAGACCTGAATGTAAGTCATGAAACCATAAAACTCTTAGAAAAAAACATAGGCAAAAATCTCTTGGACATAAACATGAGCAACTTCTTCATGAACATATCTCCCCGGGCAAGGGAAACAAAAGCAAAAATGAACAAGTGGGACTATATCAAGCTGAAAAGCTTCTGTACAGCAAAGGACACCATCAGTAGAACAAAAAGACATCCTACAGTATGGGAGAATATATTTATATAAAACGTATCTGATAAAGGGTTGACATCCAAAATATATAAAGAACTCATGCACCTTAACAAACGGAAAGCAAATAATCCAATTAAGAAATGGGCAGAGGACATGAATAGACACTTCTCCACAGAAGAAATTCAGATGGCCAACAGGCACATGAAAAGATGCTCCACATCGCTAATCATCAGAGAAATGCAGATTAAAACCACAATGAGATATCACCTCACACCAGTGAGGATGGCCAACATCCAAAACACAAACAACAACAAATGTTGGCGAGGATGTGGAGAAAAGGGAACCCTCCTACACTGCTGGTGGGACTGCAAATTAGTTCAACCATTGTGGAAAGTAGTATGGAGGTTCCTCAAAAAACTCAAAATAGAAATACCATTTGACCCAGGAATTCCACTCCTAGGAATTTACCCTAAGAATGCAGCAGCCCAATTTGAAAGGACAGATGCACCCCTATGTTTATTGCAGCACTATTTACAATAGCCAAGAAATGGAAGCAACCTAAGTGTCCATCAGTAGATGGATGGATAAAGAAGAGGTGGTACATATACACAATGGAATATTATTCAGCCATAAGAAGAAAACAAATCCTACCATTTGCAACAACATGGATGGAGCTAGAGGGTATTATGCTCAGTGAAATAAGCCAAGCTGAAAAAGACAAGTATCAAATGATTTCACACATATGTCGAGTATAAGAACAAAGAAAAAAATACTGAAGGAACAAAACAGCAGCAGACTCACAGAACCAAAGAACGGACTAATAGTTACCAAAGGGAAAGGGACTGGGGAAAATGGGCGGGAAGGGAGGGATAAGAGGGAAAAAGGGGTATTACGATTAGCAGATATAATGTTGGGGGGCCACGGGGAGGGCTGTACAACTCAGAGAAGACAAGTAGTGATTCTATAGCATCTCATTACGCTGATGGACAGTGATTGTAATGGGGTTGGTGGGGGGGACCTGATGAAGGGGTAGTTTAATAACCGTAATATTGCATATGTAATTGTAGATTAATGATAAGAAAATAAATTATATTAAAAAAATAAATAAATAAATGAAATTTACCATAAAAAAAAAACTGCACACATTGATCACAAATGTGAATGGCTGGGGGAAAAATAATTTTTATTTTCAAATTACTGATTTTAAGTCACAAAACACAGCTTTCTCCTAAATAACCATTTTTTTAAATAAAAACCTGCCTTCTCCTTTTCAGCTTCAAATTTTTCAATGTAATAGCATCTCAAATGCAACTAAAAACTTAAGCCATAAGACCCTTGATAAATGATAATGGGACAGATGCCATCATCCCTTCTGTATCCAGTACTGAGCTCATGTTCAAATTATTCATTAAGTTTGAATGGGAGAGTTAAATTTTCAGCCCTGGTTTCCCTTCTCACTGTACTTGTGATTCTCTCAGATAATCCTTAGAGTGGAGACATGAATATGAAAAAGGTCACAGATAAACAAGAAATGGTCTCAATTAAATAAGAAAATTGCATAAAGCCATACTTCATTTGCCTAAACATGTGGTTTAGACTATCACATTATCCAGGCTTCAATGGCAAAACTGTGCCTCCTTCCCTGCCAGGTAAGAATAAAAAAATTGGGAAAGGCTATGCTCCCTCCCCCAGCTGAGGTTGCAGGTACTCACTAAGAGCAAGCAGGGAGTAGAATAGCAGGAGTATCCTTTGTGAGCCCAGTGTTTCTTTTCTGACCAGACAGGATCGTTTGTTAGGAGTCTCCTCTATCATCTCAGGGTAGACTAAGGGAAAAAAGTGTATTTAAATGATAAAGGTATCAAGATTTGAGCTTACTAGTAATCAGAAAGAACTCAATTCTAGACCCAGTATGGAGTCCCACAGACAGTTCATTTAAGGGGGATATATGTGTATATCAAAAAGGAATCTCTGTGATGTCCTGTTCCCTGGTGTCTGATACCTACACACCAGACAAGTCAAATGGCTGGCAACCTTGTAGTGTTTCTTTCATTTGATTTGATTGATGTACTCTCAAATATTGACTTCTGAGCTTTATCTTGACTTTCTTTTCTTTTATTGGCATGGCCTTACCAAGGATCTGGTTGTCTAGGTGATGAATACTACCCACCATAATAAAAGAAAATACTTCTGAAATAAACAGTAATTAATACACTTGCTTTCTATGTTCAGCCTTTTCCGTGATGGGAGAACAGGGGTACAGGTACCTTCCTCATCAAGAGTCAAAATGAGATTTGTAGTTAATTCATCCATGTGCTTGTTCATCTGTGATGGGCTGCAATTTGTTCACATTATGAAAATACTTTTAGTAAGCTCAATTTTAAAAAAGGAAAAGAAAAGAATACTACATTATCTCTTGCCAAGTGGTATATGAGGTGTGTAACCCATTTCTTCACAGTTCTTTTCATAACTTAGAAAATTCTCATTCCAAGAATTTCCAGGGAGTATAGATGCAGTTAGATTTAGATGATTATGCCGTTTTCAGTTTCAACACAGGTTCCAGTCTTGCCCCAACCTGAGACCTGACATACCAGTCTCTGATTATCAACAGTTCCATCAAGTTGACATAAAGGGTTTCTCTCAGTTATAGCTCAGTGATTCAGTGACAAGCAACAGCTTGAGAGAGAGGTGGGAATGCACAGCAATTCCATTGCTAATCTTTTTACACTTCTACAGAACATAACAAAATGAAGAAAAACAAAAATCATCTATAAAAGAGTGCAAGTGTTAATAGGACAAAAGTGGCTCATTAGGCTAGCACAGTGAGTTTTCATGTTTGGGAAAATAGGATTTGGAGACCTGGGAATAAATGAAAAGGAATTGTTCTGAATGCTCATGCTATTATCCAGCTAGAAGAATATACACACATGTAACCCCTCCATGCACACACACACATTCAAGCACTCACACATTCACACCTACGTCCATGCCAAAGAACTTAGTAAATGGGTGTGCTGTGCCCAAGAAAGGAAAGGGTGGGAACAGCAGGAGCAGGTTAGTTGGCAGAGTGACATAACAAAAGACAAATACACACAGCATGTAGTATGTGTGCTTGGCTCAAGTCTGCGTAATTAGTACTGCTATTTACAGCAGATTTCTTGTACCAGCACTTTGAAAGTAAATGACAACTAGATTGAAATTGTTTAATCAGAATGCAAAATTGAACCACGGTAGGTTCCAAAGCTGATTAACTAGCTCACTTTTTTTTCCTCCTGCTAATTGCTAAGTACATTTGCTGGTTCCTGGCATTGATTTGCTGGATTCTAATTCAGGGTATGAGTTTAAAATATTAATCCACAAACTTCTCATTTTCTTTATTGGTCAATATAACTCATGATAAATTGTACTCCATAAATTCTTTATCTTAATGCTTCCACTTTGATTTTTTTCTGATTCTTCCATTTATTTCATATATTTGTCCCCATCTCTTCCCACCCCCAGACTACATTTTTATTCTTTCTGCTGCGAAAATCCTTAGACAAGAGCAACATCAGTCAGAAAAATGAGAATACAAGTAACAGAGATTAATAGATACCACTTAAAGCCTAGGGGCTCAGTACAATATGCGTTCTGTGCTGAAGAATGTAAGCATATTAGAAACCTAGAAAGACAGTGCCCAGAGGTAGATGGGGACCGATTCCTTCCTTTCTCTGAATATTTCCAAATGTCTTCTTTAGGAAGCACTAGATCTTATATTAATCAATATGTTTTCCTTTGGAGTTTGTGACTGATCTAATTTTACAAAATTTCTAATTTGCCTGTTTGTTGGGGAAAATAATACTGGTGCTACAAAGAGAGTGGTTGACCCCAGAAATCATAAAATGCTTGATCCTGAAGTCTGTTCTTTATAGACAGAAATGAACTAAACTGTGCACTGTAGGAAGACTTTAATGATGATTCTTCCAGAAGATAATACCATAAAAATTTCTATATTCCACAACCCTTTTGAGAAGAGTTATTGTTCCTCAAAGGATCTACCATTTTAATTGCAATTCCATGTATAGTATATCAGAAAAAAATAAAATTCACCTTTGCCAAAGAAAATGCAAAATTATTACAGGAAGTTGTACTTCCTTATTTCTAAAGCAAATATTTCCCAGAGAACATGAACCAACTAAAACAAAAATTTCTTAGAAAAGTTAATCAACATTTTAAAAGATTGATTTGATGCTAATATAACAGATCTTTTAATGATACCATTTTATTTACAACAATTTCTTTAATTATTCATACCACTTAAAATACAGAGAAATATACTCAGAGAAGTTTTGAGAAATAAAGAGCAAAGGGAACAAAATTTTTAAGGAACTCCTCCTGTACACAAAGTGCTTTACACATACATTTCATTGGGTCATCAGAAAAACCCTATAGGATCCATAAGATTATCTGACAGGCAAAAAACTGAGACCCAGAGAGTAAGCTGTCCCAGATCACACAGATAGTAAGTTGTATGTTCAGTAAGTTGCATATAAACCCAGAAATATCTGCCTTAAACAGCCACTGTAACCTTTCTACCACAATACATCATTCCCTAAAGTTGTCTTTCTTCCTTTTCTCTTTTTTCCAAAAGCAAATTTCTTCTATTACTATGATTAGAGAACTATTCAGGAATAGATCCCTTACCTTAGTAAAGGTATTCTTATGTGTAAATAAACTATTTTTGAAGCAAGCCAAAAGTATTTTTTCTGTTATAAATTCATTGGCAGATAATTTTAATAATGTTTTATTTAAATTATTAAATTCTCTTATATTTAAGGTACATGTCCTAATTTGAACTTCAGTATAACAAGTTGAAGCAGGCCACAAAATAATTATGAACAATTCTTCACACATAAACATAAATAACACCAGTGACCAGCCACATGTAGGCAGTATTATTCAAGGTGTTTTCCCAATAGCAATGATGGATTTGCACTGATTCATTCTTTCTCCTGTCTTTTGCTGGTTCCCTTGGGACCATGTGTGTGTATTTGCATTTGCTAGAAAGTCTGTTTAAGATTGAGTGCGTGAAAATAGTGCAAAGTAAACTGACCCACAAGGGAAATAAACCTATGACCTTGGCCTCATTAGTATCATGTGCAACTCAACTGAGTTCACCAGCTGTATTTTCTTAAGTCCAAGCACATATTTATTTGGTAAATATGAGAGTCTGAACTTCTTCAAGCCCCTCAGGGACCATTAAGTGGACTTCAGCATTCATTCATTCAGCAGATAACTAATTGACTACTTAGACTGAGCAAGCCTTGTCCTTAGCAATCTGAGACCTATCAAGCAGGGCAAGATGTGGCTCCTGATCACTGGGAATTACAAGTTAGTTGATTAAGAAGAGGAGACATATGCACAAGTAGACTCTTATGTAACATTTAAGAGCCTGGCCCTGGAGACAGAAAATCCTGACCTTGAAACCTGGCTCTGCCACTTCCTGGTTGTAGGACATCTGTCATACAAACTTCTCCATGTCTCTACTTCCTTAATGTGGTAAAACAGTAAAACTGAAAGAATACTGTCACAGGTGGTCCTGAGAACTAGATAAGAGCCCATTCTAAAAGCCCTCTGCACAGTTGACAGCATATATTGAACACCCAGTAGGTTTAACTACTATGTTAAAGACTAGAAATATGAGAACCAAAATTTTATAATCTCCTAAGACAAGTCATTTTGTCGGGAACTAAAGCTCCTCCCATCCAAAACTACCTATAATTTTCTTCTCCATTTCTACTAATGGTGTCACCATTCCCCAAAACAATCTCTGCAAACCCCAGTGTCTTTCCCACTTAACTGCTGCACTAGATTCCAGCATCTCAACACTACTACTTGTCACTTCTTCTGCAGAATCCTTTAGGTCTCATCTGAGCTCCTCCGCCATTAAAGCTCTTCGTTCCTGGGCTGGGCTAGTCCCCTGCTGAGCTCAGTAGCCCTCTGATCTGGTATATTTCTTTCCAGTTTATCATTCTTCCAATCAGTCCTCCAGGCATCTGTCCCAATGTGGGGAAGTTGGGGTACCTGTGGCCAGGATCCTCACTGAACTTAAACCCCTTGATGACGTAACTGGCCAGTTGCTAGGCTACTGCTTCCACACTAGGCTATTATTGCACTATATAGAGAGCTCGGCCCAGTGCTCTGGGCAGAGGCAGAGACGCTAGTGCTTGACCTACTGTGGGAGAACAAGCCAGGTAGTAAATCCTTTCACCCCACGAACGTTCTACTGTCATTTCTTTGGTCACACTGAATCCATAGCGAACTTGCCCAGGGCTGAAACCCATTGGCAAGACACCCAGCAATCTTACTAAGCACAGTGCTAATCAAGCCCTGACTTAACATTCATTGGCCTACCAAGTACGTACTAAATAGTCAATAGACATGTAAATATTCCTCTCTTTTTACCTCCATTTCCTGTAGTACATTCAACATCTGTCGCTAGATACTTACCACACAGAGGTCAAACTTCACAATCTTCCTACCTGTCCTGCACCTCAGTGTCCCTGCTTTTTCCATTCCCTACCTCCTGAAACTCTGCCTATCCTGCAAAGCCCAACTTAAATACATTTCCCTTCAAATCAAGCCTGTTATGACACTCTCAGCATGAGACAAGTTCTCCCTCCCTTGTGTTCCAATTACACTTCATTTGTAGTTCCATATAATGTTTACTGCAGTATACCTGGTATTGGAGTTATTTCTATATGCCTTTCCTCCGTTTCTAAAATAAGTTCCTTGAAAATTGTCATAGCATCTTCTACATCTCTCCATCTTACAAAATTCTAGAGCAATGGCTTGTTGAACCTTAATGGTCCAGTCCCCTTATTCCTTTATCCACTTTTAACACTACACTAAGGTTCTACACAAGATTTCCAACTCCTAAATCCTATTGACACACTTCAGTTCTTATTTTTACTTGGCCTGTCTGCAGCATTTGGTGCTAGACCATTCTTTTCTTTCTTTAAAGCTCTTCCGTTAGTTTCCATAATACCCCTTCCTCCTAGTTTTGCCTCCTATAAACTTCCTTTTTCTCAGTCTCTTTCAGAGGGGTCTCATGTTACCTATTCTTAGAATACTGGTATTCAGTTATCACCCATGTCCCCTTTTCATTCTACATGCAGTCCTACTGACTGACTTATTACCTGAATGCATCAAAGTCTTTCCCCAACCCCCTATTCCTACCTTACTGAAAAGCATCAACATAAAACTCAATCACTAGAAAAAAAAAACAACTCAATCACTCAAGCTAAAAACCTACAAATCATCACAGTGTTTCTCCAACCTGATACCAGCTAACAACTTACTGCCTCTGAGCTCCAAAACCACCCTTCATTGCCCTACTTATGATACTGAAGATGGACCCTGTAAACATTTCTTCTTTGACAGCTGGCCCAAAGTTAAGCTTTGGGAATGGAGGAAGCTGGAGAGACACTGCAGAAGGAAGGGGCTTCTCTTCCTGGTTGCAGTTTTCTTTTTTCTCTTCTTGCTCCTATGTTGCCTGTCCAGTGTGAAAGATACAAAGTGGTGCTCCCTCCCAGAGTTTCAGCAGCCTCCCCATGGACAGTGTTTCCACTGGTGCCACAACCAGCTTCCGAGCAAGGTCAGCCATGAAGCTGGCTCCCAGAAAAGTTCAACAACACCCCTCCAGACAGCTTCTCCACAAATTCCACCAGCACCTGAGACAAGTTTTATGTCAAATTTTACCAACACCCTGGCAGATGGTTTTCTGCTTGCCAGCCACAGGCTGCTACATGTCAGCAGACCTCACCATCCAGTGGGCTACAGAAACCCTCTCCATTGAGATAAGAATCTTGACCTTGGGGATGGGGTAGAAAATTTGTTCCTTCTTTGAATGCTTTGCCTTATCCCCAGGGGCAGTGGCTGCTCTTATATCTGTTATTCCTATAACCTTTAGAGTTTTCTTTACCCCTTAATAGTTCCCTGTCATTAGTTGATAATTCCTTGTATTAAACTTTCTCATTCAAATCCTTGGGTGATTTCTCTCTCCTGACTGATACCCCTCCTCTTCTCAATTCCATCTCCTGAACATGATCAATCAACTTCTCTCCTACCCAGAGTCCCTGCCTGAGTTTAGACCCTTGCCATTCTTAGTTGGGCTTTCAGTATAAGCCTCCTAAGCAATCTCCTTCTTTCAGTTTAGCTATTATCTAGTACCTCCCCCTTAACACCAGAGAAAAAATCCTATGATGTACAATGGGTATGAATTTTGATTGACCAAATCAAGTGTGGATGAAATGTCAAATTATTTTTCCTAAAACCTAATTAGATCAAACTCTGAAAAGAAAATCTTACTCTTAGTTATTATTGAGTTTCTTCTAATCTGCTCAACTCTATCTCTCCAGGACTCTGTGGGGATCCCAAGAATCTCATGTAGATTAAAATACAATCTCTTGATAGTGAGTGGTACAGCTAGTTCTCCCAAAGCACAGAATACCGTGAGCTCGGCCTTCTAAGGAATCCATCCTATTCCCCTTCTAAACCATGCCAGCTTCCTGGGACTCTATAAAGGAATCGAGCACAGGTCTGCATAGGCCCTGAACACTTTCATCTCTTCCCAGGTTGGAGGACCTCTTGCCTCTCTCCTCTCCCTTCCCTTAACAAGATGAAGTTTCTCCCAGTAAAATTATTTCTTCTGGCAACTCCACTTTTAGACACTAAGACCAAGAACTGCCATAGGCCAAGAAACACAAAATCCTGGCCCCCTTCTAGAAATGGAAAAGGAGAGAGAAATACATGGAGAACAAAACAGATATTAGCATCTCACACAGGGTCAGAATCTTTTTCGTTTAGAAAAAAAATCTTCAATCTTTTATGTTTCTGGCCAAGACATCTTGAATATATGCTGTATCCTCTTAAGCTTTTTCTTTTAACTTTTCCACAAATCCTCTAAAAATTACAATAAAAGGTTTAGGTTTCAGAGACACAATTTCTTACTTTTGGTGCTTTATTTCTTACTACAACTCTATGGCAATGAGTATAGGGCTAGCAGTCTGAATTTGGCAGGTTGAGGCAAGCAAACAATAGAGAAAAGGGGGGCAAATGCAGTGAGAAAATAAAGGATCTGCTAATCTCTCAAAATATATCCCACAGGACACTCAATAAGCCATCCTTCCACAAATGCAAATTTAACTTATCTCTCTCTGTTTGTTATCCTTCATTATTTCTCAATTATCCCTAGACAAAATTCCCTTGCCCTGAATCTGGGCAACATGCTTCCTAATGTGATTCTTGATGACTTCTCCAGGCTCACTCCCCCTCTAAAGATGTTACTCCAGGCATACCTAAATACTGGTTGTTCCCCACTGGCACTTTCCTCCCTCTTCCCTTGTATTTTTTACTAAGTCTTCCATCTATAGAACACCTAGATTTGTATTTCAAATCTGTTCAAGTGAAACTCCACCAAAAATACTGTAGGCATGCCCCACAGTACATTAGCCACTCCTTGGTGTTTCTGCATACCCTGTGCATTCTGCAGCCATAGCACCTGCACTGTGTTTTATTATAATCTGGGTTTTACATTTCTGTTAGCTTTTTTTCCTGCTTCCCCATTTAGATTGTGTTACTTGAGCAGCAGCCACACTATCTTTCATCTTTATATCCCAGAGCTAAGAACAAAGATTGTTCTTGAATGTTTCCATGTTTGTTCAAATCATTTTACTAATTCCTTACAGGTGCTACAAATAAATCTAATGACAGGAGCTCCTTGAAAGATACATTGTTCCCTTATGTGTCAGAATATTCTTTCTAAGAATGGAACTCATCTTTAATTTGAGCTATAAAGAAGGGCCATTTAATTACTTCATCTTTTAAATGCTACTTATAACATCTGCTGTGATGTACTCTTTGTAACCTCCTAAATACGAAAAAACATGGAACTTCTCATTTCCACATTTTTGGAAATCAGGTGTGTGTTTTGGAATATGATACTTGAAAAGGGATGTCTTCCTGATGACCAGCAAGTGAAACTGCTGATGATTTGCATTTTTAGGCTTCCAGAACTTGAATTATTGAGTTTTCAGAAGGAGGAGATATTTTTTCCCTTAAAAATACGGTGTTAATATTTTTATGTTGTGTATTTTGGCAGTCTCAAGAAATGCCATCTGGATTAACAAAATGAAGTATATTCTTAAGGGCTGAGAAATAGCTCACAATTCATAAAATGTTAGTGCAGAAAATGCAGTTACTTTGAAAAACAACAACAACTAAGGCTACTAAGTTAACTCAGCTTGTGGCAAAAATATGGTAAAGGATTCAATATAATTTGTTCAATTCTTGTTTATCCAAAAGTGAGGTTATCCAAGGGTATCTCATTTCACATACAGCCCAACCTTCTTTTGTGATTATGTAAACTGATTTCACATTTTTATAAAGTACCAGTTCTGCCTGGTTCAAAACTTGGCTCTGCCACCTCCAGCTGTGAAACCTTGACAAGTGATTTAAGAACTCTGTGGCTCAGTTTTCTTGTCAGTAAAATGGAAACAATAATAGTCTCCACCTCAGATGGTTATGGTGATAATTTAATAAATAATTTCACTCAAAAAATATTTATTGATTGCCTTCTTGGGACCAGGTGCTGTGCTAGGCATTTGGGATAAACAGTGAATAAAAACAGGCAAAAACTTCTGTCCCCATAGAGCTTATCTTGTAATTAAAATGCTTAGAACAATGTCTTGCACGTGAAGGAAGAAAGAATTACTGTCACTATTATTAATATGGCAACCAGAAAGTAAGTACGTGCTGACTGGGAAGTACTCCCAGTCCTGAAGCAATGCCCAGCATCTCATGTCACTTCTCTGCAGCCCGCCACACCCAAGGTGACTTGGGGAAAGGTTGCAGACCACAACCAAGCTAAGCCCTGACCTAGCTGGGGAAGTTGGGGAGGAAGCGTAAGAGGAGAGTTCCATCAAGATACTTAATATTAGCACTAGCAAATGGGTCATGGGATATACTTTTCCCCTTCACAAAAGCCTAAGAAAGAAAGGATGGAAACATTAAAAACTCACCTCAAGGCTCAGAGACTGAACCAATTCTGATAGAGTCTACTTTTGCCAACAGCACTTGCAGGGATACTGTAAAAAGGTTTCAACATGTGATACATGAACCTGAAAGGCAGCATCAGGAGGGGTGTGGAAGCTATGGGAATAAACAGATCCACCCTAATGCTCCATTTCCTCCAGAGCTTTGTACCCATTTGAATATCACATAAAGTACTTTTTCACAAAGAATGAATGATACAGGCAACCTGCAATTTGTGTGCTACTCTCTTAGCTTGATTCTGTTTTGCCAGTATTTTCTTTTCCTTTCACAGCTTTTACCTGTCTCTTCCTCCTTCCTAATGCTTGATTTACTGACTCTCACCTACACATGTAATTATTCAATAGATCATGATTTTGGAGAAGCTTGCTGAAATGATTTTGCAAGATTCTTCTAAACCCTTCTGAAGACAGGCATAAACAAGGAGCATAAGCAATGGTGATCTTTTCAGCTTGAACTGTACTGCATCAGCAAGATTCAGACATGATTTGGTGAGCTCTCAGTTCCACCCGCACACTACCATGGAGTTGCTCTTTCTGCCTCCAGGCTCCTTGTCGTAAGAGGCCAGATGGACAAGACCACTAACTAGTCACTGTGCCCACACAATCCATCCAGACCTTGGTTGACCATTTAAAGAGGTGGGAATCTCCAAAATGAGACCAGTTATCCCTCAAAAATCCAATTCAACTGGCCCCCTTCTCCTCAATTTTCCAGAGGCATCTGAATGCCTCTGTGCCCCATATTCCTGCAAATCTTAGTCACCTTCCAAGATAGATGCCCCTCCTACCATTTCTCTGCCCCAACACACTTATCACCAAAATATTCTTCACTCCCTCTCCACTGACCCAACTTTACACTGTTCTTCTCCCTCCCATGCCTTCTTGTGTGTGTCTACAACTCCTATCAATGGTTAAAAACTTCCAAAGCCTCCTCACTAAACATTCGTTCCACCTCCTGGCCTTCCCAGAGAACAGAGTTTTTTCTATGCCCTCTCAAGCTCAGTTGGGAGGTAGGGTCAGTGTCCTCAGGAAACCTTCTCGGTCCTTTGAGACTCATGAATTTTGCTACCTCTTCTGGTTCCTATCATCTACCAGCTTCCAGTCACTTCCCCCTTTCCACCAAAATCTTGGGCACTCTGTCTCCATTCACACTCAGAATCATAATTCTGGGAAAAATCAATGCTCTTAAGAGCTAGCTAGCCAGTACTTCAGCCACCCAACACTTGAATCTGGTCACCAGCCAGAGCAGATCCATCTTTTTAAACTATAAATGTGGTTGTATTATAACCTGTACCTTCCAGTCACAGTGCTTAAGGCTATAAACTCCATGAGGGTGGGGATTTTTGTCTAACTTACTGCTCTATTCCTAACATCTACCACAGTGCCTGGCATAGAGTAAATTTCAAATAAATACTTGTTAAATGAACAATGGCCTATATTTGCCTCAAAGGATAAAATGGATTCCCAGAGGCAACAGTTTGAGAAATTCATGATATCCATGACACTTGAGCTAATTTGCATTCAGTTATGTGAAAGAAATGGGTGCCAAACCAACCACGTATTAGCTGTCCTTGCAACAGTTAATAACTAGTGGTTGAAAAGGGCCAGAGGACATTTGCTGGTCTAATGAGCATTTTATCTCAAAGAGGGTTTCCAATAATGCTTTCTTGATGGTGTTTACAGCTATTTGTTACCTTTTTTAATCTTCATATAAATTTTCCTGATTGGTAAAGAAATGACTTTCTTGTGGACTAAGACGAGACTGAGCTTGTTGGAAATGGCCATACTGTAGATTGCACTGGCTACATGCTAGCTATGACCTGGACTCAAACCCAATCACACCTTACCTACCTGTAAGACAAGTAGGAAAGCTAACTATTTAGCAAAGTAAATTAATTTAGCACATATTTTTGGGGTTTGAACTGCTGAGTTGTTCTGATACCACAAAGAAAAAAAAGGCAGTAATAATGAGGCCACCAAACTATACTTCTTGAAATGAATTATTTGACCTTGTAACTTAATTACTGGAATAGTTTTATTAATGAGGATACATATTTTTAATTGTGATGTAATTTAACTGTGATTTTTTTTTATTATAATTACAGTCCAGAGCATTGATGAAAGGTCATGTGAACCTGTGGTTACAGAAGTAAACTGAGACCCAGGGTTCCTGGGATTCCAGTGCCAACTTCAAAGTTGTAGGCAAATATTTGGAAAAGTTTCTCATACAGGAAAAGCATGAGCCTTCTTATCAACCTTTCTCTGCAGCCTTCAGGAACACCACAGAGATCCTCTAAAATTAATATTTACCTACAATGTAATAAATACACAGTAACACTTCAACTACACACTTGGATCAAGAAATAGGTATTCTAATCAAGTAGCTTTTTGGAAGTAACCTATTTTTATTATACAATCAACCCAGGCAAGAATATCTCTACAAAGGATTTATACAGTAGTGATTAGAACAATTCTGTTAAATGCTTGGAGTGATATTAGTGCATGCCCCAGTTAGGTGTCTTGAGAAATACAGAATTTTACAACTACAGACCTCCAGTCTTACACTCAGACTTTTAAATTCCAGTGTAAAAATAATCTCAAATTTTTGTAAAAATGCACAGGTATTTTAAGCCAAATAAAATCAAATTATTGCAAAAGCTACCATTTGTTGAACACTTATTAGGTGTCAGGCTCTGTGCTCAGCTCTTTACATGCATAATCCCTAAGGTAGAAAGCTTTAGAAGTCCATGAAAAATGACAGGCATTTAAAAGAGAAAATTTGATTACAAAATATAAGCATGGAATGCTAGCGCTGAAAAACAGTGGATGTCTGGGAGGTATTACTAAGGGAATAAACTTTAAAGACACAATCATAAAAATGTAAATGTAGGAGTTAAATCAATTTTTCCTTTCAGATTAAAACTACCATCTCTCTAGGTCAAGAGCACAGAACCCTTGAGGAGCTCTTGGGAAATGTCAGGGCAGGCTTATCAACTTCATCCTCAGACTCTCCTTTAAGAGATTTCTCTGTGTTTTTGGTAGTTCCCAGTGTGCTTTTGAGTAGTAGATAAGTCTGGAGGGACTGAAGTATTATTGTATTATTATTATTATTATCAAATAGGTGCTAAGAAAGTAAAATAATAAAAAGCAAAAATGAAACATAAATTACAAGTGAGTTTTGAAGATCCCAGCAGGAAGATAAATGCAACTTTTAAAAAATACTGATTTAATAAAAAAATTTAAAAACTCAAATGTGAAGTAATTCCATTATTAGACACGAAACAAATCAGTATACAACCAACTACACAATATCAACCATGAAATAACTATAGTGACATTTAAAAAGGACAAACAAAAAGAATTTACTTTCATCACAATGAAGACCAATCTACATTTAAATGGATCAAAATGTGATGTGAAAAGTAGAAACAAAACACATTTCACTGTTTGGAATACTAAAAGGAAATATGAGTAATTAAGGAAAAATTAAAGCAGAACATACCAAGTAATTACCACAGGTGACTGAAATGATAAAATATGAACAGTGAAGGGAAAAAAAAATCACAGCCACAAAGGAGATTACCTGAAGTCATATGCTGAAAAGAGTTTAATTCCCATTGTAAATTAGTTCAGGTGCTCTTTAAACTATTTCTACTTAAATGCTATGAACCATGCCTGACTGGGCATTTGGAGTTTATTTCTAACTACAGTTTACCTGGGCACACATTAACTTCCTTAGCACAACAGTGTGAGCACCAGCCCAGTGAAATAGCCCAGTTTACGTTTTCCAGAAGAAAGCTTTGATAAGAATAGTAAAAAGCACACAGAGATTTATGACAACTCTTTGGCATTGATTTTTCTCTAAAATTGCTCTGGGAACAAAGACTGTCCTTTCTCAATGCTAGAAAAAGGAGGAAAGTTATTTTCTGAGGAGTTTGCCTATGTCATGTGTAGAAAAGAGATATCTCTTAGCATAGCAATTGATTAGGACAGGAGCCAGCAAACCTTTCCTGGAAAGGGCCAGGGATTTAATATTTTAGCCTTTGTGAGACAAGAAGCAAAATCAAGGATAGCATGTTGATAGTTATGTGATAAGAAAGAAAACATATTTCCACACAATTTGTATTAGCAAAAATTACAGTGATAATAATTACAGTGATAATTGAGTGATTAAAAAAGAAATTACAAATTTTTGTAATATATGTCTACTAATGAGAAGAGTGAGATTCTCCTTAGGGGGATAATTCATTTAATTGGGGGATAAGAGAGTTCCCTAACTTCAAATCGATTGCAAATATTCATCTGTAAAAACCATTATTAGCTCAAGGGCCATACAAAATCAGATGACCAGATTTTGCCTACAAGCCAAAGCTGACTGAGAGACTTCCCACTGGTTCCAGGAAGACTAAAGCCAGACTGCCCAGGCCTGCGCTCCTGGATCAGGCTTGTGGCCTAAACAAGGGGTTCTGAAAATGAACCTAAGGGACTGGGAATGGGGGGAGCAGAGGAAGCAGAGGAAGGTGGGGATTTTCTCTCAGTCCCTTAAAGAATCACAATGCCCTAAGGAAAGACCAGAACCAGTACCACTGCAAATGAAGCCAGAAAGAAAGAGGGGTACTGCAATCTATCTCCACGGACAAGATTTATAGCTCACTTTCTGAGCATTAGCTGTGACCCCAGCTATCTAGCCAGTTCAGCTGCTTTAACAGCCTGATTCCAGAGGGTGGCATAACATCCTTCATCACTAGTGGGATGCCTGAAACTCACCCAAACATAATAATGAAGCCAGAGGGCTTCTGCTGGTTATCTCAGGAGGATTTTCCTGCCCTCCCCCCACTCTCTAAGTCTCTCTGTCTCTCTCCCTCCCTCCCTCTCTTCCTACAAGTTGGAAACTCAAGGTAGAACTACCTGCCTTGTGCTGAACACCAACATTGACAGTAGGGCCTCCCCAGTAGGGAAAAGAGAAGGTTTTACGTCCTTACTAATCTTTCTCCCCCAATGAAGAGAAGAAATAACTCCTCATATCTTCTTATTTATATAAATAACAGCATAAATCTCAATTTTGTTTCTGGGGAGCATGAGTTTACAATATTTTAATTGTGATTACAGCTTGTCTTGGTCTTTAACTCTTAAAATCTTTTGGATAATAATGATGAAGATTTTAAATAGGGTTCAGTGGGGGTTAGTTTATGGAGGATAAACTTTGTACTAATTGACTTCAGCAATCTTTTGCATCTCAATTTTACACTTTCCAGAGGAATAACTGGAACTAATCATGAAGAATTTCCAGGAATGACTTCCTCTAATTATCTTCTCCAATAAATGTTAGAAGTTGCCATTCTGCAACAACACAGTCACCCCTCAATATGATGACACTGTCAGGGAACAGGAGGGGGAAAGAAAGAGACTGAGAGAGAGAGCGGGAGAGTGAAAAAATAAGTTAAAAGAGAAAAACTGAAGAGGAGAGGAGAAAGGAATAGACTCCGCAATCTGCCTCCAATATTCTGAGAACAAGGAAAACGAAGGTCATATAGCAGAAGCATATTACTGAAGTTCAAACCTCAGATATTCCCATTTATTAGCTGGGTGGCATTGGACATTATTTGAGTCCCCTAAACCTCAGCCTCTTTATCTGTAAAATGGAAATAACAGTTCCTGCCTTATATGGTTATAATGATGATTAGAAGACCTAATAGATAGAAAGCACTTTCCAGAATGTCTGGCAGTAGTACTCGGTAAACATTAAGTGCTATTAATATAGTAAATAAATGAATCAGTTCATCTCTACTCATTACTTAATGGATATCCATTATATCAGATGAAATCTATAAAATGGGTTCTTCCATAAAGGGATTTACTCTCTTTTTATAACCACTTGGAGTTGATTTTTCCACCCACCACTTATACAAAGCTTATTATCCTGTTCCTTCACAAGGTCCTCTTTTACCCAGTTCCTCATTTACTGCCTCCCCATTCCCACCTCTCCTAGAATCGGAGCTGGCTCTGACACAAAGAAGGCAGTGCTCACCGTCTGCTCCTCTCCAGCCCTCAAATCAGCATGGACATTTTCATGGGCTCTTCCAAGATACAGAATCCATTCAGCCAAGCAGAGTCACCAGCCTGGCCACTTGGGCCTTGTGACAGCCCCTCCCCTTGGGTCATTCAGTAGTCACAACACTTGTACATGTAGGGAGAGAAGAGCTCTTGAGCTGGGATCTTCCTTCCCCTACAGCCATTTCAGAGACCCATGTTTAAAAATTTCTCCTCTGGTAAAGAAAAATTGCCTCATACATGGAGAACTTTGCTACCTAAGCAGTTTCCTCTGGCTGAAGATGCAAAAGAGACTATGAGCCTATTGATAGTCACTTCTCATAGAACTGTAACATTGTAGAACAGAACATGGTGCAGTCCCCTCATTTCAAAGAAGAGGAAACTGGGGCCCAGAGGCTGGTGGCTTGTCTGAGGTCACAGTGCAGCTAGGAAAGACCTGATTCCTGGTCCAGTATCTTTCCATTAGATCCTACTATTCTCTTCCTGCTTGACCCAGGGGCGAAAAGAGAGTGTTGGATTATGTCACACATGCCCTTTTAAATAATACAATTTAAGCTACCAATATATTATAGGAATTGTTCACGAAAAGAGGAAATAAATCTCCTCCTCTGAGATCTGCGTACATTGAAATAAGCAAATGACTTACATTAAACTTGATCAATTAGAAATTGAATATATACCTCAAGGAGCACATCTGAATTATGATGGGAGCAATTCTCACCAAAAAAAATCTGACTTTTATCTATAGAATTTACTTTTAGGATCCTGAATAGGGACATGGAAAAATCTAAGATACGGTCAACTCTTACCCAACCTGGTGTGTGTGTGTGTGTGTGTGTGTGCATGTGTGTGTTTATCCTGACAGTGTATGACAGGTCAAATTTTTCAATTGGTGAAGTTTCCTGCAAACAAGGAAAGGGCTGGCCCTGTTGTGAGTTTGCCCTAATGACTGCCCCTTCCTTTCCATCTGCCGTTGGTCAAGCTGCAGCTTCAGCTGGGACGAAATCCAGTGCCATGGGCTCTGCAATCGATGTTGTTTAGGCCAAGCATAGGTTATCAGGACGCTGAGTCTATCCAGACTTTGGTTAAATATAAAGGTTATAACATAAAGGAAGAATATATCATGTCAGGTCTAGTCAGATCCATTTCAACTATAACCTGCTCAGCCTACACATTCCAAACTATAAACTGTAAACCTTAGTTGACAGATTAGTCTTCAACTTCACTACCGAGTGGGTTACAGAAGAGAGTCAATGTGAGACTTTGGGTAGGAAGTCTTTAATTCAGTTTCCACATATATGCAAACATTGGATGCAGCTTAAAATAAAGAAACATATAAAAGAAGGCCATAAAGGTTACAAAGAAGGGGGAGAAAAGGAAAAAGACAGATAATTTTATCAGAAACTTAGGATGAGTCAGTTGCCTTAACTTAACACAAAATTTATTGTAGGCTTCCTGAGCACAAATAATGTTAGCAAAACTGAGCTCCTTATTTCTATATATTTGCTTCCACATAATAACACTCTGGTTATCTCATTTAATTCTCACTGGTTCATATACTTTGAACCAAGAGGAATCATATATCTAAAGGGTTTTCTGAGTTGCCTGGTTCTAAGCCAAAACTATCTAAACAAATATAATGAAATTACATATGGACTAATTGAAGATTCACAGTTACTTATTCAAAACCTTTGGGGCCAGAATTCAAATTTATCAGGGTTTGAAAATGTAATAAATTACATGGAGCATGGGTTATATACCATTTCCAAAGTTTGGAGAAATGCCCTAAAATCAAGCACATGACTATTTCCAAAATGAAATGCATGAGGAGTCACATTCACTGATAAATATGAAGTCTATAAACAACCTCACATCAGTTCACATCAGGTTTTGTTACCAATGGAGTTTTCTTCTAGTTTTCAGAGCTTCTTGGATTTGGGAACAGTGGATAAGGGACTGTTTACACACACACATGCTCAGAAATACCCCATATGCATACATGTGAAACCTTTGCCTTTTTTCTTAACATGTGTTTGACCTAGAGCAAATTATATCATTCTGGGCTATTTTTGCAGCCATAAAAAATTGGAGTAAATGTGGAATTAACCAAAAGATAAACTGTGACTAAAAGCTGTAAACACTCTTTGAAGTACTTTTTTTTTTAATATGTTGGTGAATGAGCATAGCCAGGAGATTAGGAGATCTGAGTGCCATCACAGCTCTGCTGTTGACTTTCACTGTGACCCCAGGAAAGTCACTTCATTTTCCTGGTCCTCAGATTTCGCCTCTGTCAAATGAGGTGATTGGAAATGATCTCTACGGACCTTTCCAGTTCCACAATCTATGCTTCTAAAGCTTTTCATTTTGCTCATGTCAACAGACTTAATTTTTTAAATTAATACCCAATAATAATATGTTTTAAATCGTCTCTTGCTCACTAGTCTATTTTTACATGATTATATATGTTAATCATCCTTCAGTCATTGAATTACAAGAGTTTTGAGCCAATTATTTCTCTTACCGTTTCTAAATACGTTGTTTTATATGCAAGTAACATGGAACAACTAAGCATGATAGTAAAAGCAGAATGCTCCAAATCCCTTCAGTAAGACCTTGCAGACCTCTTTGTATTATTTTACATGCTTTGATGTCCTTAAAATAAGAACAGAAAGTGCCACAAGATTATTTCTCAACTCTGGAAATATTTGTGAGTAATTATGCCAAAGTATTAGTCAGAAATGCTAATTGAAAACTCCAGATGGCAGTATCACAGTTACCTTGCTTTGCTAATTTTCCTCTTTGAAATCTTGCCCTCCTAAGAAAACACACTGAAAAGAAATCTCTTTGAAACATTATCTTGGGCATGGAAATTAGCTTCTTAAGGGTTTTAAAGAGCATACGCACACTTATGGCTTCTCTATCATGTCTTCTTTGTAGTCACTGTTTTTCATTTATAAAAAATAAATTTTGTAATAGCCCAATAATAGGAAACAGTAAATTGAGTTTTATAAAAAATATTTACTAGTTTTGAATCTTACTAAACTTTTGGCAGTCAAGGGACAATTATTGTGTTATTCAACATCTTCCTGGAGACAATCCAAGTTCAAAGTTTCCAGTGACCTTGAATGGGACTTTGTACTCATGTCAGCTGCTTGGTTATAAGAATAAAATAAGAATCTAGGTCAGTATTCCTCATGCTGACAGGATAACATTTTTCAAATTGTTGTCATGTGTCTTTCTCCATAACTTATATTCTTGCACATGTGTATTTTTCTTATCTGCAAAATATTTAATATTGTATGTATGTCTGTGTGTATGTGCATGTATACATATACACACCCAGTAACCCCTCCACCTTCTGTCTTTAAAACTGGTAACTCATATCACTATAATTACTTATTGTGTTGATTAAAATGTGAAGAGCTTAAATATCTTATTTATTTAATAGTTTAGGGATAGGTCCTCCAAATCCTCACTTAACTTCCACTTCTAATATGTGTGCTTCCTATGGTACTCTTATCTCAGTAGGTTCAGATGGAAGTTGGAAAGAAAGTATTAAGATCAGAATGTCTTATCTTTTCACCCCTTTTAACTCTTGTGCTAAGCTCTACCCTACACTCTTACTGTGTATTGAACAGTGACTTGAATATATTAGTGTATTTTTGTATATATTTTTGACTATAGAAACACAATTTGATTCATAGTACATCTAAATGCATATTATTGTAGGAATCTACTTGTAGTTTTTCTTGTCTTTTTCCACTTAGTTAAGAAACATGTTCCTTAATATATGTAAGAAATATTTTTATGGTCCTTTTTATGTTTTTGCACATTGCAACTTACTTCCTGATTCAGCTTTTTTAAACTTTTTAACAACAGCCATCACTATCTACTCATTGTTCCACTTTTTTAAAGCAATAATCTCACTTTATTAATTTCTTTTAAAGTTTAGTGAGCAAAGTTTCTGTATAACTTCTCTTCCTTTTCTTCTAAGAGTGTGGCCTTGAAAATATAAACAAAATTATATACACTTATGATGATTATAAAACATATGAAGAAACATTTTGATAAGTTCAGAGGCTTAAATGGGAAGATGAAATGAGCACAGCCTTCTTCTCCCAGCTCCACTCCTGACCATAACATAGCATTTATACAGCCTTCACCTCTCTCACCATCTCCGCCTGCCTCCCAATGCTTGTTGATTCTGCCTACAATCCACTGTCAATGCAGGGTAAAGGAGAGGCAAGGAACAACTGTTACAGGGAGCTGGAAAAAAGGCTAAAACACCAGAGATAGATGAGAGAAGTTTGGGTGGTGAGTTAGAGGGCTCATTGCACTCTTGATACTGACTCAAAAGTACTGTTTGAAACGAACATAAGATTATCAACTATATTTCAATTTTTTTAAAAGCCAAAAAAATAAAAATAAAAATAACAAGTACTGTACAGACTTTAAAGCAGACCAAAAAGCAAAATTTTCAGCATCTGTGTTCCCTATCCAACAACAGCCATCCCCTCTTTATATAAATTTCTTTATATAAATTTTCCTATTAAAAAAAACAAATAAGCAACTATGAATACAGTCTAACCCAGACTGTTTTTATGAATTAGGCTAATAGATCTGATCATGCTTAACTGTGATTATAGTTATTGGTGGAAGAAATCGTATAATGCTAATAATTTACAGTCTCTCCAGTGTATACTCATAATAATAATATATAATAATAGCTAATACCTATGATATACTTCTATGTGTCATATATTTTCATATATTCTTAACACTTTACGTAAATTAAATTAACAGCCACAAGAATCCTACAAGCATACATGTTTTACAGACAAGGAAATAGGCACTGAATGCTTAAATAACTTATCCTAGGTTACCTGGCTCATAAGTGGCAGCCTCAAGGTCACATAAGAAATTTTCACTAACTTGAGAAACTTGACTTACTAGAAACAGATAATGGTGCAAATGAAAATATAAATAACAATATATTTCATCAAATGGAAATTGGCTTTATATCCCATATTTAATTAGTTCTGTTGTAACTTCTGGCAGGAGGGGGTTAGATTAATCAAACCAAAGAAGTTTCAACAACATAGTAAATAAACAGTCATGGAGCAACAATTTTTTGTCAAGAATTAGCCAATGGAGTGAAATGCTTTTATTATTTCCTTAAACTTAGACAACATATGAGTTGAATATTCCCATGCTCCAGCAAAAAAAATATATACATGTGAGTATTATATATAAAATTGAGGCTGTATTAAGTTTTCTAATACTGAAAATATTTATTGGATTCCCACATTAGTCTTCAGATGCCCCTTGTCAGCAGTATATTAAATTTACAGCCCTTCATGACTTTATATTGAGAATTTAAACTACATGTGTTATTTAGCTCTAATCTTACTACCACCTCAGATGTTATGTTTGTAAACTTAAACCTCCTGGTTCATTTTATACGATGCAGTTAAGGGGATAGCTGTAAGCAGTTGTGACACAGTAATATATTTTAGCATGGTAGTTTGACTTAAGGCTATTGATATGTTTGTTCAAAGTACTGAAGACTGAGCATTACCTGAGATATTTAAAGGAGCTATCAAAAAATCAAAATGCAAAAAAGTACAATGGTCTGTATGCCCATCATAAATGCTCTGTCTTACTGTATATTTTGAAGAGAACTTATAGAAAATTTCATGGTATTAATTCTCTCTAATAAGTTAAGCAAAATAACTGTACTAAGCCTCAGGTAAATATTATAAGCACAATATTAGAGTTTAAACACTTAGACACACTGGAATGAAACTTTAAGTCAAAAAAATTTTAAATAAACCTTTTAGAATTATTTCAACAGAGTTAGGAAAGTAATAATGTAAATACAAACAGGACGAAAATGAATTCCACAAAACACTGAAAGACTCCTACGGGCATTACCCTCACCATCCAAAAAATTCATTTTGGTACCAGATAATTTGGAGAGATACAAAGTTTCTTTGCTGTAACTCAGTTTTCTTTTCTGTAACTCATCTTGAAAGTTTTCATATGTTTATTGCTTTATGGATCTCCAAGAAGGGAAGGGAATAGGACATATAGCATTTCCCAAAATATTTGACTGTAAAACCCCTTTTTCACAGAACATCTTGGAGGACTCAAGTTACACAGAAATCATTTGGGGATTTTTGATGCAGAAACAAATAACTCTTGCCACAAATATATCTGCTGGCCTCTAATGGAAAGATACTCCTGAGTCTGGACTTTCACCTCTTATGAGATTTCCACTTGACTCTTAGCACCTTTAAGGTAGAGGCAGTGTCATCCATCATTGACTCCCTAGCCTAGCACATTGCTGGATATATATTAAGGACTCAATTAATATTTCCTAAACATTTCTATTCAATATATTGTCATTATGCTGCTGTCCCATTATCCTTTCCCTTTTTTTCTCCCATGCAGCTCCCTGTTGATTCACTGATTGACCATTTAAGTCCAGACCTTTCTAGTTCCTGAGTTAGTGTTTCCAGAGCCAAGACATGATTAGTGGTCCAAACAAAGCTTCCAAGTACCCACAATCTCCTTGGTAGACAACCTGGGTGCCAGAGCCAGAGTTTTGTGTGCATAAGGACCTCAGTTATACCCTCTAATCCCCTTCCAGATTTTCATAGCCCAGAGATCTGCTTCTCTTCCTTAGAATTTTTTCTCTTGATTTCTTATGCATAAAATATTGCAAATATACAGAAAATTAAAGTGAATGCTACTTTTTTAAACATACCCAATTCATGGCTTAACAAAATGTTAATATTGTGCCATATTGAAAAAAGCATTACAGATGTACCAGAAGCCCCATTTATAACCCTTCTAACCCTGTTCCTATTTGTACATTCTGAAAGGTAACCACTCTTCTAGCAAAGTCAGTGTGAAATCACAATTTAATATCTTTACTACATATTAGGCAACCATAGTAACACAGTGTTATTAATATACATAAATGATACCACTTATATGTACAATTCAACTTGCTCTTTTCATTCAACATTATGCTTTCAAGATTTATTCATGTAATACATGTAATCTTGTCAAATCTTCTATATGGAATTCCACTATATGCATTTGCTGTAACTTTTTACCCATTCTCCCATCCATGAGCATTAGGTTTTGTTGTATTGCATTTCTTAGGGCATCCCTTTCCCCAGGCTGAGCATCCACCTCCAGCTGCTCTAAGCGTTGGCTGCTGATGGCTCAGGTAAGGAAGTCTAGTTTGGTCACAGGGGTCACAGGGAGGTAAGTAACTTGCTCAGAGTTGCACAGATAGAAACGTGCAAAACCTGTAATTGAGCTAAGGCAGTCCATGTGCTAATCACTATACTATTACTACCTATCAACTACATCCTTTGGTAGTTTTCAGTATAGTATTGATCTCTGCCTAGTAAGTTTCTTGAACTTTGATTCTTTTTAAAAATCTACCTATTAAAAATAAATAAATAAAAGTAAAACCCAATATAGCAATGTGGTCTCCTGAATAAAATGCACTCCCCAAGATACCCACATCCAAATATCCAGAACCTGTGAATGTTCCCTTATATGGCAAAAGGGACTTCACAGATGTGAATAAATTAAGGTTCTTGAGATGGGAAGATTATCCTGAATTATCCAGGTAGGCCCAACATGCAATCTCAAGTGTCCTTATAAGAAGAAGGTAGAAAGAGATTTGACTACAGAAATAGGAGATGTGACAACAGAATCAAAAGATTAGCACACCCGAGGGAAAGGGTCCTGAGCCAAGGGATGCAGGTAGCCCCTAGAAGCTAGAAAGTCAAGGAATACTCCCTTGGCACCTCCAGAAAAAACAGCCCTGCCAACCCTTTGATTTTAGCCTGTATGACTCATTCTGGACCTCTAGAACAGTAGGGGAATAAATTTGTGTTGTTTAAGCCACAGAGTTTGTGTTAAGTTGTCACATCGGCAATACAAAGATAATGCAATAGTCTACCTCAAACTCAACAACTTAAAAAACAGTGATTTATTCTTATAGATATGTGGTTCAGCTTAACTCAACTCCTCAGTTTGGGGTGGCTCTGTTCATGTCTCTCATCCTCCTCCTGGAACTAGAGGGGTAGCCCAGGTATGTTCTTCCCCAAGGCGATGGGGGTCAGCCCAACACACACACACACAACTGAGGCCTAGGTTGGAAACTAGCATGCTCTCCTTTTCCTCTCATTCTATTGGCTACAGCAAGTCACATGGGTGGACCCAGAATCAAACAGTAGAGAAATAAACTCCACCCTTTTTTACTTCAACATTTAAAAATGTGTTCCACTGCTTCCTGGATCTACTTTTTCAGTTAGAAAATCACTTTCCGTCTAACTGTCATTTCTTTTAGGTTTTTTTCCATTTTTCTCTGATAGCTTTTAAGATTTTTTTTTGTTTTTGAGGTACTTGAATTTGAATTTGTTTCCATTTATCTTACTCAGATATTGGTATATTCTGTCAAACTGAGGACTGTTGTCTTGTTTCATCTAGAAAATGTGCAACTATACAACCTCTTTCTTATTATCTCATTTTTATGCTTCTGAAATTCCTGTGCTGGGCCTTATCTATCCTTTATTGCTCTTCATCATTTTCTTATCTCTTTGTATGTCTGTGCTATATTCTAATTAAAAAAATTTTTTTTTCATAATAGCTCTCAATTCACTAATCCTCTCTTTGGCTGGGCCTAATCTGCTAGTTAACATTTGTTGAGTCTGCATTTCACTTACTACATGTGCTTTATAACTCTACCCTTTCTTTTTCCATACTACTTTGCTTATATTTTTATTATGGTTTTTTTCTTTCTTTTTATCTCTTTCAGCTTTTTTAATGTGCCTATTATGTTTCAGATCGTTTTATAATCTCCAGTTATCAGAGAGAAAATTCTCTGGGTTATTGCAGCTGTTTTCTCTTCATCATAGGGTTTTGTTTTCTAATTACTATTTTTTTAAATTCCCATGTGCTCCATTTTGTGAGACAATCCTTTTAGAGGTGTTTCACTCCTGTTTATTCCAGAATCCTGGGAGGTTCAAATGAGTTCTAGGGCCAATACTGGTGTTAATTTCTCAGTTTGGGAGTCCTGAGCCCCAGGAGTGGCATAAATTCAGGACTCACACCTGTTTGTGCTGACTTAAGTTTCCAGTTCCTTGCTGATTTCTTTACCCAACCCACTTCAGGCCTACCCAGAGGGGAGAGTTTCTGCAGTCCCATTTCCCACAAGGAGCAGCCCTTCAAGACTCTCACTGAGGGGTAGACTGTCCCAGTGTCTGTCTCCCATGAGTCTGGGGCTTCATCTCCTGTGTCTGAACTGGACTCCAGTCCCAACTCTCAAATCTCAGTCTGGTTGGAAAACTCCTGTGAGCCTCCATGACTTCATACTCTCCTTGCAAATCCGACTTTATATTCTTTCCTCATTTCTGGTAACAGGGATTTTTACTTTCTTTCTTTTAAACTCAGTTATTTACTTTTTTCTAAATGTATATACTTCCCAGTATTTCCATAACTAGGAGGAAGAAAATACTTTCACTGTCATCCCCTTTCACCATGTTGATAAGAAGTCTCTGCCTTGATTTTCTACTGTATAATTACATCAGGTGACTATTCACTTTCTCAGTCCTGCTTTAGCACTGGGACCCTATTCAAAATCTAGCTCATACCTGTGGGCCGTACTGTCTCTTAGCCTTCTTTTCCAGGATTGACTCCTCCACTTACAAGCCCTGCTATACAAAAGTCTTCCACAACCCATCAACTACTGTCCTTCTGGTTAGACTTCCTAGTTGTAACCATCCTACCATATCTGAACTCCTGTTTCCAAAGTCAAGCCAGAGGTTGTGACAGTGCTTGGATGCTGAGCAGACTGCCTTCACTCAAGGCCCATCCCTATATCCAGGTTACTTTCTCCTACCCGTTTCCCCACTGTAAGCTATACCCTAC
Organism: Smutsia gigantea; assembly: GCA_032199065.1. Taxonomy (NCBI): domain Eukaryota; kingdom Metazoa; phylum Chordata; class Mammalia; order Pholidota; family Manidae; genus Smutsia; species Smutsia gigantea. The sequence continues at coordinate 766,690 of JAVSCE010005671.1, forward strand.
TGAATGAATCACTGCCAGCACATGGACTGAGCCTCAACAGTTTACCCGTGCACTCACCAAAAGCCCACCAAGAATACAGTTAAGTCCTATTTTAACAAACATCTAACTATCTGGAGCCTCTGATTAAAAATTTCCAATCTCAAACCATTGCTAGAAATCTATTTTGAGGAGAAAGCAAAAGAAGCACATCTTGAAAAGGGGAGTTTATATCAAGATTTCTTCAAATAATACATTCCCTCGTTATGTGCTAACGCTATACATATTCATCCCAATCCCTGGCTGTACAATGATTATTGACACTCAGAAAGATCAGTATCAGACACTGGAAATTCACTGTGGCCAAAAAAAGATTAATACACATTTTGTACTTCCCAGGACACTAAAGATTGTGAATATATTTCCTAAAAAATTTTCGGTAAGAAATGGAAGCAAAGTATTTAATCTTAAATTAAAAACAAAAAGGTAAACAAAACATCATATTACCCAAATGTTCCCATCAATTGAGGCATTTCTATACAATATTTCTATTAAGGTAAAGTATCATTTAATGAAATTTTTTAGTTTCCTAAAATTGTATCCTTTAGATGTTTTAAAATTAGATTACAGATTTAACTCACATTGTGAAGATTTGCAGAAAATACTGTCTTTTGAATTGGCAAAAAAAATCAACAATGCCATTTGAAGTTGACTTTTTAAGAATATTGTGACCTGTATCAGGATAGGTACTTTGAAAAAATTTTGCGAATTATAAAAAAAGAAAAAAGAATGTACAAAAACTCTAACAATATTCTTCTTGAATGTTACCTCTTTTGAAGCAGACGACGTATCTACAGAATAATTAACACACATGAAAAACCTATCCCTAAGCTTTTCCCCCTAGAATCCTTATAAATGTTTGCTTATTCATGTGTTTTCCAAGTCATGTCAGCTGTGTCCCTTCCAGAATTTTTAAAAAATAAACTCCCTAAATAACTTTCTAATAAAGAAACTCCTTATGTATGCTATGCCATGTTTTCTATTTGATTATTTTTAAAGAGTTATCCCACAAAATGTTTAACAATGTTTGAAGAGCATTTGATAAAGTGACACAGCTCAGGCTTTGGAGCCTGACAGACCTGGCATCAAATGAATACTTACTAACTTACAAGTTGCTTAACTTTAAGAGCTTCACTTTTAACATTTTGTTGAGGGGGGAGGGGAGCATGATTAGAACTAAAAGATTTCCAGTAGTGAATACTAACTCTTCTATATTTCTTACAACTATCTGTGTAATTAAAAGTACAGTTTAAGATGGCCAAAGATGTGATTTAATACAAAATAAAACTAAACCATGAAATGAGCTCTATGCTAAAAATGGGTCTATGTTACTCCTAAAGATATGGAAGAGAGAATTAATATAGGTAATTAATGAAGCATCTGTTATAATATTCCTAACTTCATTAAAATTCAGCTTCCTAAATATTTGAATGTCCAATTTCTCTGGATTAGAAAGCATCTAACATAACTTATTCTTACTGTAGAATAGATCTAATGATATCTGCAGAGCATTGACATTTATGGACCAGAAAGAATACTACAAAGGTACCTAATTATGCTTTGCTTTTAACTGGGATATTTCTCATACCAACATAGGATTGGATTTGCTTAGAAAGCCCCAGAGGTTGGTTAGTCTTTCCTTCTAGGTCAGTTTATTACAGTAGCTTCCATTAAATGATAGTGCTCGTTTGTGACTAAATTTCCAGAAGTTCAAGTTGCTTGTCGCAATGGTAGAGTCCCTCAGACTTCAGGCTTCTGATAGCCAAGACTTCATGATTCTTCCCTTAAACTGAGCATATAGTTCTCATCCTTTCTCCTACTCTAGTGAGTGTCCCCACCATATAAAAAGATGTTTCTTTAGCTAGCCCTTGTACTTTGCACTGTGACTTTGTTAAAACCAAATTTGTTTTTAAGGGGCTTTGCCCTTTTTTCTTGCCTAAATACAATCAAACTTTGAATAGACAGTACTAAATAATTTTAAACAATTTCACTGATATTGCCTCCTTTTAATTTTTCAGTGTTTTCTGAACTTCCAAAGCAAGTACATATTAGAGTAGTGATAAAACAGTGAATTTCTTAGAAAGAAAACTCCATAAAGATTTTCTTGTCATTCAAGGGTAGACAGCTATAAGCATTTGAAGAGCATTTGATAAAGTGACACAGCTCAGGCTTTGGAGCCTGACAGACCTGGCATCAAATGAATACTTACTAACTTTACAAGTTGCCTAACTCCCAGAGTTTCACTTTCCTCATCTATCATACAGGATCAATAATTAGCAACTTTTACGATTAAAGGAGACAAGAACGTACAAAAAAAGATAAATTATCTTTCTTGGAATCGAAGGATGTCCATGCTTTATGTGTCAGACAAGAAACAATTGATATACTATAGATAATCAGTCTATCTTCCAAAACAATAGCATGTCTTACATTCATTGTGGCAGTTACTTCCTAGCAATAGGAGCTGCCAGGAGCAGATGGAGGACAGCTTATAACATAAACCAAGGGGAAAGCAGATCTTTACCAGTCTTACCTTAAATTAGTTCATGTTAATTAAGTAAGCATTGATTAATTGCTCAGGTTCATGTTTTGCCCCCAAAGAGGTGTCTGCACCTCAAAGAATAAGCTGGAAAAAAAGCCAAGGGCTCCAAAAAAGAAGGAAGTAAGACTTGGGGGAACCATGGTCTGTGCTGACTCCACACTGCCCTCTCTTTGACAGTAATCTGCTCTAAGTCATTGAGATTTTTCCAGAAGATAAAGTTCTTTTTCTTTAAAATTCTTTTTACTTGGCATAGGGAATTGCTGTCCTTCATTATTCTTCAACCTCTAACCCTGGGACACTAATTCCCTGGAAATCTAGAGAAAGACCCAGAAAGCATATATAAAAAGTTTATTGCCTAAAAGGGATCATGTCTTCAATTTTTCAAGTGTCCTAGCCAGATGCTCTTACTGCTACCCTGAACTTGACCAGGTGTATCAGCCTGTGGCTTTGTGCTCATGAATTCTAATCCCCACCTGCTTTCTGGCCCCTGATGACTGGTCTCATGTCAGAGCATCTGTTAGGTTCTCCCCCAAGTCTCTGTGATACCTTAATCCTGATTATTCCCATAAACTTTGTTCACAGTCTTGCTTTAACTAACTCACTCCAAATCTCCAACCCTGTCATTCCAATCTGCTAATGGATTCCAATCCATCCCAGCTCCAATGTGATAACTTGTCTCCAGCAAAGACAGCAATAAAAATTGCTGCCCCAGAGCTAATTGCCTTCTTAGAATGAATTCCTACTGAGAATTTTAGATAGTTCAGCAGTACTTTTCAAATACCCATCATCAATAAATGTTGTTAGAAAACTGAATTATATAAATCGTCCTAAAAATTCTAGCTCTAGAACCTTGCAGGCTCTGTAAGACAATCTTTGATGAAATCCTGTGGATCAGTGATTCTCAGAGAATTGTGTGCAGTCCTCTGGTGGGTGGGCAATAAGGATTCTTCTCATGAGCCAAAAAAGGACAAAAATCCTTCCTTAGTCTCTTTCAATGCAATGATGTGTTTCCATATATTCTCATTTGTACCTATTACCAAGGGCCAGTTTTGAAAACCTACAATCTTGGCCATGTTCCCCAGAAAGTAGACAAAGAAACTAAAGTATGTATAGCTGCTTTATTACCTAGTGCAATCCAGCAAAGCAGGAGACTTAAAGCAAGAAAGTTAGTGAAATCAGCTTTCCATATGTATTACTGGTCCCATAATAGGCCATAATTGATATTCATCATCTCACCTTCCCCTCTCCACCATCCATTCTAGATTCCTCATTCTTGGTCAGCACTTTGGATGGTCTGGTATTCTTGCCTAGTGAACTAACCATAGGGTGTCTGCACCTCCTCACTTCTAGGTCATACATATGTGGACACCAAGCAGATCCTGTAGTTTCTTCTTCCTCACCATCAACAAGGAATCCCCAGAGCAGAAGGTAAGTAATGCATGGGCAGGCATAAGGAGAGGTTCTATTATTTTTACCCTCTGAAATCAATTGAAACCCTTACCAAGATAGTCACTGTAATGTCAACTGGAGTGGAACAAGAGACCAAAAACTCTTGGAGACAAGGGAACATCTAAAGGGTCTTAAGTGGTATCACTGATGTGCCTAGCAAGTAAGTTAGTAAACATTAAATTTTTAAGTCTTTCATTCTTACTCTAAAGGTAGCATATTCACTGAGTGATTTTTCCCTTGGAAAATAGGAATAAGTAGGGTAGGTGGACCTAGGGCCTTCTGCCTTGTCTAAGTAGTTGAGGGAAGGAAGAGAATGTCAAAACTACTGCATACTATTGCCTTAGACGACCTTTAAGCTGCTTATTTACTTTACTTACTAACAATTAACTTATTTTCATCTTGACTCTTTTTTAAAACGATGTGAAATGGCTTATAACATTTTAAACCAATATAACAGATATATAAAATGGCCTGAGCAATGAGGGAAATACAAATATACTAATTGTGTGTTTAACATAATTGCAATGATAGAGCTGAAAATTTGGCTCACAGTTGTAAGGTTCAGAAAGTGTAAGTTATATAGCTCTCATTATCAGAAAGGAGGAAGCACGTGTTAGGAGAAGCAAAGTTTTTTCTGGCACTGAAATCTAAAAGAACTTTCTGATATGGAGCTTTATAAAGGGGAAATACAGTGATGTAATGGACACTGTCCTTAACATTTTTACAGCAAATGCATAAGCTGATTTCACTTTATAATGAGGTGGGAAAAATATTATTTCATCAACTAGTACTGTAATTCCTTTGAGGGAGAAAACAACTATTGCTGGGAATAATACTTGGGGTATATGCAGAACCTCGAAGGGTCTGGTATGTGCTTTGAAGGCTTGAGAGAAACAGGAAAATAGTTCCGCCTAACAGAGCAAAAGGAATTTGAAGGTCTGTGGAGCAGTTTGGAAAGGAGCAGGTGAAGAGCTGAGGTCAGAAGGAAAATGAGGGAGAGCAAAAACCACTGAGAAGGACTAAGGCTCTGTGGATGAGTGACCCCTCACCATCTACCAACACCCCAGTCTTCATGAAGTTTGCTAACCTCTTAATCGCTTTGGGTACTTCAACATGTATATTGAAAGAAAAGAGTGCTAAGTTTTGGTCAAGATGGCAGTGAGGAAAGATGGTGACAGAATGTGGGGAACCCAGAAACCAAGAAAAAGAGAAAATCAAAAGATTGTAAGCCATCTGGCATTACTGGGAACTGGAGAGCAAAGATAATGCTGTTTGAGGGCATGTCCACAGGCTGTCACTGTCTGATGACCAAGGGTTCACTTTAACATCCTCATAAAAGCCAAAAACCTAACAGCACCGCATGATAGACCATCCCTCCTGTGAAAGCAGGTGACATACTTACCAAGAAAAAGGCAGGTAATTGTCACCCAGCATCCATTTTCCCCTTCTTTTAAGTTAAAGAACCTCCCCCTTTTTAGATGGATACATGGGCACTACAGCCATTTCCTAATAGACCATTCAGCTGGTTGTAGCTCATTAATAAATAGCCAATGAGTTGCAATCAAAAAGGAGGTGGACAATTTCTGGATCAAATTCTCTGGGAGGCTACTTGCCCAATGCTTCTAACTTCTCCCATTCCTGAAGTGCTAAATGTGGACATGGGAGTAGTGAACCAGGTTTGACCATGTGAATAAGGACAACACTCTAAACTAAGAGATGGCCTAGCAATGATATAGAAGGAAACTGGATCTTCTGGTGAACGAGAACTGCCCACCCTCCTTCCCCTGACCACCTACCAACAATATTTTACATGAGAGAAAAATGAACTCTATCATGCTTAAGCTACTGCTACTTGGTCTCTGTTAAAGCAGCCAAATACATATCCTTTACTTAGAATATATATTCATTTATTGATACTACTCTACTCTTTGGGTGTGGACCTTAAAATTAGGTAGTATAAAATACCTTCCAAACTTAGCCAAAATTGTACCTTATCAGTTATAACAATGGTCCCATCAAGGATATACTGCAAACACTTCACTGGGTTTATTTTTGCTGTGACCAAGTGTAGTATTGTCTGTTAGATGGAATATTTTGCTAAGCAGACCATGTTGCTTATTACAGATCAGGTTTCAATATGTTGCAAATAAGAGGTAAGAAGCATGTCATGATATGCTAGCACAGAGAGCCCACACTTATTGAACATGCCAAAACCTTCCCTCATGAATATCAGAGAGGAGGCAGGCAGGGCAGTAACAGCTCTGTTCATACAGAAACACAGTGAACAGAGGAGAATCTGTGGATGCTTTTACAGGACCTGCAATATATTGTAATCTTTAGCAATGATCATGTTATAATTATTGCTGAGTTTTTTTGAGCAATAATTCCATTAGAAACTGGATCTGACTTTATGCAATAGAATCCCAACTGCTGTGGTTTAACCACATTAAGGATTATTTATATCATGTTTCAAGAAATCTAGAGTAGATGGCATAAGACTGCTCCAGTGATTCCACAGGGCCATCAAGGGCCCAGCCTTCCAGCTTTCCTCTCACTGATCCTTAACATGCTATCTCTTCTTTGTGATCACCGTTGCTGAATCACCAGGCTGTTACAGCAGAGACATCACATCCACAATCCAGTCAGGACGATGCGTAAAGTATGAAGAACAAAAGAAAAGTCTGAGTTTTTCCTCTTAAAGTGTTCCTACAGTTAGTACCTAATGACTTCTGATTATGGTAAATCAGAACTGTGTCCTACAGCAATGATTAGACGCAAGGGGATCCAGGGAAGTGGGAACTCCCCGGGCACTTTGCTGACATGAACAAATTCAGAGACCTGTTAGTAAGGAAGGAGAGAGTGAAACTGGGTAGGCCACCACCCGTGTCTGCCACATACTGCCACTAAAAATTCTGCTACTCAACCAGATCTCATGAGCTCAAAAAGATTAGAGCCACTGGAATACAAGATTCCCAACATTTCTGAAACATTCATCAATCCATTCTATTACTTCTTTCAAGGGTATTTTGTAACTTTTTCATAGGAAGAATGACTACTACTGCTCATTATCTTGACTATTTTCTGTATTGTGTCTTCATTATTAGTTGGAAAATGTTTAATATTTGACACTCATGAGGTCCAATTTGTGAGGTTTCTGCCCCTTTTCCTGAATATGAATGGGCTCTGTGACTGCCTGACCAATCAAACACAGCAGTTTTGGGCCCAGGTCTTCAGAGACTGACATCATCCTCTTCCTGTCTTTTCCATTACATGCTCTTGAAAATTGTCACCATGCTGGAAGTTCAAGCAGGACTGTGGAGAGGCCAACAGGGAAATGAACCAAGGCATTAACTTACAACCCTGGCTGACCTCCCAGCTCAGAGCTGGCACTAACTTACCAGCCATTTTAGTGAACTATTCTAGAAGATCCTCCAGCTTCAACTGAGCTGTCTTAACTGATGCTACATGGAACAGAAATGAGCTGTCCCTTCTGAACACAAATTTCAGATTTGTCAACAAAATAATTGTTATGTCTTTAAACTTAATGAAGTTTGGGGTAGTTTTTTACATAGCAATAGATTACTTTCAGTGAAGGAAATTAATGCTGCCTTCATGAAATGTAAATACTGTAGTCCCCCTTATCCATGGTCTCACTTCCATGGTTTTAGTTAACCCACAATCAAACTGTGATCTGCTCTGGAAGCAGATGATCCTCCTACCATACTGTCAGAAAGTCAGTAGTAGCCTAATAGCTACATCACAATGCTTACGTCATTCACCTCACTTCATCTCATCACACAGGCATTTTGCCATCAGACATCATCACAAGAAGAAGGGTGAGTACAGTAAATTTTGAGTGAAGATATCATACTCACATAACTTTTATTACAGTGTACTGTTATAATTGTTATAAATTATTATTGTTATTAATCTGTCACTATGCTTAATTTATAAATAAAACTTGTCATTGGTATGTATATATATAGGGAAAATCATAGTGTACATAGGGTTTGGTACTATCCATGGTTGCAGGCATCCCCTGGGGGTCTTGGAATATATACTCTGTTCTCAAGAACATTTTATAGATGAATTTCCATGAGTAAAAATTATGAATAATATAAATATCATCATGAACATACACTTATCTTTACTTAGTATAATAAGCCAGAAATGTATTTATTAATAATACTTGGCCTTGTAATTTATCTTGCAATATGCACAGAATCATTGACACAAATATTTGGTCAAAAAATTAAGGATGTATTCCCTATTTACAGGAAAGCAAAAAGTATTTAAGAAGCAAATGAAAATAATACCTGTAAAGCATCTGATACAGCACCACTTCTCTGAATAACATTGTGAACTCTAAAAGAATTTTAACAATGTACAGCTAGCTCTGTTGGGTTTTATCATTTAGCAGAATCAGTTACTGCCACTAAGCCACTCAGCTGATAAGCACCAGAATGAGACAGAGTAGGACAGAGTGCAATGGTCAGCCAGGATGGTTTATCTCTCTAATACATCAGAATTGTGTAATTTTAGTTAAAATATTTTTCTGTTTTACTACTTTTATAATATTTAGAGCTTTAAGAGGATGAAGTCATTTCAAAGTAGAACTCTCTAGACTGTTCATAGCTGCAACTAAAGAAATTTTTCCTATCCATATTAGGATGAGGAGTCACAATTGCAAATTTAAATTTTCAATGTACTCAGCACATAAATAAAAATTACAGTTGATTTTTCAATGAGACTTGATCCATGAGTGGGCCATTTGGTGTAAGATCTGAGAACTGAATCACTTTTTTTCCCTCTTACTTTCTGTAAAAAAAGACATAAGTTAGAATATAGTCAGTGATTCATAACCAAGACTCAAACTACTTGTTCCTTAAACACGTTCACAGGTACACTGTTATGGCACTATAAGGCTGTTATGGCAGTTCTCTTATGTGAGTTTTTCTGTGAGGCATTCACTGGGGGTTCAGGGACCCAAACTCCTCATCTTGCTGCTCCTCCATCTTTAAGTTGTTTTCTTCACCCACCTGTCCAAGGTGGCTTGTCATCACATCTACATTCCAACAGTACAATGAAAGCAGGGAGAAAGAAGAGCATGCTCTCCCTTTAAGAATGAAAACGAGAAGTTTCACAGATAAATTCTGCTCACATCCTATTGGCTGGAACTTAGTTACCATGGGTCACATCCACCTCTAAGAAAGGTGGACAATATAGAGACTTTATTCAGGATGTGCCCAGCAAAATGTTAAGTATTCTATTGCTATGAGAGAGAAATGGAGATTACATGTTGGGGAACAATTAGAATGCCTACCACAGATACACTGACTTGGGAGCAAGACTGACTCTTTCAGCTAATATTTTATCTTTTATGAGACCTTTGCTTTGAATGAACACTAGACAAATGCTTTACCTAAACCTCTCAGACGAAAATTCCATAAAGAATTCTTCATTATGAAAAGAGATGATGCATCTTTAAGTCATCTTTATGCACTAGCCATAAAATACCATAATAAATTAAAGAGACCAGAAGTCATTGGTTCAGACATGGCTAATAGATATTTCAGGGCACTTTTATCTTTGCTAAGCAACAATTTCTAGAGTACTCTACATGTTTGCTTTTTATACAGTTTTAACTCATGTAATATCTTTTAGCAGAGTATCTCAAGAAGCTTTTATAAACATTAATTAACTGAAACAACACTCTGGAGAACTGAGTATTAATATATGCATTTACATGGCAGGAATCCAGATGAACTTTACAATCAAGTAATATGGGGCTTATTTGGCTTCAGCTGTGTAAGGACATCAACCAGGCAGTATGGAAATTCAATGTTAATCTGAAAATTGGGTATTTAGCTACTTCTAGACTAGCAAATGAATATTACTCTATATTCAATACAAGCAAAGCCATATTACTAAAACAAACATGAACGGAAACCCTTTATTTTAAAATGCTACTTCAATTTAAATGTGACTAATGTGCAATCTTCTATCTATAATCTAAATATAAAAATAAAATTGGAAAGATTCTCATCAGATAAACTTTTGGCACCAAGCTTGATGCAATTTATTTCTAGAAAGCTTGAAAAAACAGCTGCTAAAAAAGTCATTCAATTCATGTGTCAGATATCTGTGAAGGAAATAATCAAATTATATTAAGAATGTATATTATGTATACTTTCTGAACCTATCTTAGAGCTACTGTGTTGAATAAATAATGAAAATAATGATGAAATACATGATTACTGTGAAGGCACTATCCAAAGAGCTAACTTTTTTGGTATCACTGAAACATCTTGACATATTTAAAATCCCAAGGTTTTTTCTACTGTTGTTTTAGAGAATTCCTAATTCTGGAATTCACTGGATACATTTCATATGTCTGAAGGAATTTTTCCAAATGCACAAGGAGGTATAACCATGGTCCCTTATAGCAGCAGATAAACTCATTACAGTCACTAAATAAAAGTTTTAACATTACACTTATTTCTGGTAATCTGATCTATGAAAAAAAAAAGAAGCCTAAGTCACAGTTTAGTGGAAACTAAAATACAGAAATAAAGGCAAGAGTTATTTTTATAGGACTGAACAAGTGTCCAGTGCAAGATTTACTGATGACAAACAGCAAGGACTAATGAAATATGAACCAGTGACTTTTCACACAGACTTTCATCAGTAATCTTCCCAAAAAACTCCTTAAATAGACTTTTTTTTAACCCTTCAGATAAGGACAATCTAAAGCTTAGATATAGGACAATACCCTGAAAGATCTTCTGAAGTTGCTCATATTCCAAATCACAACAAACTTAAAATAAATGTTTGGAAAACTTCTCCTAGGACATTTATCCTGGTCAGTCTAATAAAGAGGGGGAAGTAGCCTTCTATTCTACCTGGCTCACCCTTTCTTGTGGAATGACATGCTCAAAACATTAGAAAGAGTTGTAAGCCAGCTAACTAATGAAAGCCGTTCAAAGCTAATAGTTTAACCTTATGTGTTATTTTGTTTGGTTGTGGGGGTATGTGTGTGTCAGGGGTACTTTTCCAAAGGAATATCACATTTAACTTTAATGACTTATCCAAGGAAAAGAATCCTGGTCTTCAAAACCTTATGAACATGGAAAGTTTCTGCTAATAATAAAGGTGGAGTAGAAAAGATAGCAATAGAATGGGAAACAGCTTTATCCAGGGATATAACTCTTTTTAAGGAGGACACATATACATGTTTTCCTATTTACATTAGAAAGGTTTTGTGGGTTTTTGTTTGTTTTTTTAAAAGGATTGTGGAATTTTGCCTGCAGATGTGTTTGTTACGTGAAGTTCATTTTCACAACAGCTACTGAGAATCTCCTACGGAACAGAGAATGAGACATGCAGATAAGCAAGACATGGTTTCTGCCTTCAACAAGCTTACAAAGTAGAAAGAAGAAAGGGAGGTATATTTTCAAAGAGAATAAAATAAGTATCATTAGAAAGGCACAAGTAACATGTTATGAACTTTAAAGGAGAAACACATTGAGTTTTTTTGGGAGAATCAGGAAAGGCTGCGTGAGCAAGTTAATATTTAATATGGGCCTTGATGGATGGGTGGTGTTTTGGCAATTGGAATCTGGTGACATGAGGGATGGAGTTTGGTAGTGGAGGAAGGATTCCAGGTAACAGAAACAAGACATAGGACAGATAGAAGTCAAAAATATACTGAATACTATAAAGTAGAACGCAGAGAGTCAAGTAACAGAATATGAATTCAAAAAGATAGGTCAGGGTAAATACTATTCTCTATTTCAGCTTGCAATATATGCATTAAAAGTGTTAGGTTTAAACTCCTAAGATTGGATTTATTTTAAGAACTTCTTACGTACACTCTTTATTACTGAGAGTATTCATTCAATGTTGGTAATAGTGAGCTATGCCATATAATTGTACATTAAATGTTCCAAATGTATTATTGTGTACTTGAAGTGATCATAGCTATATTAAAACCTTAATTATATTCATCAAATGAGGACCACACTGGCTGCATAGCATCTGTGATCTTTTTCTCTTTGAATATAATAAACACAGAACTTCAGAATCTATGAACAGACCTTAAGGTATGGGTCTCTTCTAAACACCCTTCTCCTAAAGATGCTGAATGAGCACCAGTATTAACTAATTTAAGTTTCACTTCTTCTCTGTGTCTCAGGCCCTCTCCTAATAGAAGTATCCACTAGCATTGAGATAACACAATGCAAGACCAGCTTTTAGAATCAAATGTGATATGAAAGATTACATGCACTCAATTGCTTGTTTTACATCCAGGAAATAAAAATCCATAGGTTAGTGACTCACCCAAAGTTACCCAATAACATACCCTAGCACATTTTCAGAGCTATAGATGAAAAAAATAATATTTGGGGCAAGAGACAAAAATTACTTAATTTGCCAAAAACATTTTTCTTTCTACTTCTATTGTCAAAGATCATTTACTAAATCAAAACCTCCTGACTTATTTAAAATGATTAGGACAAATATATTTGAGGATGTTACCCTCACTAAACTTATCTTCGTCCACACTCAAAGATGTGAAGATACCTGGCATGGCACCTAGTTCATACATATATATGTATATATTTCATATACACATGAAAAAAATTAGAAGTTAAATCCTGCAGGTTTAACATCTCAGTTTAGGAGTCCCAAAAGAGAGAGCAGAGAAAATGAATGGGGGAAGAGGAGAATTTAAAATAGTATCAAATTCTTCAAGAACAAGAGTGAGCCTAGAAGATACTGGGTATTTGTCTTTCATAAACTATCTAGAATTCTATATTCCCATAAACTATCAATCAAGCAATACAAATAAAATAAAAACTCATTTAAATTAACAAGGTCTCAAAAAATTCTCATGATATGCACCCTTCTTTAAGAAGCTACAAGAGGAAGTGCTCCACCAAAAATGAAAGGGTAAACCAAGAAAGAGGAAAAAGAGGACCTGGAAAACAGGTGAGAGGTGACGGAAATGCCAATCATTCTGTTTTGACCTCTTGGCTCATGCCTCAGAAATGGCCTTGCCTCATCCCTCAGTCCTGACACAATGTGCTACTTCTTAATTTTCACCTTTGTCTTCCCCCACTCAATCTTAATTCAGATACTCTGGTTATGTTACCATGACCATTGCAGGTAAGTGAGTAAACTTTTCATTTGCGCTGTCCCAGCTTATAGGACCTTATGATGTGCCCAGTCTCCTGTGGGTGGACTTCTGTTAGGAGTTACTTTAGCCCAGTGACCAAGGTCTACACCAGGTCCATAGGACTGACTCAGATGACTGTAAAAGACTTTGCAGCAATTGTGCAATTGCACCCCTCCAGAAAGATAATGCTGTCCTTCAAAAACCAAGGCCTGCTACATGTTTTAGCATATTGCCAAAATTAAGGATCCCTCTTAGGTAAGGTTTCATTTTAATTCTTTTCATTATAATAAGAAGGTGATTTCAGGACCCCAGGTGCCAAACACAAGCTGATGTGTGATCTTGTCTGCCTGAGCAGTCCAGGAACTCTGGCAGGCATGGCTCATTTGGTCTTAGAGTAGCAAGAGGGCTTCTCTCCACCCTATAGCCAAGAGCTATGGGCATGATAAGCAAGCACTTCCAGGGGACAGATGCATTATGAGTCCTGGGTGACATCCAGGCACAACTCTCTTCTCCCCCAGGCACATGAGATGGATTTAGTGGTACCTTCTAATCACATGCTTTACCTCATTTTGTGACAGGTTTAATGGACACATCCAATGCCAACTTTTTTGCCTTTTTCGAGGCACTAAATGGATAGCTTTCAAATGTCTTATAGAAAATAGTAAGCATATTATCTGTACAAAGAGAAAATCATCCCAAGAATTTTACACATATTGCATGACTCTGCCTTTGTGTACTATATATAATATGTTCTTTGGGGAAGAAACACCCATCTCACTGTGACTTCCTTAAAAATCTTAGACTTTGTCACAGTTTGCTAAACTCATTTGTTTCCCAGGAGAAGGGAAACTTATTATGTTGCATGGGTCAAGGGTCACCAGGACCATAAAGTGGATTGCATGTGAGGGCTCTACCCACAGAGTACCATCGCCAACTCCTTCTATGTCTGCAGAGTGGTCTGCAGAAGACATAGCCCAATTTCCAGACTTGCTCATTAATCTGTAAAACTTTGTAAATACATAGGTATCAGGGATTGTAGGCAAATGGACTGAAAGGGTATTATTTCTGGTGCCTTGCCTAATCAAGCAAAAGCAAAGTTGGGTTACACTGCATTTGCAGCAAGACAGCCCCTTCTGAATATCCACCACTCTAAGAAATGTAAGACCTCCTACTTCCCCAGCCCCCAGTGACAGCTTTTCTCATTTTCTTTGCCTTAATGCTTTCTAATATACATAGAAAACAGAAAAAAAAACCACACATGCACAAACTAATATATCACTGGGTTATGCTGTCAGCAAAAAAAGGCTAGTTGTAATACAGTGTGAAAGATACTAAATTAGAAATATGAAGTGTCACTGAAAAACAGATGAAGCAACCTGTCAGCCTGCCCATGATGTGGAACCGGGTGGGATGGGAGAGGGCCAGTCATGGAGACCTTCCAATATTAGGCTGGGACCTTGAAGGATGAGTCAGAATCTGCCATGCAAATGTAAGGAGGAAGGCCATTCCAACCAAGGAATAAATGATGCCGGTACCATCACCTTACTGGCAAGGTTGCCAACACTGCCTCCTTCACCACCCTCTTCTTGGAATAGGAGATATCCATGTTCTCCTTTGCTGGCTTTGGAAGAAAGGCAAAATGCAGAACAAAAACAGGAAAGTAATCCCCAGCGCACATACCATTCTAGCTTGTCTCATTTCCCAGTACAGAAAATAAAATACCTCTTTGTTACCATTCTTGGAGTTAAACTCCACTCAATTCCCAGAGCAGGGGTGATCCAAGAAGAGCAATGCAAACTAAACTTAGAGTCCTGGACAGTACCCCTCATTCGCTTCTGTTCTTGACCTGCTTGTAATGGGATCCTCACTGAGCCAATAGCACCAGGAACCTCTTTTCCACATCTGCTGTTTCAAGAAGGGCCTACACCCGCACACTTTATCCCAGGGATGGCTTCACCAGTCAGCATGAGGAGAGCCTCTTTTCCTGCCACAATCTGCCCTGGTCCTCCCTCCCCATCTCCAAGGCATCTGAGATCTTTCATGCCTAAACCTTTTTGGCTAAGATAGTTCTAGGGTGCTAGATTATACTAAAATGTTCACATACAAATAGTAATGATGATGATTCCTTTCACCAGCATAAAAAACAAATGTTGAATTTTCTTGAATCCCTCTTAGCTTTCTTGACAATTTCTCATGTTTAGACACATCAAGATCTTCATTCTGCACTAGTGATCAGTATGAAGAAGTCAGGAGAAAACCAAACTCTCAAAATCAAAACAATTTCAAGCAATAATAATTTTGAGTATAAAATGCATTGTTTTTAAGGAGTACCATTTGAAAATACACTTTGGTTGTAGCTTCAAAAAGATTCAATCGGGAGCAGAACCACTGCGAGTGATAAGGAAGAAGGGGTTTATGATAGGAATTAGTACTTACACAATTGTGGGAAGAGCTTGGAAGATAAAGATCCAAAAAATGTAGCTGAAGAAATGAGAAAAGGCACAGACAAGTCAGAACTTGCAGGGAGCTCTGGAAGCCAGCACATCCTGCTGCTGAGGCAGGAATGAGTCTATGAACGGTTATTGATTCTTCCTCGTTGATTCTCCATAGTTGTCAGCAAAGCATCAGTGGAAGTCTGGGGTCACTTTTGGTGGGCAAGGCCAGCATCAGGAAGGAGGGAAGAGTAAGAGCAAACTGGCACCTAGCAGCAGCCCTAGGTCCAGTGATAATCTTCACAATATAACAGCTGCTTCTCTTCTGCCTCCCAGAACTCACATAGCTTGCCTTTGGGCCAGCTCCAATCTGGAATTACAGGGAGAAGTAGAGTCTGAAAACGCAGTTCCCAACATAACAAAGTAGACAATAGGACATCTGGACATTGATATTGTGACTTAACTACCAGACCATCAACAACTCATTATACAGGGACATGTATATAGTCCAGCTCAAACTGAACAGGTCCAAATGCATCATTGTGTCCCAGACTTCCATGAGGCAATTAAAAATACATAAAACAAATAAAAAATAATCTGAGTATCACTCAACTTCTCTTCCAAGCAGTCCTATATATTCCACACACTCGGCACTTACCAAACCCTCCTCCCCACCCTGCATCCCAGCAGACCCTATCTTACACCAAGTTTACAGCATTGCTCCCCAGAATTAGAGACATAACGTTCCCTCTTGCCATCCTGCCTCACCTTCTCCAAACTTATCCTGCTCCAAACCTTCTATTAAACCAGAGTGATCATTCTAAAATATGAAATTCTAATTATTTTACTTAAAAAATAGCTTAGTGACTCTTTATTATCTACCATACAGATTTTCTTTCTTGGTATAATATACAAGACTCCTCATATACTGATCCTCACCTACTATTTTAGCCTCTTCCTTTCCTGCCCCATCCCCAAACACACTGTGCCCCCAACTATTCTGAATTACTTGCAGAACCTTGAATATATAATTATTTCAAGCCTGTGTGCCTGCTCCTTCTGTCAAGAATTCATTTCCTCACCTCCATCCCTGCAAACACAATCACCTGGGAAACTGCTCATCCTTTCAGATGTGCCTCAGATGTGGCCTCTCCTGTAGTGTCTTCTGTGTTTTCATACCTCCTGATCTTTAAAGGTAGTCTGTGACACTCTCCAAACAGTGTATAGCACTTGCCATGTTGTACTGGGGCTGCTGATTTACATGCTGGTTTTCCATGCTGGACTAAGAGCTCCTCATTCATCTCATAGCCCCAGCACTAACACTTTCCTGGCACATGGTAACAGCTCAATAAACATTTGGTTAGGAAATTAATTGATGGATTATAAGACATGGCATGTTTAAATATTTTATTCCCTATTTAGAACCGCTTCCATACAAATTGATTCCCATAAAATATAGGTTTATATTTACCAAAAAAAATCTGATTAATTTGGAAGTAATCTGATAAGCGTAGATGGCCAAATATTGAAATTCAGTCTAAATCTTGAAACAGCACTAAATCATATGACCTCATTGACCAGATTAATAAGACCTCAACTTCTAAATCTCAATTTCACTGGTGCTGTTTAAACACGTTCTTGACCTGCCATCAGAATATAGAACAACAAAAGAAACATCTGTTTTTTCTTAACTTTGGGGTGACAAATCCATTTGTTAACAGTAGCAATGAGAGAGCCAACACTACCCGATAACAGCTCTAACATGGGGAGGTTGGGCCAAAACAGATGGCCCAGACACTTCAAGGAAATCTTTAAAAAGATCTCTTTTCTAATTCAGGTCACACACTCCTTGAAACACAAGCATAATGTTTGCAGATGATTTTATTGACTCTGACAGTTCTGTCTAGAAGTTAGTTTGCAATTGCCTCTTGGGGGTAGTTTGGTTGGATTTTTTATTTACTTACTTACAAAGTAAGTAAAGGCAGAAATGTTTATAGCAGACCAAGAAACTGGAAGTCTAAAGCAGTTTGCATCACTGCTCACTTTCTGAACATGACTTGAATGGTCACAGTATGTCTGCACTCTTCATTTTTTAATTCTCAGCAAACCAAGGTTAACCCAGAGTTATTGTTACTTCTTCTGTGTAAAACATTAATATTAATTATGTTTAGACTCCAAGGTTGTTAAACAAAAGGTGGAAATCTGGCCAATGCAAAAGTGTTGGAATCATCTTACTTATATTTCAGAACACATTAGTTATAGTAATAGTTATGGTTATTCTAAAAAAACCTTTCAAACATTCTATCATATTCCCAAGCCACTAAGACCTATGTTCCCTCTTAAACTGTTAAATTTTGTAGCCGTTTCTAAATTGCCTCATTTATTTTTGGACACACCAAATATACTATCTCTAAATTGATTATTAAATCAATCAATCATTAGAATAGTAAAAAAATTTATCGTATTTAGATGAGGCAGTAGTTAATAAGAACCACACACTGGAGTACTTTCTTTCTAATATAATGTTCTTTTGTATACAATATAATTAGAAAATTGGTATATTTGCTCCAAATGGACTGGTTTCAATAAAACTTTGGTTCTTAATTTTTAAAATCATTTTCATCAGACTTTGGAACTATTTTTATAGCTGAAGAAACTGATCCACCAGGGTTAAGTGCCAAAGCAGTCAGGTTAGTGGTAAAACCTAGAACTGCGATAATTACACAAACACAGATTCTCACATACACATTTTTAAAGGTCTAGCCAGAAAGAAATGCTGATCAGTAAAGGAAATATTCCATTTTTTTTGGTGCATTATTTCCCAACACAGGCTAATCCATTTCTATTAGTGCCAAACAGTTTAAATTAACAGATTAAGAGGATAAGCTACTTGGGAAATAATGCTATACTATGCTGTACAGAAATAAAATATTTTTTTCCCATTTTCTTTTCTAAAATGTTTTTACCAATTTACCACCAGGTAAAAGACATCAAAGAAAGGAAAAGAAGAAAGAAAAAACAAAGAAAAGAAAAGAAAGATAAATTAACACAGCTTCTGGAAAGTAAGTATTGATAGGCAAAAGAATCATGCAGGCGGCTTTTTGGGACTTTCTGCTAATCGGTGGCTTTATTTCTCATTTTCTGAGAGGATAGAGACTTTCCAAAAGACCCTCTCTTAGTACTTCTGACTCTCTGTCATCTGGTTCTTCCCTTTCTGTATCACATTCCCTAAATTCCCAAAGGACTACTCAGGAATTGTGAAAACAGAGACACTGGGGAAAGAGCATTTCAGCTATGCACCTACAGCCCACCACCTAGGCTACCTGATTGCCCAGGACCCTTTCTCCAACTTCAGCGTTTTAACAGATGGACAATGTAGGTGGTGCCTCTATTACAGTTGGCAACATCCAGTCCCCAAGGGTTGGGCCAGACCTAAAGTTTTGGCTGACTTTGTGTACAGAGAAGAAAGGAAAATGGGAGAAAGCTTTAAGTTCTACTGTTCCATGTTAAATGACTGCTTCATTCACCATTGGACCAGAGAAAGTTTGTAATAGTTACAATGGGAAGAGTAGGAGTTCTGGAAAGAGAGAGACTTAAGCCAGTTGCATGATCTTGGATAAGTTACACGATCTCTCTGAGCTTCATTTCTTTGTATATAACCTGAAAAGGATGGTAACTTTTCCTGCAGTTTTGTTATGAGGATATCAGTAGAACTCAAATGCATGAGTGATACATGGTAGTGATACATTTAATAAATGACAGCTAAATACATTATACCTTTGACTGATTTTAGGAGAGAGACAATAAGCTGGATGTGAAAATGAAACAAATCACTAATAAAATTGCAGCACCCTGATGGACATAATTTATTTTTATTTTTTCTGCATTTCCTAGGCCTTCTGATTAAAATCCTGATACTTGGAGCCTCAAGAGCCTAGCAGTCATATATTTGTCCTCAATATTGACTATGCTTAGTCATAATTTTAGATAAGTTAATATTTCATGTTGTATTTTTAGAGAGCCCAGCCACAAACAAATGACCAATACAAATCAACATAAAAGCAGTTTATATTGAGAGTACTCCATTCTAACTCTTTGTAGCTGGCATCTCCATTCTTTAAGGTGAGGTTTCCCAAAGTGTGTTATCTATTAAACTAATTTTACAGAATATTGCTATTGAAGATGTTAATAGGAAAAAATAAGCACGTTTTTGTTTTTGTTTTGTTGCCTTTCCACATGAATGTCATAATCTTCAATATTCTAATGTGCATGATGTATCTCTAAAAAAATGTAAGAGGAATCCTATGTCCCCAAATTGTATTTTCCAACAGAAATGATTTAAGGAACCATCACCTGAATTCTTGTCATTTTGTGGAGATATTTTCCATAACAGAGGAGACAGGGCCAGGGAAGGAGGTAGAGCAGAAAGAGAGAATGCAAGAATAAACATTTTAAGACAAGAGTCACAATTCCTAATAGCTGCAGAAGAAAATGACATCAAGATCAGAGGTAGGCTGGATGCATTACAAGAGATGATAGGATGATGGCAAACTGCAGAACGTATGGTCTACCACAACTCAAACTTTCAAAAAACATTCTGTGGGCCCATGCACATCTACAGGCCCTACCCTTCACAGGTGGCCAGCATGAAGCCCCTGTTCTAGAAAGACTGCTTTCATTTTTGTTTCAAAAGCAGTACCATTCAAGGAACTTAGAGTACCTTCAAAGACCCAAATTTAATTGTGTTGGAGAACAGAAATGATATGGCCTACTTAGAAAAGGACACTGCTATTCCTCTCTCACTTGCCCATTGTTACCATTAGGCCTATCACATGGGATTCTGTTTACACTTCAGCTCTTTCTATTCTCCACAAGTATGTGGATATGGACAGCTCATGTGCCTTTCAAGCACTAATATTCTACCAGACACTGTTCCATGTGCTTCACTTACAACTCCTCACAAAAACCCTATTAGTACCTCCACTATACAGATAAGGCACAGAGAAATTAAGCCACTGGCCTAGAGTTATATAACAAGCAAGCAGCAAAACTGGGATTCATATCCAGGTTGCTTGGTTCTAATTAACTACTATGCTAAACTCCATTTTGGGGATGTTGTGCTCCCCATTTGAGGGGTATATCAATTTTGAATGCTTTTGGCCAAAAGTGACAAAACCCCCAGCTAACTGGGTCTAAAACAAGTATTTTTCACAAAACAAGAAATCTGGAAGTAGGTATCTACTAGCACTGGCTTGTAGCTCAGCAATGTCAGAGTCAATTTTTCTCCTCATGGCCACAAGATGGCTAGCTCTCTGCTGGGCGTTATATATGAAACCAAGAAAGCAAGAAGTATGAAGGGGTGGCAACAACTTATTAGGCCCCTTTAATTAGGAAACTAAACTCCTTCCCAGAAGTCCCTCAACCTCATTACCAGAATAACATCACATGGCCATGTCTGGCTGCAAAGGGGTCTGGAAAGCAAGTGTTTCTCCTTTCCAGCCCCAAGAGTGGAGCCAGGCAAGGGAGTATCTGCTCGGGAACAGGTGCTGGCTTAGCCAGCCAACAATATTGGGCACAGGGGTTTGGTTTGGTTAGTAAAATACCAACAGAACTTCATCACACAGTGTGTCACTCATGCCACAGACCCAGAGAAAGTTAAACAGCAACAAAGTTAGCCACAAAACCAAAATTTAATTGTAGAACTCCTATTGCCTTTTTAAATGTCTGTTTCTATTCATTTCCAAATACATAAAATTACTTCTAACCCTTTTCCTGAGCAAACCTATCTAAGTAGCATGTAAAAACTAATTATTTTATTTTCACACATTCAGATATTGTCATCTAACTCAGTTATGCTATTCTTAGTTTTTTATTTTTATGAAATGTTACCTTCTTATTCATGGTTAATAAATCAGAATGACAATTTTTAATACAGTTTCAAAATTGGATTGAAATTTGTCAGCAACTGGAAATTAGGAAACTTCACTGCTGAATATATACTATTATATATGTATAATAGTGTAATAGGTTATTTTTATTTGTAATCTTTTTATTTTCCAGTTTGCATTGGCTTCTCTGGGTTTTTCTACCACTTTAATTGTAATTTTTTTCTTTTGTATTTTTATCATGGGCCACAAACTCAGAAAACCTGTTAAGGCAACGACATAATGCAACCTAAAAATCCAGTTAACATATTGCTATGGAAACCAGGAAATAAAAACAGCACTCTAATCATTCCTTTGGACAACTATGGCTAATTGTGTGTGTTTGGGGGGGGCGGGGCAAGCATGCAAATTCTTAGTTTATTCACCTTTTATTGAAGTTTGTACTGAACCCAAAATCTATAACTGATCTGCCCATAAATAAGCCCAGACCCTCCAACCAGTAAATTAGCATTTTAATATGAACTGTAGTCATTGTTAAATTGTGCCAGGTGATACCGGGAAATCTTCAGTAGGACGACGTGGTTTATTTGGCCTTGCCAGGCTGGCCTCTTGGCAGCGTGTCAAGAACACCTGACTGGGATTTGAGAGCTGGGTTCTAACCTCCCCTCTTTTACTAACCAACTGTGTGATCCTCTTAGGAACTCAGGCACTCGGTTTCCTCATTTTCAAAATAATGCAGGGCAGGACTGCAGTATTATATAACAGGAAGTTTCCTATTCCATAAACTTGGGGAATCCTGAGGTAATGACTTTTGAGGACTGAAATTGCTCTGTGTTGTTCCTGATAAAGTGTCGGGCACATAGTAAGCTCGCAGGAAAACAGTAACCATTCTTAATATATTTTTCTATTTTTTCTTTCTGTAATAAATAATTCCTGAACCTGCACAGTAAATGTTTTGTCAAATGACTGTCAATAACGAAGAGATGCCATTATCTGACGAGCTCTTATGAGTCAGAAGGAGAACCCTAGGACCCAACAAGCACTGCCATTCCTTAGATTCTGTTACCTTTGAGTGTTTCCTTTCTATTGAAAGTTAATGTCAATTTTTATATCCAGACGTGTGAGATATAAAAAGTTATCCTAACACAATGAATCCTAATACAATTCACCAAGCCCTCAAACCTTTTTCTAAATCATAAGACTTCAACATTTTAAGAATTAAACTTTTGTTCTGTTTTGCTTGTTCATTGCTGTTTGCCTAGTTATTTAATCAGCCTGTTTCCTGCTATGAAAAAAAAAATAAAACAACAACGCTAAACGTTCAAGAAACATAAATTTCCTCAGGGTTAAACTCCTGTGTTGTTCTTCCTTCCAGAAATCCGAGTTAGTATAGTAGCGATAATCGTGGCACAATGAAATCATTGGGACAATTCGCTCATCCACCCCTACCTCCGTGGCTGACAATGAATGCCTTGTTTCTGTGGTGCCCAAATCTTTCTCCACCCGGTCAGCGCCCCGCTGCTAAGGGAGACGTGGGAGAGGCTGGGAGCGGAGCCTCGCGCGTTTCCCGCCCGCAGCGCGCGGGGGTGCGCGGCGTGTGCGCTTTGCGCGCCCGTGACGCTCGCCGCGCGAGCACCA
Organism: Smutsia gigantea; assembly: GCA_032199065.1. NCBI lineage: Eukaryota > Metazoa > Chordata > Mammalia > Pholidota > Manidae > Smutsia > Smutsia gigantea. Next base: position 789,850 of record JAVSCE010005671.1, read on the forward strand.
CGAGGGGGAGACTCGGTCCCGCTTATCTCCCGCTGGGCTCAGTGCAATCTGCCCCAGCTGGGGGAGGACAGAGTGCGCAGCCCCGGCGAGGAAACTTCTCTTCCACCTAGAAAGTTTCACCTTGTCCTGGGCGGGGGAGGGGCGGGAGGAAACGCGACCCCCGCGGGGCCAGGCGCGGCGCGCGGGCGGCAGGAAGGGCGGGGGCCGATTTCCCCCTGTGGGTGGTGCCGGTCCGCACCTCAGCGGTCCTGGACTGGCGACCAGGCGGACGGACAGCGCGCCAGACAGACGCACACGTGCTGGGGCGGGCAGGCGAGCACTCGGTCGGGTCGCCCGCCCGTGCCTCCCGCCTGTACGCGCCCGGGCCGCCGCGGGCCGCGCACGCCGATGCCCGGCTGAGTCACGAGCCGAGTAGCGCGAGGGTGGGAAGGGGCGGAGGGAGCGCGGACGGGGCGCTGGGCTCGGCCCAGCTGCAGGTGATTCGGTAGATCTCGCAGCTCGCTGCGCCCCGAGCGCTTTGTGACCAGATGCGGATCCCAGCGGAGGGCACGAGCCAGATGCGGGGCGACAGCTGACTTGCTGCGAGGAGGCAGGGAGGCGCGGAGTGCGCGGGTGGTCCCTGCACGACTGACTTCTCTGCTGCCGGTTCCTGGACACCGCAAGGTAAAGCTACAGCCCCCTGCGTATCCTGCACCCCACCCCTCGTCCCAGCGCTTCTGCTCTCTTTGTTCCCCTAAGAGACCTGACTGCTGTTCCAGAGGATAAGACCAGGGAGGTAAGCGAGAGTGTAGAAGCTTCAGAAACTGGAGGGATGTGGCCAAGGGGGAGGTCGAAACTAAAATGGGGCTGTTTTAGGGGGTTGTTCCTGACGGCCACCTGTATGACTCAGGACAGAGAGGGGCGCTGGGGAAAGGGGTAATGTATAACTGTTATGGCCGGGCAAGTTTCGAGGCTGTGTTCTGACTCAGCTCTTACAAAAGGGATTCGGTCACTCTGTCCCAGGATGATGTAGCCAGCCGGCAAGGTTCGAGCCGAGGCGGTTTCCTTGGTTCCCAGCCCTGCTTTATCTGCGTTACGTGAGGGTGCTTCCAAGGGGCAGGTGTTTCCGTGAAGGTCTGAATTCTTCATTTCTAGCAAATACACAGGGCTTGTGATCCATCATTTTCAATCGTACCTTATCTCTTTGTGGGGGCACTGTGGAGGACATTTACCTTACTATGTGAAATAGATTGTAACCAGAGGTCAAGCAGTCTGGCTAGTACTGGTATTGAACCAGTACTTGAAGCACCAACTATTGCCAATGCGGAATTTACTCCAACGTGTGGTTTTCCATTTCATACCTTTTATGTTTTTAAAGAGCCATTTACTAATTCGCCAGTAGGAGTTTCAGTGGCTCATGCATGAATAGTTGCCCAGTGTATTTTACCCTATCATATTTTTATGTTCGAAGGAGTTCTTTGGCAGAAGGAAATACTGTCAGCTCCCTGGCAAAATAATCAGGATACTTTAATTGCCAAGTTAAGATTGTCTATGAATGTGAGAGGATTGTAAAAACTGACATTGAAGGGAATATAGACTGTCTGGACCCTCTCCTGAATTTTAAGACACTGTTCACATTTTGTAGAGCTGGATGGAGGTTTAGTCAGTTGTTGCCATCAGCCAGACACATGCACATTGCCATGCAAATGGATCCAGAAAAACATTATTTTTCTTTGTAACTAAACTCTTATAGCTGACTCATGTAGTTTTTCTGCATGAAGATGATCTGAAAATCATGTACATCGTGTTTCTCTGTGCTACTGAGATATAAATTCTGCTTTTACGTAAACTGAAAGTGGTGCTTGGATTATTTACAGGTACATGGCTTTCCTTTCTAGCTCCAAGCTTATCGGGCTTTGTTTTAACATGTAAACTTCCATACTAGAACAGAAGTGAGGTGCTTTGGCTTCAGTCATAGACTGCAAGTCTGTGGTGTATTCAGTGTTCATTAGTTTTGAACTGCTGAAAAATACCAGTAAAATTTATATCAGAATTTTTTAGTACCAAAAATTTTTGTCTGATTACCCATAAATATACTGGTGTTTTAAAAATTCTGTTGAGGTTTCAAATTTAACAGTGCATAAGCCTGTAGTTATTAACCTAACCTAAATATATTTTTATTTTTAACATGATGGAATTTATGGCATATGGAAGATGATCTGCTGACTACTGCTTTTTCAAAGATTGCTTTGTTCTTAATATATCACAATAGGAGTTTACATTAGATGTACCTTCTGTGCCTTCAGGATTAGTGAATGAGGTTTATCTGAATGATAAAGATATACAAGCTTAACCACAGCCAGTCCATATGAAAGCTCATAACTAATTTTTGTGACTATTAAGCCTACCATAAAAGGAAAATGACACTTTTCTGAGCAGAAGAAATACCTTAATTTTATGAATTCCTATAATACTATATAAGCATATGTACCACTATAATCTTGAAATTTAAAAAACTTAATGAGGGTTGGACTAAGAAATATATTTCAAAAACCAGTTTCCTCTGCTGTTGGTAAAAAAAAAATAGTCCACAATAGCATTTGTTGTCTCGTTTTCCTCATACAAATCTGTATAATAGCTTCAAGTAAACTTTTTCTCAAATGTGGTCATCTCAAAACAAAGTGAGTAACTCAAGCAGGCTAATGTCCTCCCAGGACCCGAACCTTTCTCTAAGTGGCTGCCCCAGTGCCCATGATGACACACTCATGATACGTCCACAGCTCCTATTTGCTGTATTTTTCCCAAAGTGAGGATCAGTCATGTGGCTGCTGGGGCCAAACAACTATCACAAAAAATGGAAAAGTCCCAGGCTGCCCAGGGAGTGCACCCATAGTGAAGATGCAGAATTCCGGGGGATTGTATCCTACAAGAAAGACCATTCTGGAACCCACACTCCTCCCCCAGGGGTCAGGAGGCTCCATCGCTCTCCTAGGAGTGTTCCTGTTGTTTGTAGATCCCTGGTTGCTGAGGGAGCTTGACGCTTCTGGAGTCTGCTGGCTGCATTCTGCTTAAATACAAGCCTTTTCATTTTCTCTTTGCACTGAGATGCTATAGCTGTTCCAGTCCAAGGGAACCACAGAATATAATTCGACTGTCCTAATCGAGGCTCATTTTCTGTGGCTGGGGTGATCATGCAGCAACAGGCTTTGATGTTTAAGTCCTGAGGATGAACAGACCAGGCCTCAGCAGACTGACTCAGGGACGACCACGTGGCCACATGGGATGCTGAGGCCACAGACATCCTCATATGGGGAGGAAATGTGGAAGCCAGAGACCTAGGAGTCCTCCTCGAGCCCTCCTCCCTTCCTGGGCTCCTGCATGACCACCTTTGTGATTCAACCTCCTCAACCTTCTCCGCCTCAAAGTATCCCTTTTGGACTGTACTATTCCAATGGCCCAGGGGTCTATGGAAAGTATGTTTTAAGAATATTTTTAACAAATGATTCTGGGACAATAGGATATCTACATGTAAAAGCACATGCAAAAAAAAAATTAAGCTGGACCCGTTCATCACATCACACACAATATTGGATTTGAGAGCTACATGTAAGAGCAGAAACTATAAACCTCTTAGAAGAAAATACAGGAGCAAATCTTCATGAACTTAGGTTAGGGGAAGACTTCTTAGATACAACATCAAGAACAGAAGTGACAAAAAAAATGTAGATACATGGGTTTCACCCAAATAAAAAGCTTTTGTGCTTTAAAGGACATCATCAAGAAAGTGAAAAGACAGTCCTCAGATTTGGAGAAAATATTGGCCAGTCATGTATCTGAAAAGGGACTTGTGTTGAAAATATGTAAAGAACTCTTAGACCTCAGGAATAGAAAGACTATCCAATAGTTTAAGCAGACAAAGGATATGAATAGGTATCTTCCCAAAGACGATAAACAGAAGCTAAGGCACACGTGAAACAATATTCAGCACCATTAGCCGTCAGGGAAATGCAGCTCACAATTGCAGTGAGGAGGCTCTGGTTCAAGATGACCACGTAGGAAGGTGCTGAGCTCACCTCCTCCCAGGACACCCTGAAGCTATGGCTATCTATGCACCGATCCCTCTGACAAAACTAACAGCTGGTGGAGCGACTCCTTCATGTCGCGGTGGGTGGGCAGGGCTAACACACAGCTAGCTGTCCAGGCCCGCAACCTCTCCTGTTGGCATGATTTCGTGAAACGGCAAACATTACTCGTGACATTTTCTGATTAAATCTCTGGTGGATCTGTCTCTGATAGATTTAAGATGAAATCCAAACTCCCTGAATGTCATTCCTGCCTCCTCTCACACGGACTCAAGCCTCCCTGTACCCAGTCTGCCTTACTTCCTACCAGGGAGCCCTTCTGTGTCTGGTCCTGTGTTGTTACGTATTCTTGTTCCCCTTTATTCTTTAAGATTCAGTTTAGGTGTTTTGCCTTTGTAGAGATTTCCATAAAAAACAGCTGCCTCCTGAGAAAATCATGGAGTCTCTCTGCGAATCAAACCCCAGAAAGGCTTAAAAAGAAAGGCATTGAGATGTTGTCTACACTGGTTTTAATGCTTGATAGGACTAGCCCTCCATTACTTTTCTTCCAAACTATTCTTACATGTTTGTTTTTCCAAACACATTAAAGAATTATGGTATCCAGTTAAAAAAAAAGTATTCCTTCTAGTAATTTTGAGAGAGCTTTCCTAAATTTTAAGATAACTCTAACGAATATCACTTTATTTTTCATTGGATATTTTCCCCCCAAACAGGGTCTGTATTTTTACTCAATTAATAGAAATACCTCTGTGGAGTTTTTTCTCATCTTAGGTCCAGTGGGATTTTTGGAAGGATTAAATGAAATAATACATGCAAATTACCTGGTTTGATGACCAGTAAGAACCCTAAAAATCCAGTCCATTGCCAAGTGGTGCCAATCTATTTCCCAAATATTTCTCAACTCTGTCACTTCCTTTTCATATTCTAAAAATTTATTACAGGAAACTGTTGAACAAAATACACAAAGATGTGTGTACAAAGATCTTCATCATATCATTAGCAATGGAAAACAAAGTTTGGGAAATGAGTGAGGATGCTGTGACAGGAGACTGTTTCTAGCAGGATGATGAACTAGTTTCTTTGATCCTTCTGCTAAAAATAAGTAAAAGTGTTGGCTGGGATGTAAATGTGCCAGTGAAATAGCAAATGAGTAAGGAATACTTAAAGGCCAAAAAGTAAATAAAGTCTGCACCACAACTTTCTCAAGAAGTAAGCAAGCCCAGAAGCTGGCTGTTCCACTGAGATCATATTATAAACTGGCTGAATTCAAACTTCATCATCTTTAGCGTTATGGGATGTCAGGAGCAAAGAGGAAGTCCCAGTTCCTTCTCTCAACAAAGAGTGTAACAGGACACCCCTCTTGCATAAAGATGGAGCCCCCGCTAATTACATCCTCATTTTAAATGTGGGCTGGAAATAAATCCATTCTATCCTCAGAAACTGCATGAAAATTGTCAGTGTGGAAATGGCCCTGAAGGGAAGGGGGAAACCCTTCCTGATTTGCTGAAGATTAACAATTACCAGATGGCCCTCACAAGGTTGGCAACCCTAATTCATACCACATGGATGTCTTGAAAAACCTCTAGACAAGAATTTAGTTTAAAATGGTTCCAGGCTGGTGGTGTCCCAACCACCTGGGAGAAGCAAATTTGAATCTTCTCTGGAGGAACCAGCTTTAACTTAGGTGGTAAAGATTCCCACAGAGAAAGTTACAGAACTTCTGAGCCCTCAGAGAAAAATGTTTTAAAAACTAAAAACTAAACACACACACACACACACACACACACACACTATTGGTACCTCTGGAATAAAGCATCATGACAGAAAACCAGAAGACGCAATACGCACCAAAATCAGAACTGCAAAGACATCACATTGAGGAAAGAGCAGACGCAGATACAAAGCAAACAGACTTACTTTTTTAAGTAAATAAATGATAGAAAAATTTAAGGACAAACTGGAAACGTTTCTAGGTAGACTCGAAGAACCAAGAATAGAAAAAAACAATTATTGATATTAGAAAGTAAATATGTGGATTACATAGATGAACAGTGGATCACATGGCATGGAAGAGACGACAAGAGAATTGAAATATAGATCTGAAAAACATGTAGCCAGATGGCAATAAAAAAAAAGATGGAAAGCATTAAAAAGAGACTGAGCAGCAGTGAGATAGAGTGAAAATGCCTAGAGGGAATAGAAATGATCAGAGATTCATACTGCATGGGATAATGTCTGAGGATTTTACTGTCTTGATGAAAGACATCAGTCCACAGATTCATGAAACCCAACAAATTCCAAATAAGATAAAGTTATTAGTTCTTAGTGAAACTACATAACATCAAAGCACATAGATCTTAAAGGAAGCCAGAGAGAAGATAGACTGTCTGCAAATGAGCAACAATTTAAAGCTCTCATCTAAATTGCAATTGTGTAAGTCAAACAATGGTGAAGTGATTAATTCAATATGGAAAGAGAAAACAGCTATCAACATAGAAGTGTGTACTAGCTGCAATATCTTTAAAGAATGAACAAAATAAAACCCTTTTCAGATAGAAAACCTGAAGGAGTTTGTCTCCAGCACATCCCCACTAAAGAAATTTTGTAGAAAAAAAAAGGTATTTAGGAGGAAGACAAATTATTCCAGATTGATGACCTCTGATATAAAGTGTATTGATAAAAGAAGAAAAACATCTATTTGGATAAATCTAAGCAAAAATGACTATGTGAAATCATAGTAATGTCTTGTGTTTTTACAAATAAAAATAGATCTAAATTACCTGAAAATAATGGGATACTGATTAGAAGAGAGTACAGTTGGGGTGAAAATATTCCATGGTTTTTGGGCTATTCAGAAGGAATAGTACAAAACTGATCAATTTTACATTTTGAAAACCTGAATGTGCATGCCCAGATTTCCACAATAACCATCAAGTAACAGGAATAGTTATAAACAGAACCAACAGAGAAAGAAAAAGGAATAAGAAAATATAATCAATAGAAAGACAAGAAAGCAGAGGAAAAAAAACAGGAAAAGTAGAATAAATATCTAAAATGAAATAATTTTATACACACACATGTCCCTAATTTAAGAATATATGTGATCCATCTAAAGGACAAGTATTGTCAGGATGGATTTACTTAAAATTTTTTAAACATTTTATTTTTTTTAATTAAAAGAATTTTTTGGAGCAGTTTTAAGTTTGTAATAAAATCACCCCCATCCCCACATGCAGAGCCTCCTCTATCATCAATGTCACTCACCAGATGGCAAATTCTTGCCAAGGCTAAACCTACACGGACAAGCTACAATTGCCCAAAGTCCATAGTTAACTTTACAGTTACTCTTGGTGTTGTACATCCCATGGTTCTGCGCAAATGTATAATGACATATATCCATCATTATAATATCATGCAGAGTATTTTCACTGCCTTGAAGATTCATTTGTGATCTGCCTATTTATCTGTCCACCCACCCCACCCCTGGCAACCACTGAATTTTGAATAATCTTCATAGTTTTGCCTTTTCTAGAATGTTATCTAGCTGGAATCATACAGTATGTACCTTTTCAAATTGGCTTCTTTCACTTAATTATATACATTTAAAGTTCCTCCAGGTCTTTTCATGCCTTGATAGGTCATTTGTTTGTAGCAACGAATTGTATTCCATTTTCTGGATATACCACCATTTATTTACCCACTGACCTACTGAGGCACATCTTGGCTGCTTCCAAGTTTGGGGAAATATGGAGGAAGCTACGAACATCTGTGTGCAGTTTTTTGTGTGGACATGTTGCCAGCTCTTTTGGGTACATACCAAGGAGCCCAATTGCTGGATCATATGGTATGAGTATGTTTAGTCTTTTAAGAAACCACCAAACTGTCTTCCAATGTGGCTGCACCATTTTGCATTCCCACCAGCCATGAACAAGAGTTCCTGTTGCTCCACATCCTCACCAGCATTTGCTAGTGTCAGTGTTTCAGATTTTGGCCACTCTAATGGGTGTGTAGTAGTATCGTTGTTTTCAATTTCATGGCCCTGATGACTTATGATATGGAGCATCTTTTCATGTGCTTATTTTCCTTCTTTGGGGAGACATCTATGACAGTGGACTCAGCTCTCTCTCCTTACAGACCTATTGGCTTTTGCCACCCATAGTTTGATGCTCTGTTGTTAAGGATTTACTTTTGAAATCTAACCATAAAGCCACTGAAGAATGGTCCATCTCAAATGTAGGAGTAAAAGAAAAATTTTAAGTAAAATATATGTACATATGGGCATATGTGTAGTTGAAAACCAAAGAATGAAGAGTAAAGAGAGATAAAACAGACAAATGCTAATCAAAGTAAAGCTGGTGCCACTTTACAGACACAGTAATTTCAACAAAAAGAAGTAATAGAGGTAAAGTCACCACATAATGGTAACTTCTTCAAGTCATGAAGAAGATACAGCAATTCCAAGTTTGCACCTTATAACATAGCCTCAAAATATTGACATAACTATAAGGAAATCAGAGCGGAAGATGTTTAACCTACTCCTTATGAAATTGTCAGATCCAGCAGATAAAAATCAGAAAGTATATAGAATATTTTTAATTAGCAGGAGAATACAATTTCTCCTCCTCAAACATGAACAAAATGTTTACTCCCCAAAAGTCACCTACAGGGTCATCAAATAATTCTCAACAATTTCAACGAACTGAAATAACACCACATTTCCTGACAACAACACAATTAATTAATTACAAAACATTTTTAAAAAGATAACTGGAGAGACAGAAAACAGATTCACTGTTGCCACAGGGCAGGGTGGCGCTGTAGAGCTTAAAGGGGGCATAAGGCTGGTGTGAGGGCAGCACAGGGGAGACCCTGTGCTGACGGAGCAAATCTGTATCTTGATTGACATGATGGTTGCACAGATCTGCACGTGTAATAAAATAATGTAAAACAACACATACATGGAACTACTATAAAATTTCTGGTTTTGATGTTATACTATAGTTAAGTAAGATGTACGTACCCACTGGGAACACTGGACAAAAGATGTACTATCTGTACTGGATGCAAATTTCTGTGAATCTATAATTATTTCAAACTAAATCGTTTTTTTTTTAAGATTAACTGGAAAATACCCCTATGTTGGAAAATTAAGAATTACACTTCTAAATAGCTCACAGGTGAAAAAAGATATTATATTGGAAATTTGAAAGCATTTCAAACTGAATGATAATAAAAATCTGGATATCAATCTTGGAAATTCAGCTAATGGTAAAGAAGACATACAGGAAAAGTTATCTTAAAGGCTTACATTAAAAAAGACACAGGTCGATAACAATCAGCTATTCATTAAAGAAAGTAGAAAAGGGACAATAATAAAGGTAAGAGTAAAATTTATAAAACATACAATAGGGGGACTGACATTTAAAAATTGGTTCTGTGATAAATATTTTAAAATACTGATGAAACTCCAGCAAGATCAATCAAGAAAACAAAAGGAGAGAAATATGAGTAACATGAAGGATAAAAAGGAGACATAATTAGAGATGCAGTCCAGATTGAAAAGATAAGAGGATATTATAAACAACTCTATAGAATATATTTGAACAATTAGATAAACTGGGAAAATTCTGAGAAAATTAAACCTTACAAAATCAAGACAAGATAAGCTAGGAAACCTTCATGGGCCTATAAAAATTAAGAAACTGGGTAGTTTAAAATATTTCCATGAGGAAAACACTGGTGCCAGATGGTTTTAACAGCAAGTTCCACAAATCATTCAAGAAATAAGTAATCCCACACACATACCATTCAAGAAATAAATAAATAATTCCAAACACAGACAACATATTCCATAGTGTACCTAATAGGGTGTAGCCATTTTATAAGGCTAGTAAATTTAGACACCTGACAAGGCGAAAATGCCTTTATACCAGAAAAGGAGATAAGCAAAGACATTTTCCCAAACAAGTGAACCAAGACTTTCAGTTCCAGAACAAGATGGCATCTGCTCACCATTCTGCTTCCTGCTAAGTACAACTAAACACCCTGGAAATTATTGAACAGAGAGCAGTAAAAGGATTCTGAAAGTCAGAAATGAGAAGGCTGAATGGCTAGGGACTTCTGGACTTGCGGGATGACCATATGGTGAGTTCTGAGGTTTCAGCTATTATGTACCCATACTAGGGGCTGGAGAGCCCCTGCCCACAGCCAGGGCACTATCAGGCTGCCCAGTACGCCCGCTCAGGGACAGCAAACTCTGGCACGTGTCGCAGCCCCTGCTCGACAGCTAGGACATCAGCAGGTGGTCCAGCCTACAGCAGCAGTGGTGGTAAGCAAGTCTCCAGGCTGACCCAGGCCCCACGCCATAACCAGGGGACAAGCAGGAGAGGCAGCCTCAGCTGACCGCTCCAGAGTCCTGCCTTCCACCAGTGCGAGAGAGACCAGGCCCGGCAGCTTCTGCCCAGCTCCATCCCGAGCAGCAGATGGTCACAGGTGATACCAGGCAGGCCAGAGAAGCTCTTTCCACCCCAACAGGCAGAACTGCAGGGATGAAGTGAGATCTCCAGGAGTGCCAGAAAAAAAAAGGGGACGAGAACAGCCCTGCAAGGCTCTGAAAACTGAAATGTCGTTACAAAAAACCCACAACGGGAGTCCAGAACTGCACGCTAGACCCAAGCAGGAGGTGTCCTGCTAAAACAGAAGATTCACATCACATCAAGAGACTCCTAACAGAATAAGGAAAATGTTCGAGTCACTTTGAACATTAAGAACCAGGAATTCTCATATGAATTAGAGAAGACAACTAATGCCAATACGGAGATGAATCAGATGTCAGAATTATCTGAAAAGGACTCTAAAGCAGCCGTCATAAAAACACTTTCACAGTCGTTCCCAGGCTCTCTCCGAAGCCTGAGGAGCAGAGCTGGGCAGGTAGACGGGGTCGCTACTGCTCCCCAGTTTCTCTGTTTTCCGCTTCTTTGCACCAACCCCCTTTTCACAGACCAAATGGCGCCCTCCCCCACCAATAAGATTCAAAAGACCAGCTTGCAGGCAAGTAGCTCCAAATGTCTTTTGACAACGAAGGGCAACTGGAAAGCAGGAGGCGCCGGGGAGGCGGCGTGCAGGTGCTATCCATCCTCCCTGTGAGCCGCCCGCCCACCGCCTGCAGGGGGGCCACCTCACCTCCCTCCCAGCCCTGCCCGGCCCCCTGGCTGGCTCCGTGGGAGTCCGGGAGCCCCCGGCTTCCCTCCCGGGCGTGGCTCTCAGCCTCCGCATGCTGCCCTTTTGTGGCAGGAAGAGGCAAGAGGCCCAGGGATTGGGTTTCCCACTTGCCACGGCAGCTTGAGCCTCAAAGCCACAGGCTGCGCTGCTCACAGGCAGCAGAACGAGGGGACCTGCCTGCTCGTGGGGGGCCCCGACCGCCCTCCGCCCACCCAGAGCATGCGGCTGCCCAGCCTCCTCCCGTCCTGAGTCACGTTACCTGAGTGTGACTTTGCCTCGCCAGTATTCTCAATTTGGAACAACAAGCAGGATTTTCCACCCTATGAAGGCCGTTCCCATGTGAAGCCAAGTATTTTGCACCCTTTCAGGAAGGCAGCCCCAGGGGGAGGACCTCCCACGGGTCTGGGCTCATCAGCTGCTGTGCTGCACCCAGACTGGGTGTTCAGGGACTGGCTCCCAACAGAATGGCGTGTCCAGTGGGAGGGCCCAGAGCAATGGCCAGCACAAACCCAGGTGCTGGCTCACAAAACCAGTGCAATCCGAAGACTCCCTGCTTTAAGGGTGGCCTCCCTATACTCATGTATGCAACCATTCTTTCCACAAATATTTATAGAGCCTTTACTGGGTGCCAGGTCCCAACCTCATTCAAGACCATAAAACACTGCCAGCTATGGACTGAGTAAACACAGAGCTTCAGAACTATTTGGTGATCTCCTAATATTTAACTAGAGAGAAACAGAAAAATCAGGTGGGGGGCACCAGATCGCACCAAGGAAGCTTCTGCCCCCAGCCCCATCTCTGTTCCCAGCCCCATCTCTCCCTTGAGTCTATCCTATCAAGAGCCAGTCACACCCCTGGTGCAGACTGAGGCTGGACAGGCACCAAGGCGGCGTTTGCTGGGAGGTGGGGAGGGCAGGTGATGAGGGAACTGCAGGCGGCCCGATGGTTGCATGCAGGGCAGTGCTGGGGGCAGTGGGAGAAAGGGGGGCATGGCCAGTGGCCAAGACACTCCAGAGCATGTCTGAGCCATCCCACAACTTACTTGACCTTGGCTATCCAAGTTCTTATGAAGGTGTGTTCATCAAGGAAGGAGGTCAAAACATACATTTCTGAACATATTTTACCTTGATTTATATCAAGTATTTAGATGTTTGGCATGTGGCTCTCCATGTGTCCTGCTGTCCCAGGTCCTGCCCGTGTGAGAGGCAGACCTGTGTCAGGCAGAAGGAAAATGATCTCAGTGAGAGACACAGAAATGCAGGGAGGAGTGAAGGATCCTGCGATGGGAAACAGGTGAATTGATGTGAGTGAATATGGACTCCACGGGGAACCATAATTATAATCCATTCTTGGATTTAAAAATAAGTAGAATTGAAACACCTGACAATAATATCCCCAAAAGTGGGCAGGTGTAAATGGAGTTGTGTGTTCCTAGGTCTTGGTACTGTCTGAGAACTGATAAAAGTATTGATGCACATGAGACTAATGCATTAAAAACATATGTTGTATGTTTTAATGGTTAAAAGAATACTAAAAATGAACAAGTAACCAGCTAATGGAAGGGGAAATGGAGTTGTAAAATAATATGTTAATCTAAACGAGGGCAAGAAGAGAGAGAAAACTGAATGTAAAAACTTGTTCTAAGACAATACTAAGACCTTAGCAAACACAACTTCATTTACACCTGCCCACTTTTGCAGATATTTTTGTCATGCATTTCAGTTCTACTTATATTTAAAACCCAAGAATGGATCATAATGATTTTGGGACAATGAGAATCCAAACAGTAAGAGACTGAGACAGACCCAATACATCTGAATGACATCAAATGTCAATGCCCACTATTACTATGAGATAAAGATTGTAAGATGGAAGAAAAATAACCTCCTGCCGCTTACATGAGATATTCCTTAAATGAACACAGACTGAAGATAGAGAAAAGAAGAGACACAGTACCAACACTAACCTGGGGGCAGTGGGCTGAGCTATACTAATACCAGGTAATTTTTTCAGCGAAGATCATCACTAGACAAAAGAGGGATACTTCAAAAGTATAAAGGCGCTAATCCACCAGGAAACTATTTTTTAATTCTAAATGTCTATTCAGGTAAAAATATAGCTTGAAAGTATACAAAGCAAAAACTGACAAAACTAAAAGGAGAAAGAGACCTACAATAATAAATTGAGATTTTAACACACTTCTCTAAGTAACTACTAGGAGAATGGAACCGTGAATGATAAAAAAAGATCTGGAAAATGTGATTATTGAATTGACTTAATAGCATATGTAGAACACTACATCCAACAACAATATATATATATTCTGTCTCAACAAATGTCCACTAATTACAATCATTCACATCCTGTTCTCTGGATACAGAATAATCAATGTAGGAATCAATAGAAAGAAACAGAAAAAAAAAAGAACTAGAAAATCCTTAACTGCCTGGAAATTAAACAATACACTTCTAAATAAACTGTGAGTCACACAACAAATCACAATAGAAAAACGCATGCCTACATCTATCTATCTATCTAAAAATAATGAAAGTATAGAACATCAAAATTGCTGGATGAAGCTACTAAATGTGAAGAAAATTTACAGCCTTAAGATAGGAAAAAAAACAAAAGCTAAAAATCAATGATCCAAGCTTTCATCTCTAATAGTTAGGGAAAAAAGCACCAAAAATCAGACCTAAAGAATGTAGAAGAAGGAATAATAAGAGCAGCAAAGAATAGTTAAATAATAATAATTGGAGACAGAGAAATTCAACATTGAAAGCTGATTCTTTGAGAAGATATAAAATTGATATACCTCTGGAAAGGCAGACTAATTTTTAAAAAACAGAGAAGACACAGTATCAATATCGGGAATGGAAAGCAAATGCCACAGCTCCTATCAATATCTAAAAGGTGAAATGCACACACACACACGCACACACAATTATGAATAAAGCTGGGGAAATCCGAATAAGATGAGGGAACTGTATCAATGTCAACATGCCAGCTGTGATATTATAATACAGTTTTGCAAATGTTATCCCCTTTGGGGGAAACTAGGAGAGCATACACAGAGCCCCTCTGCATTATTCTTTACAACATCATGTAAATCTATGATTATCTAAATAAAATTTCCATAAAATGTAGTAAGATTTTATGGGCAACTTTATGCCAATAAATTCAGAAATCCAGATGAAAAAATTCTTAGAACAAAAAGGCATCTTAACAACACTAATACCATAAGAAATTTAAAATCTGAATATTCCTGTATCTATTAAATAGATTCAGGGGTTATTTAAAACCTTTACACAAAGAAATACCCAGGCACAGATGGCTCGTAGGTGGATTCTTCCAACCATTGAAAAAAGTGTAACACTGGTATTTGTCAAACTATTCCAGAGGAAAAGAGAAAATATTTCCTAACTTGTTTCATGAGGCTGACATACCCATGATACGCAAACCAATCAAGGACATTACAAGAAAGGAAAATTTTAAGTTAATTTCTCTCACAAGCACAAATGGCAAAGATATTATCATATCAAATGCACAGTTATATTAAAAGGATAATAGATCATAAGTAAGTTGAATTTATTCCAGGTATGCGCCATTGTCTATTCAAAAAAGTCAGTGTAATTCATCACATTAGCAAGAATAAAGTAGAACAATCCATATGATTCAGTAAACGTAGAAAAATAATCATGTGATAAAACTCAACAATTCATGAGGGGAAAAACAAAACTTCCTTTCCAACTCCAAATAGAGGGAAACTTCCTCAATCCAATGAAGACAATCTACAAAAATAGTGCAGCAAACATTACACTTACTTGCAAAATATGAAACTTTTCCCCTGAAATTAGGGAATGGGACAGGGATGCCTGCTATCAGCGTTGTAGTGCAGGCCCGGGCCAGTGAAATAGAGGGGATCATATCAAAACTAGGAGGAAGAAACAGAGCTGTGATTACCCAAAAACGCCCACAGGCGATTGTGTGTGCTGAAAACAGATCCCTTAGGAAAACATGATTTCACAGTAATCTTGCTGGCCCGGCTCACCGCTAGGGAAGGTCCATGATGAAGGGCTGCATCCTAGTACTGCAGAATCTCTGGGAAATGAAAGGCTCCTTCAAGGGTATCATTCCCAGACTAGTGATCCTCTGCGTGGGACTCCTTCCATGGGAGAACTGAAGAGGCAGAGCCATTGCATGGAGGAGAGGACAAGGGACAGAACCAATTAGGCCCACCCCTGTCTCCTTCTCTAGACGGCAAGCTCCGTGACGGAGGGATCCTATCAAAGGTGCTTGGTTATCCCCAGAGGGTAGCTCAGGGCGGGGGCTTTGTCCGTGTCTGAAGCCAGAGGAGAAAGGAAAGAGAGGCACAGTGCAGGCAGGCATGTGCCCCCGATTGAGCGTGCTGCCCTTCGGCCTCCACGTCTCCCAGAGGGCATTAAAAAATGCTCTCTCTCTCCAGTGGGTCTGTAGTCTGGGCATTTCCTCTTTCCAAAGGTCTAGGTCTGACAAACTGTGGATTGTTTGGTTACGGTGTCTGACTTCTCCCCCCATGGGGCGGGGGACCGCTGCAGAGGACATCCCGGCGGTGCCCCGCTGCACAACAGATTCAAAGCTCACTGGTCCGGATGCGGCGTCCTGCGGCCCTGGCACAGCTCCTCACGGGGACTACTCCGCCCAGGGCATGTTCATCCCCTAAGGCTTCTTTTCAGCTGGCTGTCCATCTAACTTCCTCTCCAATTTTCATATTAGGCGTTTCTAGAGGAGAGACTGATGTCACAGGGCCTCTGTCCACATGTTGTTTTGAAATCAGTGTAACCATGGCATTTCTGAAGCTGAGGAGTTCCTCTGAGCCAGTTGAGTCACGCATGGGGGCAGGGCAGGGCATGAGCAGAGGCCAGAGTGTCCCTGTGGGGGAGGCACTACTGAGGCGCCTCTGAACGGAGCCTGGGATCGGCTGCCACCTTCGACCTTCTGCCCTGGCACTTCCGATACGGGACCTGCCCGGACAACTGGAGCCCTCGCCTGCTTAGGGCTCATTTGTGGAGATCAGCTGTGCTCCTTAAAAAGAGAAAGAAGGCCAAACCCCTGTGCCGTCCGGTGCATCCCCACCTCGGTTTTGGCTCGACCCTGTATGCCGTCCCATCCTCATCCTCAGCAAAGAGCACGTCTTTCCAGCACGGGGCCCTCCCCTCCCCACGTCACCCGTGCCCCGCTGCCCCTCTGCGCCACTCACTGTGATCCGCACATCTCGGGTTTCCCGCCCCCGGGTCGCCTCCTCCAGGACACCCTCCCCAAATAAAGGAGGGCGTCCCTCCTCAGGGTGCCCATGGTTCCCCTTGCACATCCGCACCCATGCCCTGAAGTACGAGTGATCTGTCTTGTCTACATCACTAGCCTGTGTGCATCACAAAACCACACCTCTTACACACTGCCTGGCACACTGAAGGCACTCGATGCATGCTGGGAACTCATGCCTTCATTGCCAAGTACAGTCAGTGTCCCCCTCGTAAAAAGAAATTACTAGGAGTATTATTAAACCATCACTATGTGCACAGTTACTGTTCCAGGTGGATTTTCTTATGCAAATACTTATGACAAGGGGACAAGGAGCTAAGAGCTGTGCAAACACCTCTTAAATCAAAGTATGGTGCATATGTGAATCGTGTGCACAGAGCTGAGAAAGGTGATGTTGTCCTTGATTCACTGCCACTTTCCTCCCCTGGGCCGTCTGTCTGGCTTTCCCCAGGTGTGCGGCCCCCAGCTTCTGGACAGGTGCCCCGGAAAGCCAGGCCCTCTGCTGTGCACGGTGGCCCCGCACAGCTACCACACACTCCCGCACCGCCTTCTCTTTGCCGATGAAGTCCCGCCCCTGCTTAGTCAAATCCTGACTCCTTCCGGGAACAGCTCACCTTTTCCTGATCCTCTGCCCAGCCCCAAGTGTTTCCCAGCTGAGAGCAGCATCTCCGTTCCCCTGGGTTGGTCAGGTCACAGCTCACGGCTGCAATGGCCACCCCTCATCCCCACTCTGCATCCCTCACCAAGTCCTGTAGGTCTGCCGTGAAAATAAAGCCCCACCCTGACCAGTTCCGGGGCCTCTACAGTGACCATCTTGATCCAGACTGTGTGGCTTCGGGCCTGGGCCATGTCCCAGGCCCCCTGACCCTCTCCCTGCCCTCCACTCCCTGCTCGCAGCCAGGGCGCTCCTGGGGTGGATCCTATGGCTCCAGAGCTCAGTCTTCCAGTGTTTTCCCATCCTTCTCAGAATCAAGTGCGAAGTCTGGCCCCCAGCTCTCTGCCCCCGCTGCCCCCGCTTCCTCTTCCATTCTCCCGGCCCCTATTGCCCCGTGCCTGCTCTTCTCTCTGATGCGCCAGAGTGCACTCTCTTCTCCATGTCTTTGCACATGCTCTTCGTGCTGCCTGCAATGCTTTTCCAGGTGTGCCTATGACTCACTTTGCTTCATTCTCTCTGTTCTTTGCCAGGATGCCACTTGTTTAGGAGAGCTCCCTAATACTCTTTCCCAAAAGGGCAGGACCTTTCCTTATTACTCTACATCCCCTTACCCGGCTTATACTTGGCCAGAGCCCTTCGCTCTGTAATGCCACACCATCCCTCAAGTCGGTAACATCTGAATCGCCCACCAGAGTACATGCTGCAGGAGGGCAGGCCCCAGGCCGTCTGGCTCAGTCCCTGGAACAGTGCCCAGGGCAGGGCAGTGTCCATGAGTATTAATTGAGTACCCGGGGTGGGCGCCTTCCTTTTGAGCCCCTACAGCCCTCGTGGAGTATGTTTTTTAGTCCACTTTAGACAATTTCCCTGAGAGCAGAAGTGGATCCCCACAGGGCCCAGCACATGCACATCACTGGTTCTCAGGGAGTTAGATGGACATGAGTGAATAATTTATTCTGTCTGCCAGAACCTCAAAAGCATCTCTGAACTTCACTTATCTGAGCTCGAACCTAGATAAGTTGATATTGTCACGAATAGATTTGACTCTCAGTGGATGGATAGGATACGTGTCAAGTCATTCACGGCAAATCAGGAGCCTGACCAGGCTCCCCCGAATGCACTGGCTACTGGTCCCGCCTTCTGTCCATCTCGGGTTGTATCAATAGATGTCACATGGTGGGTGACAGAGCAGCCGGGCAGGTGGGCCCTTGAGGACTCTGCCTGTGTCTGAAGATTACCTGGCTGGGCTTCCCCTCTCTGGAGCCTGCCGACCTGTCACAGAACATCACGTGACGTCATTTAACGTACACGTGGTCAGCGATGACGCTCCTCCTCGAGGGGACAGGTTGTCCTGCGCAGTGGCCCCCTCTGAGGGCACAGGGTGCGCTCCCGACCTGCTGTTGCCAGGTGTGGCCTGTGCCGGGAGGGACCTGGCAGTAAAGTGTGGGAGAAAGCCCGCAGGGCTGGTCCATCGCTGCGTGAGCACTGGCTGGCTGGGCCCTTGAGAAATCCTGCCTTTGATGGGAGGCTGAAGGCCGTACTTGACAGAGTAACTTGGGAGCAAACCGCCCCATCGCCTCTGTCTCAGGGTACCTCGCGACTTCCAGGGCCTGTGACACCCAGAGTCGGAACACGGTCCTGGAAGGGGATCATTCTGAATTTTGGCAGACCCTGGTCTCCCCTCCCTGGGTTCAGTGGCGGCCGCCTTCAGCACCCACACCGTTGGGACCCGCAGGGGCGCCCGGCGGACGTACCCTGTCAGCGCTCAGGAGCCGACTCGCCCATCCGCACCCCTGCCCTGCCCGGCCCGCCCGGCCCTCTCGGCTGGGTCTGTCCGGTTCTCCACTGGGCGTCACTTCATGCCAGCGGCCCGAGACCTCCCGGGATACCGACTCCGGCAGCCGCACTCCCGGCAGAGCCCTGGCTCAGCCATCCTTCCAGCGGGCCTTGCCTAACCTCTTGCGCTCAGAGGGACAACTCTGTGCCTTCCTCGGGGCACCGGAGCCCCACCACAGCCTCCTCTGGCCCCCGAGCCCCGGGCGTACCTTCAGGAAGGATGTCCTCCGGCAGCTCTTGCCTCGATCACTCCCAGCGGCGGGGAGCTGGGCAGCCTCGGAGCCGCTGCTGGGCCCGGCCTCCCACGGGTCCGGCAGGTACACGGCTGAGTGGAGGCTGCCCCCCTCGCCCAGGCCCAGGGCGGCCCCGAACGGGTCAGGACATCTCTCGTCGGGGCTGGAGCCGTCGTCACTGGTCTTAGCACCACAGAGGATCAGGGCCCGCGAGATGGACCGGGGTTTTGTAGGTTTTCTGCTCTTCCCAGAACGGCTGTGAGGCTCCATCCTCAGGGAGGAAGTAAGGCTGCTCTTCATCCTCTCCTGGTCTCTGGCCCGTGGCTGACGGGTGGTGACTGCGCTGGGCTTAGCCGCCACTGCACGGGTCCCTGGAGCAAGCAGGAAACAAACAAGCCATGTCACTTGCTACTGACAAGGGAGCTTGGCAAGAGTCCTGGGACAGAACCAGCCCAGACCCAGTGATGCAGGACAGATGGGAGACCATCCCTCGGCGGCACCAGCCAAATGGGGTTCAGGGAACCCAAGTGTTTACCACCCCCTCCTCCTGGGCTTCCCTTACCCAAACCCTCGGTCTACAGACAGGGAAACTAAGGCCCAGAGAAGGAAAATGCGAGCCCAGAGCCACAGAGAACACTAGCAGAAGAGCCAGGGGTCGGAGTCACCGGATGGATCTCAGAGATCAGGTGGACCTACGCTCTGTGAGGCCATTAAACCTAAAAGCTCTTCTTCGAACAAAACTTTCCAGGGACCCCTGGTCTACAGGGCAGGTCAGTGAGAGACGGGAAGGAAGCTGCGCCTGTCTGGCCCCTTTGCCGCCCCGGGTGATTCCTGTAGCATCTCCGTAGAAACCCTGGAGTTCCTGGAGCCCACGATGACACTGCCCGCTCATGTCCCCAGCCACAGAGGGAGAGCCCGTGACCGGGCTGGAGTCTGGCCTGGAGTGGGCATAAGCAAGCAGGGTGCGGCACAGGCCAGGCCCACCCAAGCACCTGTGCACAGCGGGCACCTGGCAGGCCTGTGTGCCCTCCGCTGGGCCCCGGGTCAGCCCGGCCAGCAGAGCAGCCCGGCCTGGGGGCTCCTTCCCCATCACCCACCCCCACTGAGGGCCCCACAGATGGCTTCACCCATCAGGCCGACAGCACCGCTTTCAGCCCAGTGAGCTCAGCTCTGCTTCGCCAAGGGGCACCACCCATGAGTTCGGTCTCCTCGAGCAGGTGGTGAGAGGGGCCCCACGGCTGCCTCCAGCAAAGTCGTGACTCAGGCCCAAGCCACAGAACAGAACCTGCTGCCAGAACTGCGGGAGGCCCTTGGCCCACGGTGCCGCTATGTATGCACGCCCAGTGCGGAATTAGGCAAAGCAGAGACCGTCCAACAGACCTTGCACAGAGCCCCCCTTCTTAAAAGAAGTGTGTTTTTCAACACCAGTCAGTGTTCAGCTCCACTGGCAGAAGAATAAATAGAATTCAAGCTTCTAGAATGTTTTTTTGGTCTCATTTCCTCCCTTTACTTCTAGATGTCACCTTTCAAATCCGAATTGTAAATGCCCTTCGTCCTTCCACTGTCTCCCAAAACAGGAGCTCCTTTGCATTCCGCCAACTCTATTTTCTAGAACCAGTAACTCTCAACACCAGTGTCCCCATCAATGTTAACGTGTCCATATCTCTCTGCATGTTGCTCGGACGCCCCACAGCACATGCGGGGCTCACGGAGATGGTCATGTGTGCTGCCTGTGTGTGCGTGTGGATGGTCACAGCTAGCACGCATCCATTCAGCATTTGAAAACCTGAAAGGTCATCAGAGTTTTTCGGGGCTTTCCCTGGTGCTAAGCAGGGAGGCTATAAACATGGAGCGCTGGGGGCCACCACGCCTGGGAGTGGAACCAGCACAGGAGGGTGGAACGTTCAGAGGTTGGGGCAGTGGTCTAGAGAAAGAAGAGGAGAGAAAGGAAGGAGGACAGAAAGAATGAGACTGGATGATATAATATGAGCACCGAGATCCAGCTATGCCTGAAGCCAAACTGTCCATTCACTTAAGCAAACGAAATTGATTCCTTTTTCTACTTAAAAAAAAAAAATCCTCCTGGAATAGTTGTTTTTCCTTCTGCTACTACTGACGCAAGTTATGGAAAATAGTGACATTCAAGGGCCAAGTGGCTTTTGAAACTGTCTTTATCTCCCCCCAAGCCTAGGAGAGGAGCCAGTCACCCCCATTCCAGCCCAGGCTCTCCTCCCCTCTCATGCTCGGCTCTGATGTAAAAGCCTCTTGTATTATTTTTCCCCCGAGCATTGCCACAGTCTGCATGGATTCTTAGAACACAGACCCAGTTCCCTCTCTCGTCCATGTCCTCTTCTGGCACAGAAGAGCTACCCCAGCAGAGGCCAGCTCCCTCCCTGGGCATTCTCCAGGACACAGACACTTGGGGCCTTCAGGACCGGGTGCGAGATTGTGTGCTCCCCTTGGGGCGAACAAGCCGTCTGCAGGTGGGACTGAGGAAAGCAGAGGGGTCAAATTCTTTGGGGGACACCGTGTTAATCCCCGCAGACTGCTTGCAGCAGTATTTGATGAGTACCGTCTGTTTTTAAAAATAAGTTTTTGCAGAGGGAGCCTCGACTCTGAGGCCGTGGCCCTCCGGTCGGATGGCAGGGACTCTGGGATGGGATGCTGGCGACGCTCTAGGGCTACACGCTTAGCCGTTTGGTCCAAGCAAAGATGGCTTTCAAAATAATCCTTGTCATTATGGAAAACGTACAAAAGGAAGGGGACGATTGCGAAAAGGGTTGTAGGGAAGGAGCCAGAACTGGACTTCGGTGGGGGCTGCTCTCCCTCCAGGCCTGGCAAGGAGAAAGAGGAGGGACTAATTGAAAACACAAGGCTGTGGTGGCGTGGTTCCGCTCAGCTTTGTAACTGTGCTCAGGACATTAGAACCTGATGCCACAGCTCCCCAAGGGAACCAGATGCCAGCAGAGCTTGGGGGCAGGCCATAGCGCTCCCCAAATCCCCCTGCAAGAGGCCGGAACTCGAGCTTTCTCTGATTGTGCCTCAGGATCCAAGAGCATTTGCCAGACCCTTGTCAGCTTCCCTGGGCTCCCAGGGAATCCTCTGCAGGACAACCTGTGTGTCTCTTCCAGAGGCTTCCTGAGAAGCACAGCAAAGAGATCCAACGCGGCCAAGCTAATAGGACCAGCTGCTTTCACTTCCCAGCAGAGAATGCCAAAGGATCTGTTTTACTCCAGCAAAGGGCTCCTCCAGGCTGGAGGCCTCTTCCCCAAACCGTGACAGTCCTTGCTCTTTCCTTCATGTTCCACAGGCTGTGGGGGCTGGAAGGGTCTGCCAGCCACACAGGAGGGGACTGTACGCAAAGACCCGGCTCCTAGGCAACGTCTAGGCCCGCCTTGGCCGAGCAGCCATCTGCCTAGAAAACGGAGAGCCAAGGGCAGAGCTGAGATGCGAAGACCTGGCCAGTTCCTCCTTTAAAGGAGCTTGAGAAACTTCGCAGGAAGTCCATCCTCCCGCCTCTACCCCCACTGGCATTAGCCGCATTCAGCGAGCCCTTGAGGGAAGCTGTACATGCCTGGCACTGTGCCGGCAAAGCCACACGCTGGCGGAGAGACCCTGGAACCTCACCTGCGCAAACCACACGAAGGCCGCTGGAGAGCCGTGGGGTGAGCCGCATGTGGAGGAGGGGAGCCGCTGAGAAAATGTGTTCAAATGTCCGAATTCTCCAACAGGGTCCTATATCAAAGGCTGTTTATAACGTGTGGTGGCTCCGGCCCAGGGAGTATTTTTTGGTCTTGAACTGGAGAGGGACTCAGAGATAAGACGTAGGGGGAGGACGTGTATGGTTCCTTCTCTTCCTAGAGGAGCATCTCTAATAGGAGGTTGGGGGCCAGCAGCGAGACGATTGTGTGTCCCCTCTGTGTGTCCCCAGCCAGCCCCGTGGGGTCTGTGGGCGCTAGTCTTGTGTCTGGGGTCTTTCTTCCTCTACACTGTTATCTCCTGATGGGAGAGACTGCATATCATGAATTCTATGTCTCCAGGCTAATTGTATGTGTCAAGCTGACGGGGCCAAGGGACGCCCGGATGGCAGGTAAGCATTACTTCTGGGTGAGCCTGAGAGGGTGTTTGCAGAAGCGGGCAGCATTTATATTAGGAGACGAGTAAGGGAGATGCCCTCACCAGCGCAGGTGGGCACATCCCAACCCACTGGGGGAGCGGAATGGGACAGAAGGGCAAGGGGAGGGCGTGTGCTCCCATCCCCACCGGGACGTCCCTCCTCTCCTGCCCTCGGACATCAGCGCTCCTGGTTTTTGGGCCTTCGCCCTGGGCTGGGACTCACACCTCCTGGTTCCTCATGTCCCCTGACTCTCTCTCATGCCCCCTGGTCCTTTCATGCCCCTGGCACTTGGACAGGAACTACAGCTCAAGCTTTGCAGAGGGCTGCTCGTGGGACTTCTCAGCCTTCATGATCACATGAGCCCATCCCTCCTAACAAATGTCCTCCTTTATTTCTCCCTGTATATCCTATGGCTCTGTTTCTCTGGAGAACTGTGACTAAGGTGGCAGAGGAAACATCCCCTCTCAGACCGCAGAACGCAGGACTCCAAGTAACTCACTGACATGGGGGGACAAGGAGCCACCGCTGCATGTCAGAGTACGTGTCCAGTCGAGGCCTCAGGAAAACCCTGAAGGCGGTGTGAGATCCTGAGTGGAGCCCCTTGCGTGCACCTGCCCTCTCGGCACCCGGAAAGGCCACCTGACCCAGCAACGGGGACAAGTGCGGTCTTCAGGACGTCCCCATGGGACCCACATCTCTGAGGCAAAGGCCTTCTCCTCCCCGCATGTCTCCCCTCCAAATGGTGCAGGCTGAAAGCGTAATAAGTCTCAGGAAGGATCTGGGTAAATTCAAAAGAGCTCATCAGCCCCACTGTTCGGAAGGGGCTGTCTGAGGCCGGTCCCCCTCAGACCCCCAGCATCTAAAGCGGGGCCCCCTCACACATGGGGGACCCTCCGTGGGTGTTGCTGTGGGTGAAATAGGCAGTCAGCCTCACAAAGCTCAAGCCCAAGCTCTGCTGTTGGGAGGAGAGGCAGGGAGGGGTGCAGGGGTGTGAGAGCATCCCCTCTGCAGGCGCCGTGGTGTGCATGCCGGGTCTGGGTTATCATAGTGCGATCCGTGCAGGCCGGTCAGCACCTTAGCCGCCTGCCACCCAGACAGCGGTCAGGCCAGTGCTAACGCTGGGCGGCCTGAGAGGTGCTGCACTTAATGCCTGACATACTCAGAAAAGGTAAGATAGTGGAATCAACCCACATGGACATCAGTGAGAGGCTTTATTCAATATCTTATGTGCATGCACACAATGGAACATTTTGCAGCCAAGAATGAAACAGCTATGTGGCTATGGAAAGACGTCCATAGTATACTATGAGACTAAGAAATGCCATAAAATGGTTGTAGAGACTAGTTTTGTTTACAAAAATGTGCTTGTAGGAATAAACACCAAACTGTTAATGATCTTTTTTGAAAGGTACAGTGAAATGCTAGGGGATGGAATTCATAAGGGACTTTTCTTTCTACTTAATAATTTCTTATGCTTCATTTCTTTTTTACAACAATCATACATCACAGTTATTACCAGAAAAATAGGGGTTTCTATTCTGAGGAATAAAATTGAAATTTATGGCTAATTTTTGTCAACTAGTAACTCTGATTAACTTGATAATAATCCTCTCAGATTCCAAAATATCTGGTTGAAATTTTTATTGAGCTTGGCTTGGATTTAAAGATGAATTTAGGGAGGAAGTCTTCCCATACAGGGACATTTTTTAATTAATTGTTTTGTTTTTATATTGGTTTGAATTTTCTTTTCACGTTGTCAAGTATATTCTTCTTCATAGGGGTTCTAAATATCTCTAATCACATATATTCCTCAGCACTTCTGTTTCTATTTTGAATGGAGCCATTTGTGAAATACATTTTCTAGTTGGTTATTGCTTATATGTAAGTAAATTTGACTTTTGCATATGTATTTCATCACTTTATTTATTTTATAAATTTATTACAGATCTCTCATTCTAGTAACTTATAAACAGCTTCTCTTGAGTTTCTAATCATGTAGCCTCTGAGCACTAATAAACTTGCTTCATTATAAAATATTTATACCACCTATTCCATTTTTATTTTCTAATTTTACTGACTAATGTCTCCAGAACATTGATGACGACTGCAATAGAGATGTTCCATGTCCTTTTCTAGACATTAATGGAAATTCCTCTAGAGTTTTATGCTAAGTAGGGTATCAACTGCTATATCAAGATAAAATTATTTGTGATTATCATAAGGGAATACTCTACTCACTGTAATTTGGGAAGCATTTTCTCCATGAGTGGGTGTTGTTGATTAAATGCTTTGTCAGCCCCCAGTCCTATCTTTGCTCTTTTGATTGTTCAGTGCAGAGAAACATACCTCTGGCTTTCCTAAGACTGAACCACCTATCTTTTGCTGTTGTTTTAAGCCGCATTGGGTTACCGTGTGCAATTCTTTTAATAAAGAACTGGATTCGGTTTTCCTGTGTGTTGTTCGGGAACTTTGGGTCTATGCTCACAAAGAGAAATGGCTGGTGTCTTTTTGAGCTGTTAACTTAGGTTAGGCTGATATCGCAAAAGGGTTTGGGAGGCTGGACATCCCCTCTTATGTTCTGAAATAGTTTAATAGTTTGAAATAAATCTAGTAAAAGCTTGATGTAATTTTCTCTTAAAATCTTTTGGTCCTTGCATCACTTTTCTGGTGGTTCTGTGAAACCTTCCTTCACCTCCTTGGTTATTAGTCTTTTCAACTTTTAAAGATCATTTCCTCTGTCAATTGTGACTACTTACATTGTCCTAAAATCACCCTTCCATCCAAATTTCCACGTGTATCAGTGTAGGTTATCTGTCACAGGCTCAGCATTTAGCACTGTTTCTCTGACTCCGCTTTGCCTCTCAAGCCCATGTGGTGCATTTCCCCTGGGCGCCCTCCTTTTTGCCTTGATCCAGCCTTGCCTGAAGCTTTCATTCTATTGGTCCTTCCAAAGGTCTCCTTTTCAGAATTAGTGAAATCATCTAATTTTTGGGTCTGCTCGCCAATGTCCTTACTTCCACTTGACTTCTGTTACTTTTTCCTGCCGGCGTTTACTATATTTGCTTTGTCTTTTTCTCTGTCTTCTAGAGTTTAAGATTTCGTTCCCTCACATCCATTCTTTCTATTTTAGAAATGACAGCAGATCATGCCATCATTACCTGCTCCAGGTTAGAGCCCAACTAGACCTGGATTCAAATCCTAGTTCAATTATTTACTGTCTGACCTTGAAAATCTACTTAGCCTTTCTGCAATTAAGATTTGTTACCTGTTCAATGGGGAAGATTGAAGCAGCCACCTCACAGCTGCTTTCTGATAATAAATAATAAATAAATACTAGATGTAAATCCCTTGGCGTAGTTTCTCAGCTGGTTATAATTGCCAACATTGTTGTCGTCATCACTACTTCTTAAAGCTAGAAGTCCTCCTTCTGGATACCCCCGGGTGTTGGCCACCACCCATGACTTTTGCAATGTGATGTTCTAATTGCTGTTATTCTAGAAATGGCCTGTAATTGCAGTTTTGAGTCCCAGGTTAAACTCAGTTCTTTAGAAGATGGCTAATGTTACTGTAAATGTCTTGTGGTTGAGTTTCCAAGATTTAGCTTTACTGTTTCTATAATTTTTATTAGAAAATTCCAGTTTAATTGCATCGTGTCCACAGGATGTGTCCTGGACACTTTTTATCTGTCAGAATTCATGGAGGTTTGCTTTGTAAGCTGGTTTGAGATGTGACTAAGTGCTTTAAATGTTCTGTGCACATTTGAGAAGAATGATTATTTTGTTTGGGGTTTCAACTGTGCATATTCAAATATGATATTATACAACACACAGAAATGCATGCTCAATCTTGTAAGTCATAGAATTCAAAACCTCAAACTATTTATATTTTGTCTGATTAATATGAAAAATCTCAGAGTGGTGTGCTTTGAAATCTGACACTGTATTTGTTAACTGTTTCCAAGATTTTTTGTTTTACGTATTTCAGTGACTTTATTGGGTGCATAACATTTTCTGATTTTCAAATCTCTATTGTGTGTTCTTTTTATCATTTAGTAAAAGTACTTGATCTATTGAACAGTTGCCTAAATTTTTTATCTATCTGACAGTTAACATTGCTATTCACTTTCTTTTAAGCTGCATTTGCATGGTATTTATCCATCTTCTTGTTCTTAACTAAAAGTGATTTGGGTTTAAAGGTGTCTCTTAAAAGTGGAATGTAGTTGGTTTGTTTCTTTAGGTTTTTTAATTTCTCTTCCTTAAGCTGAATCTGAGAGTCTTCCTTTTTTAATAGATAACCTTATACCTTATATATCTTATACGTATTTAATAGATAACCTTATATCTTGTATCTTAGTTGAGACATCTTCCTTCTGACATGTTTTGCTTCTGTGGCTCCTTATCTTTCTTTTCTTGCTTTCTCAAAATCCTGTTAAGAACAGTGACTAAATGAGTCTCCCCTGTGGCCCAGTACCGGCTGCTCTGCACCACCTGTCCGACCACCCTCTCCGGCCTCAGGCTCTGCTCCTTTCCCGAGCTCCTACTGAACTACTAAACCCTCAAATCTGCTGAGGGTCCCGGGCATCCTCTGGCCTCTGGGCCTAGGCACAAGCACTCCTCCAAGCCTTGCATACTCTCTATAACCCTTGATTATGCTAAGTTTTCATCACTCTTCAGATCTTATTTTAGATAACACTTCTTCAAAATAAGAGCACCCCTCTGCAGACCCCGTGCTGTCTCACGTGCCCTTCTGGGCACCCTGAGGGCCCGTGCTTCCACCAGAAAGCCTGAATTTGACCTGCTGTAGTGCCTTTGTAACCACTGGGTATCAAAAGCGAAACCTAATAGTAAAGGTTAAAACACAAAGTAGCAATACCATACACCGATAATAAATTTCATACCTCACTTAATTACAATCTAAAAATGACCAAAAAAAAATTTGAAACAGGCAAACCCAAAGTCTGATTTACTGGCTGAAAGAACTGGACCAAGGAAGCTGCTCGAAGCAGACCCCTGGGTAAGCAGCCAAGATCCCTCCTGGGAACGAACTGCAGGGCCGTTACATTGGCATCGAGGCATCTCTAAGTAGAGCTGACAGGACATCCAAAGAAATGCTAAATAAGAACTATAGATCATCAGAGTCTTTGGCCTGAAAGAAGTTTCCAGATTTTGTGGTCCAGCTGCTGCTCTGTGTGAAGAATGACTGCCTTTTGTCTGCATTTGGTAAGAGATTATGTATCATCTCTTTCAAGATCATTTCTATTCCTGCCTTGGAACACACACACGCACACACTTTCATTATCTGCCTTGGACAATTAGGTCAGAGCAGGGGAAGCATTGAGCTCACACTTCGTGCTAGCCAGCCCCTCAGGCCTGGCTCCGTGCGCAGCTGCTCTGCACGCTTGGACCACAGCACGTCCGTTGGAATTGCCTCCAAGCATCCTAGGAGGGTGAGGACAAGGATAAGGGAGAGGGAAGGCATGCCAGGCTTGAGTGCCTGCCCACCTTCCCCGGCCCTTTCTGTCGCCCTAGCTCTTCTAATCCACTTAAGAGATGGTACCAGCAGGAGGAGAGATCAGTTGCAGCTGACAGATCTGGTATCTCTGCCTCGGATGATGGGAGAAGACCATCTTGTTAAAAGAAAAGATGAGAAATATTTGGGGCTTAAAATGCTCTCCCTACACATCTCTGCCATTCCAAAAACCATTCCAAATACCACCCGTTGTTTTTGAAACTTTGTAAATCTCAACTTACAGTCAGAATTTACATATTACATCGAATACAAACCCATAAATGCACACAAGATGTATATGTATATAAATGTGTGTAAATATATACTATAGTATGTAAATAAATACGCACAACTGAAACAAAGGTTTCATGGAATGCTACCCTTACTATGGTATAGCAAAGCAAAGCCATGGCAAAGATGACATAAAATATGATTTTGCTAACAACCTGATGCGTTCTGATACAGGCTATTCTTTTTTTCTTTAAAAAGAAATGTTGGTCTCAACCCACTAAATCACTTTTAAACCCAATTATGGGACATGTTCGAAAACCACCATCCTGACATTTTCTGCAGCTTCTTGCAGCAGTTTCCTGTGGGGTATTTGCTTTGATTCCCCTCTCAGTCCCTGTGCTCTGAGCCACTGAGCCTATCCGTGTGCACCATGACTTGCCTCACCTCCCTGACCCTCCTCAGAGACCTTGCTTATCCAGATCTGGGGGCAGGGGTGGACTCGAAAACCCCCTGCCCCTAACCTTCATATGCAGGCAGGAGATGGAGGAAGGGGTCTGGGCCGACCCCAGCTTTACTTTGCCAGATGAGGGCCGCTGGACAGCAGGGAGGGCACCCCAAGGCCAGCCATCCTAGCAGTGAGGGGCCTCGGGATCTTTTGAAAAACATGCTCGCGATGACCACCTCCAGTACATGGGACAGGGCTGTCCTTAAGAGCATCTGTGGCCCAGCTGTGCATGCCACGTTTCAGACAGAATTTAGCCCTGTGGAGACCCCCATTTGAGTGGTCCCCAGCATCTGGCTGACCTAGCAGAGGCCCTGCCAGCCCCATGAACTGCTCCCACCCTAAGCACACCCTCTCCTCCAGCAGCTCCAAGTGTGGCGAGCCTAGTGGCTCCCAGGGGGCCCTGCCTGCCTCCCAGGCGACCCGCCCCTCAAGGGGCTATGCTCAGCCCACCTCTGCTGCCTTCCCTCGGGCAGAGAGCCCTCAGGCTCCGGCCACACCCTAAGCAACCTTGCCAGGCTTACAAGACTGACATAGATTTGTCCCTATTTCAGTCAGAACCCAAAAAAAGAACGTGCAATAAATACCTGATTTCAAGCTGCCTTCCTACCCCAACTCTAAGCTCTTAGAGCTCTGTTTATTTTGCCTCAATGGATCTTTTTCTCCCATGTATATGAATATGTTGCTTAGGGTCTTCATATCAAAAAACATCTTCCGTACGAAAATTTGTTGCCAGCCCAAATGGGCGGCCCAGACACAGGTGTATTGTTACGGCTCAGTTTGCTCTTACGCTGATGTTATTCACTTATTTAGGCAACAAGTATTTTCTGAGATTGTGTGTGCCAGGCTCTGACGATGTAAAGGATGAAGACATGGTCCTTTACAGCCCGTTGGAGAAAAGATATTTATGAATGGATAATATTCCTAGTGTCGGAAGTTTAATAATAAGGTCCGAGTCAAGCAGCACAGTCCCAGGTGACCTGAAGAAGCTTCACCGAGAACTCAGCCCGTAGCTGAGGCTTGAAAAGCAAATATGGGTTTTCCACACGGAGCAGGAAGGGGAGAAGGTTCGGGAGAAAGCACTGTAAGCAGAGAACAATGGCTAGAAGGCAAAACATCTTAAAAGACCCTGTGTGTTCACAGCAGACCGAATCCCGGGGTGGCCCTGGGGCCGGGGTGTGAGCAGGGAGGAAAGGGGCCGATTTCCAGTTCAGGCTGGCGAGCCATCGTGAGAACCAAGGAGCCCCGTAAGGAATGAGGACCCTGCCATGCCAGCGAGTGGATGTCATGCCAGAGTGCACCCTCTCCCCTCTGCCTGCAGGCCCCAGGGCCACTGCCGGGGCCCAGAGAGGGCGGAGGAGGTTGGCCCAGGGCGGGTCCCAAGCTCCTGCCTTCTGCCTGGACAACGTTGCTTTCAGCAGTTCACATATGGGTCTTCATGAAAGCTTTCAATTCTAAAAAGCTCCTGTGGATAAAAGGAACTACACAACAACTGCTGTAGTAATTATAATCCAACAGTTTGGGGTTCTTTTAACCTGTGGGTATACGACCATCTTTGGACTTAGGAAATATAAATGTTCATTAAGGCATGTCACAGAGCAGTTAAGAGTATGGATTTTGGGAGTCAGACAGGCCAGGATTCAGGTCCTCAAGGTGCCACCTTCTGGCTGAGTGGTCCTGGCCCAGTCACCTCGTCTCTCAGTTTGGGGGACACACTACCTAACGTGGGCTGTAGTAAGGTTCAACACGACGAAGCATTCAAAAATTTTAGTGCACAGAAAGTGGCCGCGGTGTTCAGTGCTGTTTACAAGCATCACCGGGGGCTGGACACACATGCGGCAGTGGCCTGAGGGAGGGGCCTCTGCACCCTGAGAGCGCTTGTCCTGTCTGGAGCAGAGGGGTGCCTTCTGCTGTGGCCATGAATGTTGACGGCCACTTAACTGCAGGACCGAAGGGAGGACAGAAGGAGGATGGAAGGGAGGATGGAAAGAAGGGAAAGAGTGGAGCCTGCTGCCCTCCCAGGGGACCCCCGAGAAACAAAGGAAGCCGCCAGCAGGGAGCTCCCCAGGCTGCTTCAGAAAGGCCATCGGTGGCTGGGGGCTGGGCTCTGGGACACAGGGACCACCTTTTAGGGGCTCAGCCTGCACCAGAAAGCGTTCCCTGGACAGGGGCAGGAGTGGGGGCTCCTGTGTGCACAGGGAGCAAGGGACGTTCTTCCACAAACAAGGCAAGCCCACCCGCCAGCACGAGCTCCCCAGCCCCAGGACCCTCGGCCAGCAGGCGGGCAGCGAGAATCCTCGCCTTGGGTCAGCACCAGGGATGCAGAGTCAGGAGCCTGCAGGCAGCAGGAGAGGCAGTGGGCACTGCCTGCCTTCCACCTCCCTCCACAGCCCCAGGCCCAAGGCCGGTAAGTTGGAAATCCCAGAACCAGAAGCTCCGGGTCTGCAGCCCTGGGATAGTGACACCTCGCCCCACCCCGCCTGGCCCTGTGCCCAGTGGACTCGGCTCCTACCGGCAACCCTGACCCAACACAGCTGCCCGCAGTGGCATGAAGTTCCAGCACAGGCCCTCCCCTGCACGGGTCCAAGAGGCCAGCCTCCTCCTTGGTCAACGCCGCCTGGTCAGACTGGCTGCCCCAGGGACATTCACTCACCTGGGCCCACCTACCTCCCTGCACACAGCCCCCGGAGCTGCCACCTCCCTCACTCCTCTCTCCAGCTGCCCGGCCCAGACCACAGCATCGCTTATCCCAGCAGCTGGGGGCCGAGGCCCCGTCAAAGGCAAAGGATGAGAAATGGACGTTGTCTTCTCCCACAGAGGCGGGTCTCTGAGTCAGATCCCTGGATGCTCTGAGTCAGACACTGCCTTCACCACCTGCTCTGGACAGGTGACCTGGGGCGACCGCGTGAAAGCTGGCACAGTCTGCTCAGAGACTCCCGACCTGCACCATCTGACTTCTCTACGTGAAAATACTTGGTGCAAATGGGGGCTGCCGACCCGGGGAGCCCGGCCTTGGAAGAGGGCCCACCATCTGCTGCGTTGGCAGAGAACACCCAGGAGGCCAGCCCAGAGCCCTAGCAAGGGGTTCCGGCCTAAACCAGCTGGCCCCTGCCTTCCTTGGGCAGCCTGGGAATGGCTGGGAGGCAGGAAGGTAATGGACATGTTACCTCAGTGCCTACATGTGCCTGGCAGGCCGCAGGGAGCTTGACATGAACGTCAGCTCCCTCAATCCTGCCATCAATCTAGTAAACATTATCACACCTATTTCACAGGTGAAAAGTCACTACACAAAAGTTCACTGCGCACCCACCCTGCACCAGACCAGGGACCTGTGGTCCTAGCCCATCATTGGCTCAGTGAGGCCCGGCAATGTCCCCGAGGCCACCCAGCCAGCAAGTTGTCAGCCAGGAGTTTAATCAAGAGCCAGGCCCCCTCCAGAGCATCGCGTTGCCTCCCTGAGCCAGGCTGAACCTAAAATTTCCAACTGTCTCTCAGGAGCTGGCACTGCTCAGTGGTTCTCAGTGGGTCCCTGCTAAAAACGCAAATTCTCAAGCTGCCCCCAGTTCTCGGGCTGAATCAGCGACTCCGAGGGGCCCCGCCCTGTTCTCACAAGCCTTCCAGGTGGTGTGGTGCCCACTCAAGTGTGAGAAGGGAGGACATGAGCTCCACAGAGCCGGGGACAAGGAGCTTCTGTCTGTCCTGCCGGGGTCATCGCCATGCGACCGGGTGCCTCTCCCCCGCACAGGCGACATCTGACCCCGCTGCCCTGGAGAGCACTGCACGCTTCTCTCCCGAGCGCGGCCTCTGTGAGCTGTGAGTGTGCCGGCCTGGCCTGTGCGTGGCCCTCTCTTCTGAAGAATGGAATGTTCCCGGCGCTCACCCCACATGCCTCAGGGCTTCCTGGGGGCTTTAACGAGGGTGTAGGCGTGATGTAGGAAGCTCTTGGCATTCTGTGTAGAGATCCAGACCCTGCTGGGGTGCCCAGGCCACGGTCACAGGGAGGCGCGTTGGAGAGAAACCTGCCTCTGTCAGCGGGCGTAGGGGACCGTCCCACACCGAGGCCTGTGGCTGGAGGGCAGCGGAGGCATTTCTCAAGAGCGAGAAATATGGGCCCCAGTCAGGGCCGCCTGCTCTGCTCACACCCCAGAGTCTCTCGGGTTTCTGGGCACCGTGTAGCAGGGGCTCAGGCCAGGTAGTGGCCCAGGGCTGTCTCACTCGGGCAGAAAGCCTGGAGGCCGTGCGGTACCCCAGCCTGGGGCAGCCAGCATCCTCCTTCCCAGACGCTGAGGCCTGTGAGGGCCCCAGCCTCCCTCACACACCAGCCCTGAGACCAGCCCCTGCCCCGCCCTCCATCACCAGCTGAAAGTGTTGCCCACCCTTGGAAGGTGAATTAGTTCCAAATTAGGCTGGAAACCTTGCCACATCCTTATATTCCACCTCTGGGTGGAAGCGATCCATCCTTGCCCTCCAGGCCGTCCTGCAGAAAAGGAGAGCCCCAGGCACGCTCCACGGGCCAGCTCACCGCGGGCCTGCGGAAGGGAGGAAGGCACAGCCGGCACAGTGAGAACCGGGCGCCTCGTTGCTCACCAGGCCCAGCCAAGGTCCTCCTACGGGTCTTGGTCACGTCTCAGCTTCAGTGGGATCAAAAACTCCTGCCTCAGAGGGAGACAACAGGACAGGAAGTGCCCGCTAACAGCTCTGCAAATGTGTGATGTCAGAGGACCCTCGTGCTCCATTCATCATTAGTTTCATTTTTCCTTAGCATCAAAACCAATCAGAATTCCCCTCGTGTGATCGCCCAGTCGGCCTCGCCCGTACCCCTGTGGGTATACGCACATCTCTGCTTTCTGTAAGAATGCCGACCACGTGCCCACAGATCGTGTGTCAGAGGCTCTCGTGCCCACTGTATTTCGCTTGCCCTCTCTTCAGCTCCATGAAGGAGGCTGTTTTCACATGCATTTTACAGGTGGAGTGACTAGAACGCACAGAACCAATAGCATGCCTGTCCGGGGCTCACTGAGGCTGGGGCAGAGCGGCACGTGAACCCCATCATGTCACCCACGTGTCACCCACATGTCCACAGCTCCCAGACACACGACTCCGGCCCTGGACTTGCCTCGGAGTCTGAATTCTTTTTTCCTGCCATCTGCTTAACATCTCCACCTGGGCGTCAGACAGCTATTTCAAAATTAATACCGTTAAACTGCACTCTTGATATCCCCCACTAAAATCTAGTCCTCCCAGGCTTTCACATTTTGGTAGTTTCACCATCACCCACTCACTTGCACAGGACAGAAAACCCAGGCCCGAGGGGTTAAGGGCACCTGGGCTCTGAAGCCAGAATCCGGGGTCAGGACTAGCCGTGGGCAGATGCTAATCACAGGCGGGTGAAGAGCCCGTGCCCGGGGGCTGGCTGACCCGTATATGGGAAGGTCATTGCACCAGGACCTCTCTTCGGGGCTGTAAGGGTCCCAGAGGGTGGCTGCCACAGCAGGCCCCGTGAATGCCAGCTGTCATTCCCGCTGATTCCTCCTGCTCTGGGTCCCTGCACGGTCCACCGCACTGACCAGGGCTTCCTGTGGGCTCTGATAGGCTCCCAATCCATCGATCCCTCCCTCTGCACTGCTGCCCCCCT
The DNA here is from genome assembly GCA_032199065.1 of Smutsia gigantea. Classification (NCBI taxonomy): domain Eukaryota; kingdom Metazoa; phylum Chordata; class Mammalia; order Pholidota; family Manidae; genus Smutsia; species Smutsia gigantea. The sequence continues at coordinate 825,147 of JAVSCE010005671.1, forward strand.
AACTCAGCCCCAGGGCCCCTAGCCTCATCACCACACTCACCTTCCAACGGACTTCCGGCTTCTACCTGGGCCCCCAGGACCCATGTCCTCACAATACCGGGTAGGTTTTTTGGAGAATGTGAGGAATCATAACATTCACCTAGATAGAGTCCTCCAAAGACTTGGCTTTAATTTTTTTAATTAAAAAAAAAACTTTTCTGTTTTAGAGCAGTTTTAAGTTTACAGAAAAGTTGCTGGGCACGTACAGACTGTTCCCATACACTTCCCGCAGCCTCTCCTATTATGAACGTCCTGCATTCGTGTGGCACATTCGCACAATGGACGAGTCAATGTTGGCATATTTGGGACGGTTGGCAGGAGGGCTCACGAACTTTGACAAGTGCATGTCACATGCCCACCATTATAGTGCCTTACAGGAAAGCACGCCTCTGCCCTAAAATGCCCTGTGCCCACGCATTCATCCCGCCCCAAGACTGCGTTGCTTTCTCAAAATAAAATCTAAATTCCTTACCATGTCCCAGATGGTTTCCAGAATGTTGCCTGTTTGTCTTCCCTTCCCTGGATGAGCCAAGCCCAGGTCACCCTAAGGCTTTTGTCCAAGCCATTCCCTCTTCTAGGAAGTTCCATATCCTCATATGGCTGTCTCCTCCCTGCCTTGCTGTCCTAAAGGTGGCCTTCCCTGCTCCCCACCCCCAGTCTGAACTGGCCCACTGCCACCCGTATAACATCTCTCTGGTTCCTTTCACCCTGGAACCTGTCACCCTCGGAGGCAGCCGTGTTATCTGCTTGGTTCTCGGGCATCACCTCCATGTCCCGGCTACACCCTGAGCTCCCCGATCAGGCATCCTCACCTCACTCACTGAGGGTCTCGGGCTCAGGGACAGGTCTGGCCCATAAGGGCTCAATAAACACATACTGAGTGAATCAACCTATAACTGAATGAATAAATAAATGACGAATGCCGCTTAATGAGCTTCGGCATTTGTGTTTGAGAGTTTACAAGGAGCTCTTACAGACATTTCCTTAATCTAATTTATGTGATCAGGCACAGATTTAAACGGAACTTAAAAAACATGCTAACACTGTCTTTCCTAGTTCCTGAAGGCCACAGATTAAGAAGTAGTGAGAATGTTCTCTCCAGAGGGAGAGCTTCGATGATGCCCCAGACGGCACAAGCAGAGCCATTTGGTTTGACCCACAGCTGATACGAAGGACGGACACAGGGCCTGGGGACGTTGACCCCATATAATGGCAACAGCTACCGTCTGCTGTGATGTGCGCTGGTAGCGTGGCCTCCCTCCCCACCATTAACCTGTCCTGCGCTGCCAACACTTCTCCGGATTCCCCTGAGGAGGAAGGGAGAAAGGAAGCCTGGGTAGGGCTGTGGGGGGCACAGCCTCACCAAGGCACAGGGCCAGGACTGCAGCCCAGGCTCTCTGACTACAAAGTCCAGGCAGTTCTCAGCCTTGGAGTAAAGACTGAATAAATAAACCGAGCGTGCTGAGCAGTCCGGAAATCCTAGCCCTCGGGGTCAGCCAGCCGCAGAGCGGGGACCGAGGAGGCTTCCAGGAGGCCGGGGTCAGGGCCGCCCTCGGGATGCGCGCGGAACCAGGTGAGGAGGCTCTGCGGGGAGGTTACGGGGACCACCAGGGGCAGAGGGGCGGCTGCCCCCACTCAGCATGACTTTGGCAGCAGTGTGTGTTCAGTGTGGGGTCTCTCCTTTGGCAAGGGCAGGGAAACCACTGAGTCCCTCAGCTCTCCTGTACTCCCCACGACCGAGAGATGCCAGCCAAGGCCGGTCCTGAGGGTCCTCGGCGGCGCAGGCCAGCCCCGTGGCCATGGCCTGCCCCCTGCAGCCGCCGCCCCCACGGCCACCAGGAACCACTTCCTGCCTTGCACCAGAAGGCAACCTTTTTAAACTTGAGGAAATCCCTTCTTTCTTTCTTAACTTGTTATTGTCGTGACACAACTGACTCAAGAAGTAAAAATGTTAAGTCCCTGCCCGGGGTCACAGGCTGGCCTCCCTCATGCCTGAGCTCCTCCAGAGCCCCATGCCTCCTCCCACCTCCAAGCCTGGGGCACACATGTGCGTGTGCGTGCACACACACACACACACGCACACGCTGCCCTTTCCACTCACAGACACCCTGCATCCCAGCCAACTCAGAGCCACCTCCTCCAGGAAGTCTTCCTTGACAGCCCTCCCCACACACGGACAGAGCTAGCAGCTGTCTGTACCCTCAAAGTGCTCCATGCCGGCCTCTTGCACCCGTGTCTTATCCAGTAAGTGTGAGTTCTTAATGCCAGGTACTGTGTCTGACCTCTCTCTCTGCAGCCCTACACAGTCACTGGTGCGAAGGCAATGCCAAAGAGCTGTTAGAGGAAGGGATGAGATGAGGAAAAGAAAGAGGAGAAAAGGCAGGGAGCAAAGGGAGACAGGGGCCTCTGTGGTCAGACCCGGGGACACAGATGCAGCCCTGCAGACAGAGGGATGTAACTAGCTGCAGGCTGGGGTATCCATATGCAGTCCCACTGCTAGAGGCAGAGCGTGCAGTGAAAGGGCGCTGGCCCAGGATCCAGGCTGCTGCTAACTGGCTGGGTAACCTGGGATCAGCCACTCGCCCCTCTGAGCTGCAGGTTCCTCATTTGTCAAAGGCATTATTATGAGACTTAAGTTAAGAATGCTGTCCCTGTCTGACACCAGGTGTTCCGCAAACACCAGCTCTGCATTCCCTCAGCCCCGCTCCGCGCAGGGCCCCAAACTCCATCCTCAATGGGAAGGGCACAGGACAGGCTGCAGGCTGCAGTAGTCCCTGTATCCTGGGGTCTCATACCATCACAGCACTTCAGACAGCTGGAAATACCCACTCTACATGGCCTACAACCCACTTGGGCTGCTTCTGTGTTCACCTTCCCAGTGAAAGATGTTCTCACCGCACCCACTCCCTGGGCCAATCAGACCGCAGCTAGACAACACGGCCGCACTCACAGCACAGCCTGGCACTGTCTCCCTGACTCAGGATCCAGGAGATCCCACGTGAGGCCCTAGGACACATGTGTATATAGAGCCTTGGCAGTCCTCCCACCCATCAGACCAGTTCCCATGACAGCAGCTGTCTGGCCTGGTACTAATCCCACTGTCAGAACCCTGAGTCCCAGCCCCACATGAGCCCCATGCTCAGGGACAGCCTCACCATCTTCGCTTCAGCCCAGAATAGCCTGTTGCATGGTGCTTCTCCCCACTGGAACCCCAGCCAAGCCTCAGCCCATCGCAACACCTGCCCAGCAGATATGGGGGCCTTTACGACCTAGGATTCTAGCCCACAACGAGGGCAAGACCAAGCAGTGACCGCTTTTTAATAAACCAGGACTTTAAATTTAGGGATGCATTATACATTGTTAGTAAAAAACAAAAAGCAATCAAGAAGGGGCATGGGAGAGCTTTCTGGGGTGATGGTAATGCTCTGTATTGGGCTGAGAGCTTGTCTTACACAACTGTACCCATTTTTCAAAACCAACCGAATGGTGTACTTAAGATATGCACATTTCCCTGTATGCACATTTTACCTTAGAGAAGAACAAATACCCAATTCAAGTTAATTATATACATTGCTGAAGTGTTTCAACGTGCAGTGTTGCAATGCTTGAAACTTATTTGGAAGTGTATAGAAAAATAAGATAGACACATGGATGGGGAAGGACAGAGAGGTGGATGGAAAGGTGTTGGGACAAAGAGTGTATAAAATGGCACTTGTAGAATCTAGACAGTGGATGTGTGTTTGCTGACAACCATCCTTCCCATTGTTCTGAATGTTTGAACATTTTTAATAATAATATTTTGGAAAAAATACCATTGAAAGTGAGCTAAAGAGTCAGTAATCTGGGGAATGGTTAGATGACTCGTGCAGACACCTGAGAAGGTTTTGAGGCCATGAAAGTGGTGGTTTTGATAATTCACAGGAGCTGAGAAGCCCAAGTTCCGTGGGAACATCGGCGTGAGAGTCAGTGCGTATGTGTATAAGGACCAGCAGGGTTATGTCTCAGCTGCAGTGCAGCCCTGAGGACACGGGCTTTGAAATGAAACAGACCGGCCTGGGTTCAAATCTCAGTCCTGCCACTCACCATCTGGATAAACACCACAGCCTAATTTTTGTTCACCAGTGAAATAAAGACAATGGCACCTCATGGGGTTGTGGCAGGATCAAAGGAGTCAGAGCCCTAAATCAGGACCTGGTGCTGAAGAGCCCCCAGCGGGGAGGAGATGCTGGGTCACAGAGACAGTTCCCGGATGCGCGCTTGGGGTCGGCCACCAGATCTGGCCAATACACAGAGAGAAAAGCTCTTTGAGGCCTTCCTCTCCCCAGCAAAAGCTCTTATTCCCTGAGCTAATGTGTCACCATGATTTTTTAAAAAGATGCTGCAGGAAAGACAGACTAGAGGAAGAATACTAGGAACTCTCACCACGCCTGGTGAAGCTGGAAAGATGTGAGACACTTCTCTCCTCTCATCCCTGTGCTAACGTCTGTCCCCTTTACTGGGGCTTGTTTCTCCAGGTTGCGCCTGGCCTGACTCCCAAGCGCCCTTCAGGAAACAGCTCACACGGCAGCCCTCGGGGAAGCCCACCTGAGTCACCCCTCTGTCGTCATAGTTCTGCATGTGTCCCATGACGTCCCCAGAGCCCAGCCCACTGCCTACAGTGCACAATGCTCTAAATTAAATAATCTGTTGAAAACGAGTTCCAAGTGTTTAACAAAGTGACTTCATTCTTTGTAGATTGAAAAATAAACAAAATGGGTGATGCGGGTGAGGAGGGCAGTACAATCAATCCAGGGCAGGGTTCCTACAGAGCCTAAGTGCCCGTGATTCACGGCGGCGTCCCATACGGCTTTACTTCTTCCTTGGGAGGAACGGCAGGTGCAGGGTACGGGGTGCAGAGCCCACCCCCACCCTCCCTGCCTCTGCAGAGCCTCCCTCTGCTTCTCCCCAGCCCCAACCCGCCCTGCTGACAGCTGGCCATGGGCAGCCCCGGGACCCAGGTTCCTTGGTTCCATTCCCAGAGGAAGGAATTGAGGTGCCTGTGGAGGGCATCATGTGACCAAATGCTGGGGACACAGCCAGCTGCCGCGTCCATGTCCAGAATCTGTACTGGAGGAATGGCAGGGCCGGAAGGCTTTGCAGAGGCCGTGTCTACTCCAACCACCCTCCACCCACTTTCTAGAGTAGGTCTCCAATATAAGAAGGGGCTTTTCCCAGGTCACACTGCCCTGTAAGAATCTAGCTGGACAGGCACACATGCATCTAATCCCCAATTTTCCACAGAAAGAGACTTGACCGGTGTCCCTGAGCGACTATGCCAGGAGTCACCCAGATGGAGTGCGCTCCCAGACCCAGGCGGGGCACTCATTCCCACGGCGGGGCACTCATTCCCACGGCTGACGCGACAGCTCACAGCTGAAACTCTCTCCAGGAAGAGAGCTGCTCGGCCCAGGTTATGCCTAGTCCCGGGGATAGCGTGCGATACCCAGCCATCACAGGGGGACAGACCCCACGGGGTCAGCTGGATCCTCACTGCCTCCCAGCCCGGCTTCTCTCTCTGCCCCACTCTGCATCTACCGCCCTTCCGGGTGCTGTGCCCAGAACACTCCCCAGTGACCCTCCCACACACAAATCCCTGTCCTGGCATCTGTTACCAGGGAAACCCAACCAAAGGCAGAGAGGCCGCCAGGGACAGGAAGTGGCAAGACCTCCCCGTGAGTAAAATGTTTCACCAACCATTGAGTGCCAACTCAGTACCAGATTAAGTCCAGCCCTTGGAGAGTCCCCAGTGTAAATGCATCCCTGTGGTCTAGCCCCAAAGGGAGACATTCCTAATGCTCAGCCCACTCTCTGCAAGTGACGGGGCCACTGTGCCACCTGGGTTCACCGAGGGGCCACTGTGCCGCCGTGGGGAGCACCTGCATCACAAGCTGTGTCTCATCGCTTCCTCCCAGAGTCCCATGAGGAAGAGCGGTGACTCCTGCCTCGCACAGGAGGAACTGAGCTGTAGAGAGGGGAGTAGCTTCCCAAGGTCCACTAGCCTGTGAATCTCGGGGCTGAGGTTCCCGCCCCTGTGGCCAGACCCCACGGTCCCAGTGCTCGGTCCCCACGTTCCACAGCCTTTCTGCAGAGTTCAGAGATGCTCTCACGGAACCTCAACAAATGGGTCCCAGAGTTCTAAGCCTTATCTTCCGGGCCTTCCCGGAGCTAGAAAAGTCAGACTGTGCCTTTGACTTGCCTGTTTTCCTTCTTAAAGAGAACCATGTGTTCATTCTCTTACACCACAACACAGCTGAAGCTTTGCCAGTGTTGACTTTAAAAGTTGGGCAAAGGGGTTAAAATCATTTCCTCTGATCCCTGTTTATTTATGTTTCTGGAGCCAAAGGAGGAGGTTGTTATAAGGAATGACCAGGTCTCCTGGGCTGTCCCTGCAGCTGGGCCAGGGTATCCGGGGGCCCCTCCCAGTGCTGAGAGGGTCCCTGCTGCAGACACCTGCGCTCCTCTGGTCCCCGGAGGCTGAGCAGCTCCCTCTGCTGTCCGCTTCAGGCTGGAACCAGGGCACAACCGGTGGGGACCCCGACAGCCGGCATTCAGACACTGATGCCAGCAGCACCCGCAGAGGACCGAGGGGCACGCGGAGCCTGCCGCCCTGCCGGGCTACCTCTTAGCCCCCTGAAGTCCTGCCGAGCCCCCACCCCTCTCCCTTTCCCAAGCAGCCCGGTGAGCGCGCAGCCAGCCTCCTCAAAGACAACGCAGACACACAGAGACCCTGTCCTGTTGTGCCGCACATGCACGCGTGCGCACACACACACCCCACGGCATAACCCGGCTGTGCTTCCACCACTCCAGGAGGGTGTCCAAAGGGTCAGCCCATCAGCCTCACCTCCCCCAAGTCCCCAAGAGGCACTCACCACTCTCCCTCCAGTGGAAGATGCTCTTCTGAAAACTCATGCCCTGGCTGTGAGGATGGGGGGCACTGGAGAAGGGTCCTCGGAGCCCGGTCACAGAGTCCTGGGGGATCCCCGGCAGCTCTGGGGCTGAGAGGATTTGAATTTGCGTTAAAACTACAAAGTAACTGCTCGTTAGAACTGTTTCTCCTCAGCAGGGAGGGAGGGGAAAAAATCCCTTTCCCTGTGCCAGCAAATCTTTAACGTCTCCGGACGGTCGCTTCCAACTCCTGCCCTCCTTACGAAGCAAATGTGTATAAAGGCAATGTTATTTCACTGAATCAAGCCCTCGGATCATAAGCCTTTTCCTCTACCACAAACAGAAATGCAAAACCTCAAACTTTCCTTTGGCCTCGGAGTCTGTTGTGAGAGGGCCGAGCACAGCTCCTTCTGGGGTCTAAGGCACGGAGAGTGGGCCGCTGTGTCCGATCACCCAGGCACTCAACCCACCCACCCCCACACACACTTTTTTTTAATGAGTTCTGGTGTGTTTATGTAATTGCAGAGACAAACACAACACCTACAATCCTTGCCCAAAGTCGAAGTGATTCATTTTCTCCTTCGCACACACCACACACAAACACAGTGCCTGTTTAATCCAAGTGAAAACGCCTTTCATAAAATCTGCACAGGGCCTGGGCGGCACGGCTCGTGGTGAATGCAGCCTGTGTCCCCAGAAGGGCAGCTGGGCTCCAGGGAAGGTGGAGGCTGACTTTAATCAAGGCAAAACAGAAGGCACGCTGACTCCCGCCCATGTCGGGACCAGGACGGATGAAAGAAAAGTGGACGTGAGCCCGGGGAACTGGGCTGTGAAACTCCTTTCGCCCGCTATCCCCGCTGCCCCCCCGCCCCCGGTTCCCCGGCTTGCCTTCTCGTACCAGGAGGTTTTATTTTTAGACTTGGACAAGATGTACTATTATTTTAAATGACCAATTTGATTGCTGGGTTAAATAAATCCTTGGACTCCTCACCAAAAAGACCAAAAGAATATACAATAAGCAGGCAAAGAGTCAGGGCTGAAGCCCGGGGAAGAATGTGATGGTTTTCAGGACGCAGCAACGTGATACAGGACTGAAGGGAGAGGCTGCTGTGTTTGAGAGAGAGAGGGACTCGCCGGGAAGGCAAGGGAGGCAGACCTGGCCCAGTTCCTGGGTCACCTGCCACCAGCTTAGCGCCCCGGGTCTCCCAGGAGTGTCCCTAGCCGTGGCTGCTTCTGGCACCTCGAAGGATGTCACTTCCACCACTCAGGGCCCCAGTCTCAGCTCCAGAGTCACCACCACTTTATTCAGACCACCTCCAGGTCACTCTGTCCCCCGCAGTGCCCACCTCCCCATGTACACCTTCACTAATAGCTTCTCTGGGCAGTGCCACAGGCCGCCAGAGAAACCTCTGCTGTCAGCACCTGTAGCCAGAACAGCTCCCTGAGAGGCCTCCCCGTTCCAGGACTAGGGATGGGACCCAGAGCCCGCACTGCCCTGCTGCAGCTCCTCCCTGCCCAGAATAACTAGGAGCTGACTGTCCAGGCCCCGGCCTGCAGGTCACTGCAGCCGTGCGGCCAGCGCCAGGAGGGCGGGAAACTGGCCTTCATTCTAGTCCGCGTGCTGCCACCATGGGCGCGTGGTAGATACACAGGCAGCGCGTTGCAGAAATTAAAACGATGTGATACAGTAAGATGTATTGTCACAGAAAGATGTCTGCGTTATATTGCTAAGTGAATAAATTAGGTTGCAAACACGAAGAGTTTAGCAAGACCTATACACATGAAATGAGATTCAATTTGGAGAAAGAAAATGGAGGATGTTTTTGTGGGTATGTGTGAGCTTCCCAATATCCACATGGGCTTTTCTGCATCCTTTATGTCATCGCTACAATTCAGGGAGTAGCTGTAGCTTTGCACTCATACCACCTAGAGGATGACAGGAAAAAATGTTAATGAAAAAAAGACTTTTTAGGTCGAGTCATTGGCTTTGGAACTCAACAGATTTTGTTAAATCAATAATAGCAAAGACTAGACTTCCGGGAAGATGGCGGTGTGAGCAGGGCGGCAGAAATCTCCTCCCAACACTATATTTATCTACGAAAACACAGCAAATACATCTATTCCTAAAAGAGAGACGAGAATACACAGGAAAGCGCACAGCGTGCAGCTACACCCGCGAGCACTCGGCACCCCAAGAGGCGGGTAAGATCCGGAGCCGCGACCCGGCGGGACCCGAGCCCTCCCCCACCCCAGCGCACCGGCGGGAGGAGAGGATTCAGAGCCGGGAGGGAGTGGAAGTACACCCCGCGAAGTAGCCAGCCCGGGTGATACTGCGCGGGGAGCGCTGACCCACATTGCGCAGTGCAGCGGAGATTGGAGAGACAGAGGGGCAGGATCTGAGCGGGGAACGCGCCAGGGGCTTGCAGCCGGCTCCCGGGAAGGAAAAAAAAGTGCGCGCTTTCCTCAGCGGTCTTAAAGAGACAGGAGCCCAGCGGAGGAGCCGGATCGCCCCAGCACACTCAGCCCAGCAGGCTGGGAGTCCTGGGGAGTTTCAGACGCCTTAGCGGGCGACTGAGGAAGCGTAGCCATACTTAACACTTCTCACTGAGATCAACAGCCTCCTATTCGTTCCCACCCCTGCCAGAGCGATAAAGGGCCCTGCGGAGCGGCACAGTCACAGCTGTGGAATAGTGGGGCAACAGCGCCACCTAGAGCATTCCCACAGAATCTACGGCCGGTGGGCATTTTTTTTGTTTTTTTTGTTTTGTTTTGTTTTCTGTTTTGTTTTTGTTTTTTCTTTTTTTCTTTCTTTCTTTTTTCTTGCTTTCTTTCTTTCTTTCTTTTTTTCCTTTTCTCTCTCTCTTTTTTTTTCTTCTCTTTTTAAAGTCTTAAAGAGCCCAGCTGACATACGTGGCAACTATCAGTGACAAATTATACAGCCATGAAAAGACAGAGGAATATGGTTCAGACCAAAATCAACCAGACAACCCCAGAGAGGGAGTCTGAAGGGATGGAAATGCACAGCCTCCCTGAAAAAGAATTTAGAATAAAAGTCATAACTATGCTGATGGACCTACAGACAAATGTGCAAGAGCTGAGGGAGGAAGTGAGGGAACTGAGGAAAGACAATACAGAAATCAGACAAGCGATCGACGGACTTAACAGCAGAATGGATGAGATGCAAGAGACTGTTAATGGAATAGAAAACAGAGAACAGGAGTACAGAGCAGCTGAGGCAGAGAGAGATAAAAGGATTTCTAGGAATGAAAGAATATTAAGAGAACTGTGTGACCAATCCAAACGGAACAATATTCACATTATAGGAGTACCAGAGGAAGAAGAGAGAGAAAAAGGGATAGAAAGTGTCTTTGATGAAATAATTGCTGAAAGCTTTCCCTCGCTGGGGAAGGAAGTAGTCTCACAGTCCACCGAAGCTCATAGATCTCCCAACACAAGGGACCCAAGGAAGACAACACCAAGACACATAATAATTAAGATGGCAAAGATCAAAGATAAAGACAGGGTATTAAAGGCAGCTAGAGAGAGAAAAGATCACCTACAAAGGAAAACCCATCAGACTATCATCAGACTTCTCAATAGAAACCTTACAGGCCAGAAGAGAATGGCATGATATATTTAACGTTATGAAACAGAAGGGCCTCGAACCAAGAATATTGTATCCAGCACGATTATCATTTAAATATGATGGAGGGATTAAACAATTTCCAGATAAACGAAAGTTGAGAGAGTTTGCTTCTCATAAACCACCACTACAGGATATCTTAAATGGACTGCTCTAGATGGAAGCACATCTAAGGCTAAAAAGATGTCACCAGAGGAAAAAAAATCATAGCAAAGAAAGCAGACCATCCAAATACTAACTAAAGGCAAAGAATAAAACACCTATTATAGAAAGAATGGAGGAGGAGGAATAAGAAGGGAGAGAAAGAAAGAAACATCAGACTGTGTTTACAATAACTTAACAAGAAAGTTAAGTTAGATTGTTAGATAGTAAAGAAGCAACCCTTGAAGCCTTTGTAACCATGAATCTAAAGCCAGCAATGGCAATAAGTACATACCTATCAATAATCACCCTAAATGTAAATGGACTGAATGCACCAATCAAAAGACACAGAGTAACAGAATGGATAAAAAAGCAAGACCCATCTATATGCTGCCTACAAGAAACTCACCTCAAATCCAAAGATATACACAGACTAAAAGTGAAGGGATGGAAAAAGATATTTCATGCAAACAACAAAGAGAAAAAAGCAGGTGTTGCAGTACTTGTATCAGACAAAATAGACTTCAAAACGAAGAAAGTAGCAAAAGATAAAGAAGGACATTACATAATGATAAAGGGGTCAGTCCAACAAGAAGATATAACCATTATAAATATATATGCACCCAACACAGGAGCGCCAGCATATGTGAGACAAATACTAACAGAATTAAAGGAGGAAATAGACAGCAATGCATTCATCTTAGGAGACTTCAACACACCACTCACTCCAGAAGACAGATCAACCAGACAGAAAATAAGTAAAGACACAGAGGCACTGAACAACACACTAGAACAGATGGACCTAATAGACATCTACAGAACTCTACACCCAAAAGCAACAGGATACACATTCTTCTCAAGTGCACATGGAACATTTTCCAGAATAGACCACATACTAGGCCACAAAAAGAACCTCAGTAATTTCAAAAATATTGAAATCCTACCAACCAACTTCTCAGATCACCAAGGTATAAAACTAGAAATAAATTTTAGAAAGAAATCAAAAAGGCTCACAAATACATGGAGACTTAACAACACTCTCCTAATTAATCAATGGGTTAACGACCAAATCAAAACAGAAATCAAAGAATATATGGAGACTAATGACAACAACAACACAAAACCACAACTTCTGTGGGACGCAGCAAAGGCAGTTCTAAGAGGAAAGTATATTGCAATCCAGGCCTATTTAAAGAAGGAAGAACATTCCCAAATGAATAGTCTAAAGACACAATTACTGAAATTGGAAAAAGAAGAACAAATGAGGCCCAAAGTCACCAGAAGGAGGGACATAATCAAGATTAGAGAAGAAAGAAATAAAATTGAGAAGAATAAAACAATAGAAAAAATCAATAAACCAAGAGCTGGTTCTTTGAAAAAATAAACAAAATAGATAAACCCCTAGCCAGACTCATTAAAAGAAAAAGAGAATCTACACACATAAACAGAATCAGAAATAAGAAAGGAAAAATCACGACGGACCCCACAGAAATACAAAGAATTATAAGAGAATATTATGAGAATCTATATGCTAACAAGCTGGAAAACCTAGAAGAAATGGACAACTTAGAAAAATACAACCTTCCAAGACTGACCAAGCAAGAAACAGAAAAACTAAACAGACCAATCACCAGCAACTAAATTGAATTGGTAATCAAAAAAATACCTAAGAACAAAACCCCGGGCCTGATGGATTCACCTCTGAATTCTACCAGACATATAAAGAAGAAATAACACCGATTCTCCTTAAAGTTTTCCAAAAATAGAAGAGGAGGGAATACTTCCAAACTCATTCTATGAAGCCAGCATCACTCTAATACCAAAACCTGGCAAAGACCTCACCAAAAAAGAAAATTACAGACCAATATCCCTGATGAACGTAGATGCAAAAATACTCAACAAAATATTAGCAAACCGAATTCAAAAATACATCAAGAGGATCATACACCATGATCAAGTGGGATTCATCCCAGGGATGCAAGGATGGTACAACATTCGAAAATCCATCAACATCATCCACCACATCAACAAAAGAAGAACAAAAACCACATGATCATCTCCATAGATGCTGAAAAAGCATTTGACAAAATTCAGCATCCATTCCTGATTAAAACTCTCAACAAAATGGGTATAGACGGCAAGTACCTCAACATCATAAAGGCTATATATGACAAACCCACAGCCAACATCATACTTAATGGCGAGATGCTGAAAGCTTTTCACCTAAGATCAGGAACAAGACAGGGATGCCCACTCTGTCCACTGTTATTCAACATAGTACTGGAGGTCCTAGCCACGGCAATGAGACAAAACAAAGACATACAAGGCATCCAGATTGGTAAAGAAGTCAGATTGTCACTATTTGCAGATGACATGATACTGTACATAAAAAACCCTAAAGATTCCATTCCAAAACTACTAGAACTAATATCTGAATTCAGCAAAGTTGCAGGATACAAAATTAACACACAGAAATCTGTTGCTTTCCTATACACTAATGATGAACTAACAGAAAGAGAAATCAGAAAAACAATTCCATTCACAATTGCATCAAAAAGAATAAAATACCTAGGAATAAACCTAACGAAGGAAGTGAAAGACCTGTACTCTGAAAACTACAAGACACTCCTAAGAGAAATTAAAGAGGACACTAACAAATGGAAATGCATCCCATGCTCTTGGCTAGGAAGAATAAATATTGTCAAAATGGCTATACTACCTAAAGCAATCTACAGATTCAATGCAATCCCTATCAAACTACCAACAGCTTTCTTCAATGAACTGGAACAAATAATTCTAAAATTCATATGGAACCACAAAAGACCCCGAATAGCCAAAGCAATCCTGAGAAGGAGGAATAAAACAGGGGGAATTACGCTCCCTGACTTCAAGCCCTACTACAAAGCCACAGTAATCAAGACAATTTGGTATTGGCACAAAAACAGACCCACAGACCAGTGGAACAGAATAGAAAATCCAAACATTAACCCAAACATATACAGTCAATTAATATTTGATAAAAGTGCCTTGGATATACAATGGGGAGATGACAGCCTCTTCAGCAGCTGGTGTTGGAAAAACTGGACAGCTACATGTAAGAGAATGAAACTGGACTACTGTCTAGCCCCATACACAAAGGTAAACTCAAGGTGGATCAAAGACTTGAATGTAAGTCATGAAACCATAAAACTCTTAGAAAAAAACATAGGCAAAAATCTCTTGGACATAAACATGAGCAACTTCTTCATGAACATATCTCCCGGGCAAGGGAAACAAAAGCAAAAATGAACAAGTGGGACTATATCAAGCTGAAAAGCTTCTGTACAGCAAAGGACACCATCAGTAGAACAAAAAGACATCCTACAGTATGGGAGAATATATTCATAAAAAACGTATCTGATAAAGGGTTGACATCCAAAATATATAAAGAACTCATGCACCTTAACAAACAGAAAGCAAATAATCCAATTAAGAAATGGGCAGAGGACATGAATAGACACTTCTCCAAAGAAGAAATTCAGATGGCCAACAGGCACATGAAAAGATGCTCCACATCGCTAATCATCAGAGAAATGCAGATTAAAACCACAATGAGATATCACCTCACACCAGTGAGGATGGCCAACATCCAAAACACAAACAACAACAAATGTTGGCGAGGATGTGGAGAAAAGGGAACCCTCCTACACTGCTGGTGGGACTGCAAATTAGTTCAACCATTGTGGAAAGCAGTATGGAGGTTCCTCAAAAAACTCAAAATAGAAATACCATTTGACCCAGGAATTCCACTCCTAGGAATTTACCCTAAGAATGCAGCAGCCCAATTTGAAAAGGACAGATGCACCCCTATGTTTATTGCAGCACTATTTACAATAGCCAAGAAATGGAAGCAACCTAAGTGTCCATCAGTAGATGAATGGATAAAGAAGATGTGGTACATATACACAATGGAATATTATTCAGCCATAAGAAGAAAACAAATCCTACCATTTGCAACAACATGGATGGAGCTAGAGGGTATTATGCTCAGTGAAATAAGCCAAGCCGAAAAAGACAAGTATCAAATGATTTCACTCATATGTGGAGTATAAGAACAAAGAAAAAAACTGAAGGAACAAAACAGCAGCAGACTCACAGAACCCAAGAACGGACTAATAGTTACCAAAGGGAAAGGGACTGGGGAAAATGGGCGGGAAGGGAGGGATAAGAGGGAAAAAGGGGCATTACGATTAGCAGATGTAATGTTGGGGGGGCACGGGGAGGGCAGTACAACTCAGAGAACACAAGTAGTGATTCTATAGCATCTCACTACGCTGATGGACAGTGACTGTAATGGGGTTGGTGGGGGGGACCTGATGAAGGGGTAGTTTAATAATCATAATATTGCACATGTAATTGTAAATTAATGATAATAAAATAAATTATATTAAAAAAATAATAATAATAGCAAAGACTATAATTTTGGAAGTCATGGTTTTTGAGCATATGAATTAAGCATTTGACAAAGGAATTATTATTTGCCATGGAAGGCAGTATAAGGCTGCCTCCAAAGGTGTCCACATCTTCCCAGGAACCTGTGGACACGTCATGTTCCATGGGGAGGGAAATCGTGGCTGCCAGTCAGCTGACTTTAAGGTAAAGGGATTATCCAGGGTTGTCCAGGTGGGTCCATGTCTTTAAAGGTGGGACCAGGAGGCAGAAGAGGGGGTCAGAGAGAGACTGGAAGGAGCCACGTGGCTGGCTGTGAGGAGGGAGGCAGGTGGCGTCCAGGAGCCAGAAGCCGCAGGACACAGGTTCTCCCCTCCAGCCTCCGGGGAGGAATGTGGCCCTGCCCCTTTGGACTTCTGACCTCCAGAACAGTAAGATGATACATTTTAATTGTTTCCAGCCACTAGTTTTGGGGCAGTTTGTCACAGCAGCCATAGGAAACTGACATATTCAGGCTGGTTTTATTTTCTGTTTCTTTGATCTGAAAAGCGTGGCTTTGACTAAAAAGAACAAACCTGGAGGATTCAGATCACAAAATTTATACCATAAACTTAGATTTGGGGAGAATGTGTGGTGATAAAAGAGACTTTTTATCATCACCTTTCCAGAAGGAGGTCAAAGCCTGCCTGCCTGGAGGGAGGGTGGGTTTCAGAGGCCAGAGGGTGGGACCTGAGGAGGGGCCTGCCCACGTGGGAATGTCACCTGGGCCACTTGGACGGAGATCCTGGGACACTCCTCTGAGTGTCCTACAGGGGGCAGAATGCTGCAAGTTCCCTGTGCCTCGAAAAGGTCCCCTAAAGCGCCTTAAGGTAGGCTAGCTCAGCCTGGAAGCTCTCGATGGTATGACGTGGAGGAAGAAGGGTGGCCTGTGTGGATGGGAGAACCGGATGCCTCGGCGGTGAGGATGCAGCCCTCAGGCAAAGGAGAGGCTCCATCCACAGTGAATGCTCCAGAAGGGTGACCAGAGCGGTGTGTACCTTCCCCATGCTGGCCATTACATGACACCTCGACCACCCACGGTCCAACTCCCTGCCCAGCTGTCGTCTCTGCCGATGCTCCCCCATGGTGCCCCCTTACTGGCCCTCTAGGGTCCTGGACTGAGAACTTGAGGGCACCCCCAGCACTCAGCAGGCCCCCTAGATTTGCTCCCTTCAGGGGATTGTCCCCTTCCTTAGCTGGTCCTTGTGTCTCCCAGCCCCTCAGGGTTACAGACACAGACACCTCCAGCTAATAAATGGCCCTGCCTGGTCCTGAGCCCATTCTGACCAGGCAGCTGGATACCGGAGGTGCAGGGAGCTTGGCTGGCCAGCCCCTCAGTCCTTGCTGCTCACTGCTACGCGTGAGGGGTTGGCTGTGTCCGGAGTGAGCCCAGAGTCCTCCCTGGTCCCATGTGTTGGTCGGATCTGGCAAGTCTACCTCCTGCTTCCGCTGACCGGCCCGTCTGCTCCCTGCTGGACCCAGACCTGCCCTTAACCCTGCCCACGACTGTGTACGCCGTCTAGCTTGGTGGCTACTAGCTAGGAGGTGAGACTGCCCTGTGCCCCTGCCCCTCTAACACCGGGTGCTGCCCCCACAGATCCAGCACAGGCCCCTCCGCCTGCTGGATGGCCCCCAGCAGCCCGGCTCCACCGTTCCCCTTGCACAGTGGCAGCAGGACCCACGCCCACAGCCCACTTCCCCCCGTTCCCCTCTGGCGGGGCCTCTGAGCCCCCAGATGACATCGTCAGAGCACATTTAACACTTAGGACAGAGCTGGCCGAGTGCCCGCCCGCACCTTCCAAAGCAACAGACCTCCCAGGCTTCCCTTCTCTGCTCTCCATCAGGCCCTGTGCAGCGATGGCCTGCTCTCCTGTCAGAGGAGGCCCGCATTGTCTCCCACACATCCTCACAGATGGAGCTGCCACGCTGCATGGAGGGACACGTGACAGGCTGCATGACAGTGACCCCAAGAGAGCCTGGTGTGGTTCAGTCAAGCTGTTTTTCAGTCTGATGTGTAATCATTAACCCAAACGCATTTGTCCCTATGGATGGTAAATGAACCTAAAAACCAATTTTCTTGTTCAACCAACCCATTAATTTTTCATTGTCCACTACCTTCAAATTTTACTCTGCATTGAGAAAATTATACAGCCAGCCTATTTTGCCAATTTATGGCATTAAAATGCTTTGTAATTTTAACCACTTACCACTGATGGGCAATACCATTCTCCACACAGATTAGAAAGAATCGTCCTATTCCGTGTGTTTCTTGATTCGGTGACATGGAAGTGCAGGCCCTGAGAGATCGGGGGTCTTGCCTGGGGCCACAGAAGTGAGAAATAATGGAGGTGATATACCTCGTGTCCTTATACAGACCAGAAATATGTCTATTCCGTGTCTCAGTCAAGAACTAAAGAGATACTGCAGCAGTGAAAAGGGCCTGCCCTAAGGTGCCCAGAAGGGAAAGCAGCGATCTTTGGCACCCGCTCCAAGCCTTGGGAGAGCAGTCATGGAACCATGCAAGTCAGAGCGGGAAGGGCTCAGGGTGAGCCAGTCCACACGATTTGCAAACCTTCAGGAGGGCCAGATGGGTTTTTCAAACATGTTGCATGGAACATCAGTAGATAAAACAGCTCGATGTGAAGTTGCTCTGACTGAAAGCAGGCCAACCAGTCTGCTGCCCCGGCCCCTGGCGCTCTTCTGCACTCCTCAGTAGCCCCCTAGAGCCCAGCCGAGCATATCTGTGAGGCCCCGTCCCAAAGCAACCCTCCCGTCACACACATGGGGACGCTGGGGCCGGAGGGAGAATTACCGACTCAAAGACAGAAGATCACAGACATGGTGAGAGTCCAAAGGCCCCCCATGCCAACCAGTCCCCTGTCACCCCCTCAGTGAGCAGCCCTGGTCCGTCTCCTTTGTTCACGGGGCTCCCTCAGCCGGGAGACAGCCCAGCAAATCACAGAGATGATAAGAACTTGCTTACAAATCTTGCACGTTCCTTTTGCTTTTGGAAGCAGATAATATTTTCTGCAGAGCCAAAGATATAAAGTCTCATTTATTCTGGAAACCTTTTATTGTTTTAATGCAAAAGCTTTCATTATGCATGTGTGTATGCATGCCTTACACCATGCATGTACACAGATGCACATATACCTACATATTTACCATTATTTTACCCATAGACAACACACAAAATTCCCACATATTAAGCTGACAACCTGTGAGTTCCCGAGAGTAACCCAGGAGCCAGCACAGGTCAACAGGGGGAAAACTCACAGTAACACCTGGCATCAGGAAGCCCGTTCATGGCCACGAGGACTTCCTGGTCATCTGTACTGAACCAGGCACCAGGCTGTGGGGCCGCCGACAAGCAACTCAGGTGCCTGCCCTCCACAGCACCCTCTGCTGTTCCCACAGGTCTGGCCCCAGCCGCCGCGCAGTAGGACAGCAGCACAGCAGGGGGCGCCAGCGCTCACGCGGCTACTTCAGAGCCAGCCCCGGCCTGCCCCCGCTCCCCTTCTGAGCTCTGCCCTCGGTGGGCCTAGCCTTGCCTTTTCTCTCCAACCTCTTCCCAGCCCAAGACTGACAACTGATGGGCTGAACTCGGTGAGCTCCCGGCTGTAAGGCGTCTGCTTCACTCCGGCTCGTCTTCTCTCCCTCTGGGTGTGTAGCTTACTCTGCTCTGGAGCAGACCCCTGATTGAGTTCCATATGATGGCAGGGTCCTCGACTGGGCCTGGGAGGTGGAGAGATCACATACGAGTGACTGCAATGAACAATGATGGTGGTGGTGATGGTGGGGAGGGTGGAGATGAGCAGAGATGACAGTGTGATGGCGACAGGAGAGGACCGCCACCGCCTGCCAGGTATTTGCTCTGCGTCAGGCACTGCACAAGTCGCTTCGTGTTCATTGCCGCTCTTGACTAAGGCAGGCGTGATCAGCAGCACATTGCAGAATGTCTCCAGCAAAGCTTGGGCCTCTCCTCCAACGTAAACGAGAAGGCAGGTAAGGACCTGACAGGCTATCAGTGGGTACTGACACCCATTCTCTGCTGGCCCACTGACCAGGAAGGCCCCACCAGGCTGCCTGCTGCAGCCCAGGGAGCAGGCAGGACGGTGACTCCAGTACCAGCCCGGGCAGGGGTGCCAGAAAGGGGTGAGGGGCGCAGGAATGACTCGGGAACCAGAACAAGCCTGGAAACCCTATGGCAAACCCGGGGCATCCTGGCTTGACTATCCCTTGTTGGAGTGGACAGGAATAAGCCCACCATTTGGATACTCTTCCTACCCCAACGCAGTTGGGTCCTCAGCGGGTCCAGCTAGGGAGAGCCGGGGGAGGCAGAGGCTTGGCAGGGAAGCTGAGTCAGGCTGACACAGAATGCTAAACCGGGGGACAAAGGATCACTGTCTGCATCCCACCTCTCCAGGGAGACCTGGATGTCCTTGGGTGGATGCCGACCTGGAAGAGGCCAACGGCCCACCCAGGGCCAGGTCTCCCCTGTGGGACTGCTTGAAGTACAGGGAGCTGGTACCAAGTCCGGGGCTCAGTCCTCCAGGGAGGCCTGAGGGTCAAGCTGCAGACCGAGCTTCCAGCCCTTGTCCAGTGGGCAGAGTGGAACAGCATCAGGGAGCTGGTGTGCAGGCAGATCAGACTGGCTTCTTGTCTGGGGCGACTCAAGGAGGAACAGGAGCCCCAGGGATGGAACACCAGCTGAACTTCATGGAGGAGGCTGAGCTCAGCCTCAGAGCTACCCCATTCCCCCCATGCCACCTTCCCCAACCGTCCCAGGCCTCTTCATGCGCCTGCCCCATCTCCGCAGACACTGGCCACAGAGCTGGCAGAATCGCCAGCAAGGCCATCAGGCCTGGAGCCTCCCGGCATCAGCCGCCCTGCAAGTGCGCAGGCTACACTGTCTGCAGTGGGCATGGCCCCCCGTTTCTCTAGGGGCACTATTCGCTTCCCCCTCCTTCCACGTCCTAGTCTCTGCCTTCCCTTCCCTCTGTCCCCAGCACCTTAAGTCCATTCCTGTCCTCATCCTTTGTGAGGGCCCCTGTGGCTGACACTCGTCCTGCACTGCGGGGGGGGTCAAAGGGCCCCACACCTGGGCCCCGGGTGTGGCTGCCTGGTGCTTTCACGCTCTCCCCACCTCTGGCCTCGTGCTCCACACTGGTCTCTGAAAAGCCTGTGTCCACCCTGTAGTCACTGGCCTCTGCCTCCAGGGTGTCGGCCACTTACTTGCACAGGTGAAATCCCCTAATAGGCAGACAGGACTCGGGGAAGTTGCTACAGCCCCCAGAGGGCCCCCACCCACCAACCCCCGAGACCACCCTGGTAACAACTGCCACAGGTTCAAATCCCGGATTCCTCCGTGACGTCCTCATTTCTCCAGTGTGGGGCATTTCCATTCTACAACCACAGAGAGCAGCTTTACTTCTCCCCAAGATGTGCCCAGCATTCAGCAGCTGCTCGGGGGCTCTAACAGGCAAGGACAGAGGGACGTGAGGCAGGTGCATGCAGTGGGCGGGTGCGAGGTAAAGCTTCTCGCCAGGAGATTTGGGAGAACACACCCATCGTCGGGCAGGAGAGGCCCTGGGCGGCTGAGGTGGTTCAGGAGGTCTGGGAGGTCAGGTGACAAGCATGCCTGAGCCAGAGGGACCAGCATGGGCCCCAGTACAGGGACCCGAATCAGGGTGTGTGGAATGCAGGAGGCGGCTTTGAGCCCTGTGTCTGGTCCCTAGCAGCATTACTACATTCCCCGTCACCCAAGCCTGATGTCTACAAGTTACCCCTGAGGAACTCTTGTCCTTACGACTACTTTCTTCATCTCTTGGACGCCCTGCCTTCTCTCTGCTCCCTCTGCCTGTTACTGGCTTACGCTTGACACCATGCACCCAGGATAACCCCAGTCTCCCAACTTCCTACCTTCCTCCGTCTCACTCTCCTCAAATCCATCCTCTCCCGTACCTGCAGAAATCGGACCTTTACACCCTCCACCTACACTCCTCTGAGTGGGAGGGATATAAGCCCTCCATCCTCCCCTACCCCATGCACCCCGAAGCCTCAGCTAAGCCCTCACCTGCCCCAACTCCCTGCCCCAGCCATCCGGTAACCACGAGGCACCTGCTCCCCCATGCCGCTCTCACCTCCCTGTTTCCCCAGTGCTCTCTGGTCTCTTACTTTACCTGAGGCCCTCTCTGATTCTCAGCTCAAGCACCACCCTTCTCCAGCCCTCCTGTGAATGCCCCCCACAGCCAATGTGGCCCATGGCCCTCCCCACAGCAAGTAGGATTCTCTCCCTGTTTCCCGTGCCGAGCTCCCCGGCACCCCCACCGTCCCTCACATGCCCGCCATCCACCCCACCAGGTCATGGGCACACCGAGGGCAAGAGCTAGGGCTTATTCATCTCAATGTCCCCGTACTGAGCTCTGCACATGGCATGCAGGGAGAACTCAGTTTTCTGAACTAATTCAATGGTAGCATTGGTGACTGAATGGCTGGTACTTCTAGTTACTAAAATGAACTCTAGTTGCTAGTGAATGGAGGGAGATTGGCTGGTCTGGGGAGGAGGAAGAGAAGGGAAGCTGGGACACAGTGAGTTTGGGACTTCTGTGTGCTCCAGGGCCTAGAGGTGCCCGGAGGGTGTATGGATGCAGGGTGGAGGCCCGGGGAGAGACCTGGGCTGGGACGGCAACCAGAGCATCATCGGTGTAGAGAAAGTGGTCAAGCCGAGGGTTCAGATGGAAAATGACCTAGAAAGTATGGTAAGAACAACAGGCTAAGGATGAATGAAGCCTCTGGAAATTCCAACAAGCAAGAGGCAAAAAAAGGAAGAGATGTGTAATATCAAGGCAGAGAAGAGCCTAAAGGAAGAGACAAGATTTTACAAAGTTCCAGCACAGAAGCCAAGGGGAGGGAGGGTCCGTTTTGCATTTTATTTAGCTTCACCAGCTTTGGAACAAAACAAGCAAACCCCAGCTTCCCCTCTTTCTTGGACGAAAGACTAGCTTTCAGCATCCCCTGGAATGAAACAGCTGTCATTTCTAGGGTGCTAAGGAGGGGATTTGGGAGGAAGAGCAGATGGACATAACTAAACTGAGGATCCAGTCAGCGACTCAACCCATTTCCCAAGCCTGGTGGTCAGCTGTGCAGCCCAACACCCCGCAGTCCATTTCCCATAAACTGAAACCCCTGTGTATTTGAAGGGAAATGGAATCCATGTGTTCATGATTCATTTGCACTTTATGTAACCAAATGTTGGGCTGTCATTGTTTGATGTCCAAGAGACCATTTGAAGAATCTTTGCAGCCAGAAGTCATGAGTGGCCAAGGAAATGGAAAGTAGAAAACCCTCGGCCAGGGCGTGCATGATCCAAGGAACCAGCAGGGAACGTCCAGGTACAGCGTGAAAGACAGAGGCATCTGATGTGCTGGTTACTAAGCCAGATCCATGTTCTGGGTCACAAGCTGCAGGCATCTGATGCTAGAGAAGGCACATTGATAAGCAGGAAATCGCTGGAGAGGTGCTATTATTTTTGTAACTCTCTGGTATCTGTTGGGCATTTACATTATTTCCAATTTTAATATTATAAACAAAGCTCAAACAAAAATCTGTGTCCACAAAATTTTGTCCACATCTCTCATTATCTTCTGAGGGTAAGTACGTTTCCAGGATCAAAGGGATAAGCATGTTGTTAAATTGCATTTCAGAAAAAATTGCACTAAATTTCTCTTTTATGCACAGGAAATGAACTTGTCTTTCTCACCTTATTTCCCAACCATTGTATGTTATCAATAGAGTAATCCAAGGAAATATGAAGTTATTAAACGTCATGTTTCAAAGGTGACTTTGCATAGTATAGGAGGCCATCAATAATAGAAACATAAAATTGTATAACTGACTAACAATTGTATGCAAGTATAAACTCAATTTTATTTAAATCATGAGGTGGGTGTAATGTATAGTGTATCGGTCAGAACAGCAGTTTCAGAGACAATAACAAAATTAATCCTCAAATCTCAGTCTTTCAGCCCAGCAAAGTTTATTGCTTGTTCACATGATGTCTGATGCGCATCAAGCCACCTTCCAAGGCAGCACCTCCCCAGAGGCGACCCGGGGCCCCAGGCTGCCCCTTTCCCCTGTCTCCAGCATCTCAGCATGACACCGGCCGAGTTTCACAGCAGGAATGAGAGCCCAGGAGAACTGACAGGGGCTTTTCTGGGTCCCGGGCCAGAAGTGACCCGTGTCATTCTCACTCACGACCTGCTGCCTAGAGTGCGCCCTCGGACCACGCCCGACTTCAGGGCAGCCAGGAGGAGCGCACAGACGTTCAGCAAGCCCTCAAACCTCAGCCAGAGTCTGGTTGCCAGTTTCTGTTTTCCCTGCTTTCCCCCAGAAAGAAAACCCTCCCAGTCCGTGGGCTGGGACCCCGTCCCCTCCGGTCCCAGGCTCCAGCCCGGAAGAGCGGGCTCTCCAGCAGACGCATCGCAGGCTCTGCATCAAGGCCGATGTGGCTCCTCCGGGTCCAGAGGATTATCACTCTACAACAGACACGAGCAAACTTTTCCTAAAGGGCCAGAGAGTAAGTATGTGAAGCCTGTGGGCCATAGGTCTCAGTTGCAGTGACTTAACTCTGCCTTTGGGACCCCAAATCATCAGGACAATCTATGAATGAGTGAGTGTAGCCGTTCTGACCAGACTTAATTCATACAGTCAGGCAGCAAGCAGGCTGGACTTGGCCAGCAGGCAGCGGCTGACCAACAGCCTATCTAAGGCCAAGGTGGCTGGTCTCTGCATGCCTAGTGGCCTACAGGGACAGGACAATATCCATAGACATTCACATTCAATGAAGAGGAAAACGGGAGACACGCAGCCATCACTGGCCCACAGGAGTTCGGACATCCCGCTGGACAGCCACTGTGCAGACCTCCAGCCTGAGGACGGGTGATGCTCACTTAGGTGCCCTTTCCCCTGCTTGGGAGGCCTTGCCTTGTTTACTGCTTCTCCAAGGACATGTCTGAAAGTTCCTCCTGCCCCTGGACCTCCTCGGTCATGCGCAGCAGGCTTTGGAAGGCACGTGCCCCGTGGGGGCTGCATAGATTTCTCTGCACGGTTGGAGTCCCTGAGCAGTTAGTGTTAAGGCTCAGAAAAATCACAGGCTTCTCTTTCTTGGCAATATGACTCTCTGACTTGGTGGTGGGTTTCAGGTCCAGGAACCACACCCATTGTTCTTCCAAGATTCACTTCCCAGATCTACTTCCATGCTTTACTGCCTCCAAATCGCCTTCCTTCAGGGTAACAGCGTCTCCCTTAAGGCAGCCAGCAGCAACATGCGCGAAGTCCACAGCCCTCTTCTAGGATTTGCGTGGCCCTGCTGGCAGGTGGGCGCCGCACCCTGAATCAGATATTTGCCTTTGGCCACTCAACATCTTCCTGAACCCCGTTTCTTGCTCTATCATCTAGAGACAGTTTTTCCAACGTTCATTTCTGGCCTTTCTCCTCCCCTTTTATCACCCCTGGAGACCAGTCGGTTCTTTTCTGTGCTCATCTCGGCCTCAGAGCACCTTGTTAAACACAGCCAGTCAACCAGCGCATGCTAGCCACCTGCCATTCCCTGAGCCCTTCCCCGGAGCTGCACGCACCTTAGGTTCCAGTGGGCCTGCCTCATCACCACGGACCACGAGTCTTACAGACATTCTGCCAGTGCACACCGGGGCGGGGGGGCTTCCTCCGCGTCAGTCCCTCGCTGTGGAGGCCCGACCAGCGTGTCAAGGCCACGATCATCAGGGTTTGCAGTTCCATTCCCCTGCTTTTCCCAGACAGCCTGAAGCCAACACCCGCCTGGAGAAGAGAGAGAAGGCAAGCGGGGGCAGCCAGCCAGGTCGGACAGCAAAGCCAGCCCCTCGGCCTCGGGCACCTCACACAGAGCTTCGGGCTCTCCAGTCACACGGGAGTCCTGTGAGCTAGAGATGCTGCAAGAAAGGCGTTTCCCAGCTGGTTTTCCACCCCACCCCTCCCGGGCTTACCAGGAAGCAGGTCTGGATGCAATATTTCTTAGTCTATTCCAGAATAGAGAGAAAATACTTCTGGCCTATAAGGGAGACTGGGGCCTAAGCTGCTGCCCCACAGGGAGAGGGCAGAGGAAGTAGAGAAATTGGAGGCCACACCTCTGGTCCCAAAGGATAATGAGCGGGGGAGACCCCGGCAGGAGAAGGGAAGGGGGTGCGACAGACAGATCCTATGCCAGGAAAGCCTAGGAGAATGCTTTTGCCCCATCTGACCTGGACCTGTGCCCTCAGGTTCCACAGCAGGGAGAGGACGGCCTGCCCGGCTCAGAGGGAAATCCCACCAGAGAGGACTGAGCACAGCGGTAGGATCAGGCCTGCAGAGATGGAGCCTCGAGGGCAGGAAAGCGAGCTGCTTCCTGACCCTGGGTGCTGCGCGCCAGACCAACAGTCCCAGCCGGTCAGAGGGCGAGCAGAGGGTAGCTGGGCTTGGCCAGGAGGCTCACCACAGAGGTCCCTGTGGCAAGGGCGTGCTGGCCTGAGCCTGATGGCACCAGGACAGCCCCAGAGCCGCTGAGAGCCGAGGTGCTGCCAGGTCGCCAGGAAGGACAGCGGAATCCCAAGCGGGCCAGTGGAGGACCAGCTCGTTGACAACCTCAGCCTCAGACTCCCATCACCAATGCCCACGGGAGGCCGGGGAGGGGGCTGGTCTCAGTCCAGGGCGCAGAGCTGCCCGGGTGCTCCAGGGCAGGGCTCCGCGAGAATCCAAGAGGGCAGCCCACGGACTCCAAGACCACTTCTCCCAGCTGTCAAGCGTGCCAAGTAAGCCCGCGCGTGCCCCAGAGGCCATCTCGGGGCCCCGACAGACAGTGGGCTGGACTGAAGGGACCAGAGATGGTGCCTACAGGGCTGCTGGGACTCGAGTAAGCCTCCAAGGTCGGATCAGCTCTCATCAGCATCCCCTTGCAGGGAGGTAAGGGTTTGGGAAGAAGACCATAGGGCTGCAGAGTCTAAGAGTCCCTCAAACTGCAGTGCCAGGTAAGCGATCTGACCTACCACATTCACTCATTCTTATAGTCCGCACCTCTGTGAACTCTCCAGCCTCAGGTAATACGTCACTTCCAGGTCCAGGGAGACCCTTGTGAGCATCCAGAAGGCGGGACCATTCAGAATCCTTGCGGACAGGAACGCAGGCTAAAGGTGGGCACAGAGACAAGGCAAGAGCACCAGAACAGGCCACGCAGCCAGTGGCCAGAGGACGGGAAGCAAGTTGTCAGCAGGTGCACGGAAGGCTCGGGGGCGACGGGGAGCGAGAGCCCCCTTTTCATGGGGTTCGTGTGTGTGTTGAAGACTACTTGAGAATCTAAAAGGAGGATGTCAGCAAAAAGTTACATGTGCCTGTCTCCTAGCTCCCCAACATCCGGGACACAACCAGGGGCTCGATGAATGAATGAATAAATGAACAAACCTCAATATGAAGCTATTTGACTGAAACAGCTGTTTTGACCCAGTTTTCCAAACATGCGGCTATCAGTCGGTGGGGTTCCATCGTGGTTCATTTGAGGCCTGGTCTCCTGAAGCCCCTGCTTCCTGCGGAGGTGGAAGCAAGAGGAGTCATGGCTGTGGACCACTCTGCCGGCTCGACAGCCTTTCATCCGAAGCTTGTCCCCCAAAATCAGCTTCCCTGGAGACCTGGAGAACGGGAACCCAAAGGCCTGAGCGGCTGAGCAGGTCTTGGCAATAATGAGGCAGCGAAGAGGACACGACCGGAGGAAATTTCAGCTTTTGGAAAAGCAGAAGCTGCCCAATGTTTCAAACGAACACTGCGCTGAATGAGAAAGGAAAACCAGGAGCCGGACGACCCAGTTGCTTCAGTACCTGAGTGTACAAGTCAGGGTCGCCAGAGTGTATCTGAGCCTAATGCTCGAGATGGGTCTTCAGTGGCTCATTTGAAACAAAGGAGAAGGTAAAGCTGCCGTTCACAAGCCCTGTGGTCACAGACTCAGGCCCGCCGCTCGGTCCTTACACGCCCCCCACACCCCATCTGACACCGCAGGGGATCCGACCCTAACCATCAGCCTCAATAAAAGATGCCTCCAAGGCCCTCGTGCACGGGGCCTGCTACACCACCCCACCCAAGGCTCCCTCCTGTGCCAGGCTGGGGCGGTACCAAACCAACAGGCGCATTCAGTTGCTCAACAAACACATGCCGAGCATCAGCTAACGCCAGGCGCCAACTAGGGACACCGCCGTGAGCCACCGTGGTGCCTCATCCCCAGATCTCTGCAGGATGTGGGCAGGCAGACTAGCCTCCCCGTCGAGCTCGCGTGCTGTCGGGGGCCAGGATGGGGGCGGACAGTGAGGAGACACTCAGGAGAAGGAGCTAAGCTCCGGCCAGGAGGCGAGGGGTGCCTGCTACATCGATGGCAAAAAGACGTGGCTGCACCGGGATGGCTCTGCGCCCCCTGGACTCGGTGGGACTCAAAGAATCCACGACGGTCCCTGTGGGTCAGCTGTGGCCACACGAGGGGGAGGAAGTGGGGTCATCTTAGGTCCCACCCAGAAGCTGTCTTGGAAAAACAGCCAGACATCAGAAGGAGTAAACCGCATGCAGGGGGATGTCCAGGGGCCGAGAGTAAGCAGCGAGTTGGAAGAAACTCGGTTGCTGTCAATGGGCAGCTCTGGGTAAGATCTCCAGGGGTGGGAAATATCCCTGAGGGCCCATCGACACCCTCAAGATGGCAGTGCCCTGGGCCATCTGCCAAGGCTGGGGACCCAGAAGCAGGGCTCCCAGCAGCGCCTGTCAGGAAAGGACTTCCCCGATGCCCTGAGACCTTGCTCTTCTCCAAAGCTCCAGCCCCAAAAGGGCCAGAAACTGCAGCTGGCAGGATGGGAAAGGAAACCTAGCCGGGGAGCTGATTATCACATGGAGGAGCAGCATGTGAACAGCTCAGCTGAGGCTGTTAGCAGCATAAGTGGTCAGAGGATGCTCTCCTCAAGGAGGGTAGCGGCATCTTCACCCAGGGGGACCGGAACGTGCAAGCCCCATAGACCAGGATGAAGCACTTATACGGCCTCACCATGGGCTTGTCAATGTTAGAGGTGAGGGGAGGTGGGCACAAGGCAGAAAGAGTGAGAGCGGGAAGGGGGAGAGGGGGCAGCTCCCAGGGAAGAGGGCAGGAGAGAACCAGCTGCCCTCAGCGGCCCAGCGGTCCTTAACCTCTGACCCTCCCATCCCCTCCAGCAGGAACTGTCCAGTCCTGCCCATTTCTGTTCTGGGGCTTTCCACTGCCAGCTCCTGGGGATCTCTCTCCCCCATCCCAGTCTGCAGGCCAGAAAAGCTAGGAGCCTGATGCGGCTGGAGCAGCCCCCAGTCAGTGATGGAGAGGGGTTGAAGAAGGAATCTCTCCCATGCCCTCCCCAGGCGGGGTAGCTGAGGCCCCTCCTTTCCGACGTGGGATGGAGTCCCACTTGCCCCCAGCACCACCTGCTTAGGGGAGCACCTGTACTGAGTCTCCTCATCCCCTGCTTGCTCCCAGACAGACTGCATTCGCATCTTTGCCTCAGGGCGCAGTGCCCTGGGAACCCAGCCTGAGGCACGCCCCTCCCACGTCAGTCCCTCCAGCCATCTCCACCAGGCCTCTCTTCTGTCGATTGTCCCGACCCATAGCATTGTCCCTTCTGGGGAGGAAGGTTAGGGTGGAGAGCCAAGTGGCCTCCCCTGCCACCCTTCCAAACCCCCAAAGGGACTGTCTCCACGAGTGATCCCACCAGCCGCCAGCGAGCCAGGCAGCGCCCCGGGGTGGCAGCTCACAGGCCCTGGGACTTCCATCCCAGAGTGGCGCTCCTTCACCCGCCTGTTTGGGCGCACATTCAGAGCCATGAGCAGATGTCTGGCAGATGTTCACCCTTGTTCATATGGGCCAACAATAACAGCACAGAGACTCTGCAGGGAGGGGAAGGAGGAGCCTCTTGCCCAGCAGCTGGGGACAGCCACCTCTCCCAGGCCAGTGGGCGTAGAGGGAGGGAGGGTGTTTGTGTGCGCAGCTTGCATGTGCTGAGTTAGCACGTGGGGTGCACGGTGCCATATTCTGAGGTGGAGCCCTGGGTGGGTCAGCCTGTTGCGCTCAGCAACCAGACCGAGTCCACAACCCCAGTGCCAGGCAGCCTGGCCGCCCTGGGGGCTGGAGAAGCTGCAGGAATTTGGTCTCTCAGGGAGGGCAGGCTTGGGACCCAGCTGGCTAAGACACAGCCCACGGCCCCCTCCTGGACACAGGGGGCAGCTCCAACACTCTCTCCCTGGGACCGACACCCCCCAGTCTTGCTGGGTGCAGGGCTTCAAAGAGCGCCTACTCCTCTGCAGGACTGGTACCCAAGGCAAACTGCACATACCACACACCTGGACTTGGGGGTGTGGTGGGACAGTGGAGCCCTCAGGGGAGCCCAGGCAGCCCGTGGGTGCTCGGGAACTGAGCAAACCTTCTGCTGAGAAGAGTTTCCTGCGGTCTGTCCCTGGGCCCACGGCAGCCCCGAGTCCTCTGGGGCCCTGCCCCTGTTCCCTGCTGCCCAGGACTGGGTGGCCTTGGAGCTGAGAAGTTCCCCCCACACCTTCCCTCTTCCTCCCTCAATACCTACAGGCAGGGCACCCCTGTCCCCCTTGAATGGCACATCTAAAGCAGGAACTGGAATGCACACTTGCGGCAGCTCCGTGACGCTCTCTAACATCGCTCTGTTCCTAACCGTACTGATCACATGCAATCCCGCAGAATCACACTGAAGACTGTTGAGAGGCGGTACTGCTTAGCGGCTGAATGCTGTAGTCAGGGTCACCTGCCTGGCTCCCCACCAAGTGGTCCAACACTGCACACGTTAACCTTTCCAGGTCTGTTTCCTGTCCCGTGGAGTCCCAATAACAGGGGTACTTATCCCACCGGCCAGATGTGAGGGTTCAGTTGGTCGACACATGAAGCCTGGCCCCTAGTAAATGCTCCATGAATGTGGCTATGAGGAGGATGGGGACACAACTTGGAATCCGTTTCCCTGTCCCCGGGGAGCTTACAGTCAAGCGTGGCAGACAGAGAGGCAAGCACACAGTTCAGAGGGACAAGCACCGTGATGGGGACGGGCTGGTTCATGGGCAGCGTTGGGTGAGTCACTTCACCTCTCTGGGCTTGTTTATTTACTGGTAAAATGAGGGGCGAGAAGGAGCTAACATTTGGAGGTAAGGACACTGGGGACAGAGAGATAAAACGGTATACATATAGTACGCAGGCTCTGTGTTTGGGGAGCCCAGAGGCACATGGGGAAGCCAGGAATCAGAGGGCAGCAGGGATGGCACAAGATGCCCCTGTCGTGATCATCACATGAGCTCCGATCCAGCGCTGGGCGGGATGCAGGATGCTCAGGGTCTGCAGCGTGCACTGTGGCAGAGCGAGCCCAGTGGATGGCTGATATGTTAGCGCCTTTTTACCCTATGAGCCAAGGGAGGTTCAGAGAGGTGCAGTGACATCCAGGGTCACACAGCCAGGTGGTCGGGCCCCAGAGCACGGGCTCAGAACCCCCACCCCCTCCTGCCTGTCCCAGGTACATCGTTCCGAACTGTTTAACCTTCCACACAACTCTGAGAGGGGGTTAGTGGCCCTGGGGAGAAACTGAGGCTGTTCTGGGAAGCAGCAAGGAGAGCGTTGGGCTCTACCCCACAGACACCGGCGGCCACCTCCTGGGCGAATCCGGAGCCCCAGGCCTGCGTTTAGAGACTGGCTTCCTGGGTGACAGCAGACCTCGGGCAGAACACGGACCAGCAGCCCCGCGGGCTGCACCCCTGCCCAGCCTCTGAGGCACAGCCCCGGGGCACCGTGCAAAGCAGCCTTTACATGAGCCTAATAACCATCTCTACAAGAAAAAAAAGGAGCTGACACCTGATCACCATGCTCCTACGGTTTCTCCTCTTAAAATGTACATTTGAAAACTGGAAACTCCCTGGTATTTTGAAATTAAGTTCAATGGTTGAGCAACTGTACTGACTTAGCGTTTTTAACATTGACACCTTGTGGCCACTTTGGGAAGTGCCAAGCGCAAACCCGCCGGAGAGAACCCGGGTCCCCAGGGGCACCCGGGCAGCTCCAGGTCTCTGCCCCGCAGCGCCCCCTCCAGGGCGCTGAATGGCGGTGAGGCTGGGGGGCTGGCCGGCGACATCACTGTCCTCCAGGGGCGGCCTCAGCCCAGCCTGGTGTGCCCCTCCTCCCATTCGGCCTGTGGATGGTATCAAGAGCTGTTGCATAAGTTTACTAATGGAGAAACCGTGTTTCTACTATCTTTGCCTTTGGTGAGGAGATCGAAGGAAAAAAAATAATTCATCTGGCCAAACCCACCAATCAGAGAGCAGCTCAGGCCTTTCTATCTCAAGGCTCCTTGGAGGGCAGGCTTCCCCGTCCTTCCAGGGGGTCCTGGGGTGCTCAGGGCACAGCCACGCTCCCCTCCCCCCTCTGCGGGGTCTCGGCCTTGTCTTTCACGGTCTCCACCACCCTGGCACCCAGGAAATGATCCATGCGAACAGCTGAGCAGAGAGGGAGCCTCTGGTGCATGGCTCAGGATACAGCTGCGCCATAACAGTGACTCGGCGACACACAGCACACCGAACGGCCCCCGCAGGCTGCCGCAGCACACCTTTCCATGGGTTTGAGCATCAGCTAGACACACACACACATTCATATATACTTACACTTACAAATTTTACTTAGGCCTATTAAACTATTATGTACATTAAAAACATTTTGAACAGCAGAAACCACATGCATATGAACGTATTTGAAAGGATAAAATAATAATATACATTTTCTGAACTTTTTCCACACCTCAGGGGGCCCGCCTGTGTATCCTGCCTGTCTGCCTCCTGGCACTGTACACAGGTCCGCACGGCACCCTTGTCCCAGGCGGCCCAACCCCGACAAAATCCTGGGTGTCCACACAGCCCAGATCAGATGTTAACAGCAGATTATTGGTATACCTGGAAGCTACCTTAGAGACCACATATTCTGTATTGCATCACTCTATAGAAAATAAAAACAGAAAGGAAACAAATCCTTCATGGAATGCTCTATAGATGGCAAAGGAAGATCTAAGGGATCTGGGACCGTGGCACCCAGAGGGTGGGTTTCCCTCCCATGGACAGCGGGCAACGTCTAGAGACATTTTTAGTTGGGCTGCATCACCTGGTGGGCGGAGGCCAGAGAGTACGCAGCCCCCATAACAGAGAATTATCTGGACCAAAACAATGGGGAGTGCCCAGGTCAGGGAAGCTCGGTTTAGAGGAAGGTCTTACCTGACTTGTCCTGCCCCAGTTCTGCTATTTACGAGCTGTGTGGCCTTGAGCACATGACAACGTCTACCAGCCGACTGCCGCCTCTGGAAAGGCATGGATCCATCCGTGTGTTCATTCCTTCACTCACTCCACAGATATTTTTCAAGACATTGGAATACAGCAATGAACAACATCTGCTCTGACCCCACAGAGTAGGAGGAACCAAATGAGTAACTGAGCATAAAAACCCCATATAATTTTGTGATGCGTGCAGCAGACCTGAGGCAGCAGCTCTGATAAGGTCACACAGGTGATGTATCTGTCAGCATGCTCAGCTCAGAGGAGCTAACTTTCTGGCTGTTGGCCGGATCTCATCTACTCTAAGATGGAATGGAGCCTCTTTCCCATTTGGGCGTCTCTGAGGTAGAACAACTGTGCTCTACCGTCACCGTCAGCCAGGTGGAAGCTACGGTCCCATGTCCCGAGCTCCAAGCAGGCACGCTGGGCCTGCCTTCCCGGGGCTGACCCTTTGGTGGTTCAGTCAGGATGCCGCTGGAGGAGGGAAGGAAGCCTTTCCCTGAACACCTGATGGCAGGAGCCAGAATCCAGAAGGGGTCCGGACCTTTGACAGGTCAGACTGTGAAAGGATGTCATCTTGCCCATGGGTTTCAGCCCCAGGCAAGTTCGCTATGGATTCAATGTGACCAAAGAAGTTGACAGCAAAACTGTTCTTGGGGTGGAAGGGTTATACCCAACTTTATTTCCAGGTGGCAGGTCAGTCACTAAAATCCCATTCACTCAGAGTGAGTCTGTATGCAGCAAGCCGGTCTCTGCCTCTGGACCCGTCTGCACAGCCGTCCTCTGGTCCCCCTCTGCACAGTCGTCCCGCACAGCCATCCTCTGGGCCTCTCTGCATAATGGTCCCGCACAGCCGGTCCCCTGGGCCTCTGTCCTCTGCTCTGCTCTCCTGCAGCCTTGCAGCCATACCACCGTGTCACGTGCAGAGCACTGGGTGGAGCTCTTTATATAGAGTCAACAGCCATGTATTGCTCATAGGTGTGCAGTGAGCTAGTCAACCAGGGCCAGGTGGGAATCCTGGCCACAGGAACTCTCATTTTATCCACAGACGTTCTTCCTGGGTGGAGCCCAACCACCTGCCGGTGGCCCTGGTTTGGCCTTTAGGAGACACACAGGCAGACCTGACCCTGCCCACCTGAGTCTGCCCTTCTCCATCCAGGCTGCACATTAAAATAAATTAGCAAGTCTTTACACTCATACCTGAGCTCCACTCCAAATCAGTTAAGTACATGTGACTCTCTGGAGGTGGGCCCGGCCCAGAACTTCTGATTTCGTGGTCTGGGTGCAGCCTTGGCCTCGGGCTTGTTTCACATTCTTAAGGGGATTCTAAAGTGCACCCAGGTGGAGACCCACGGAGGGAAGCCCTCCCCGGCCCCCCCAAGGAACCGCTGCACCCTTCCCCATCTCCTAACTCGGTGGGTCTGGACCTGGGTTGCAGGCTGAAGCCATCGGAAGAGCTGCTAGCCGATGCCCAGGCTGTGCCACTGACCACGGAACCAGGACTCCCGAGCTGGGGCCCAGGCATCTGCCACTGTGGAAGCTCTCCAGGTGAGTCCCAGGCCCAGCCCAGGGCAGGAACCACCGCCCTCCTGCAGCACCTGCCCCTTGAAGAGGTGCGTCCACACTGGCTTGAAGCTGCATCTATTTAAGATGCATGTACCTCACCTGCAGTTTACTTTCTGTCCCTTGGCACATTCATAGGTGAACCAGCCTTCAAGCTCACCTTTACCTACAGGTGGGGAACTCGGCATCCTGTGATAACACCTTACACATCACAGGAGCCCAAAAGAATTGCATAGCTGGACAAACACATGGAGGGACATGTTTATTTTTCAGAAACTTCTTGATCACATGGAACAACTAATGTGCCAGTTTCAAAGATAAGATAGAAATAAAGAGGTTCTCTGGTTCAAAAATCATTACGAAATAAGGTGACTGGTCAGGTAGAGATACTGACACCCTTCCCACCTGCACCCCCAAGCCAGAGGTAGAAACGAAAATACAAGGGGAAAACATTTAACTCCAAGGTAAGGCCACAGCTGACAGCTACACATTGTGGGTTTCTTAGTACATTGTACAGAGTCGGGAGAAGAAGGTGGTCCCAAAGATTCAGCATAGTTTTATTGCACAGGCATAGACATAGCTTAAAACATCACACATCATCCATCATCCTTAGAGAAGCTGCTGCCCCCTAGTGTCTAAGTAGAGGATCCACAATCAACAGAGGAATATCACCTGTCACCTTCAAACACTAATTAGGAGCTATTCCTCAGACCCAGGTTTTTCCTGTGTCCTAGACCCCCAAGACTAATTTAATATTTTTTAATATAGCCTCTGTTTCAATGTAGTATTCAGAAAGCTCTATGCCATAGTTAAAAATAGCTTGGGGTCTGACCAAGACTGTTGATGTCCCGTTTTACGGCGGGTTACTGCACCCCGGGTCCGCCGCCCCTTCCAGGGCCCGGGTGTCCTGGGCTGGCGGCTTGGGCAGGTCCAACATGGTGGACGAGTCTTTCCTGGGATTCCCGGTCACCAGCATCCAGTGGTTCCTGGCCTTTTCGACTCTGTGTGAATCCAGGTGTGTGTGAGCCGTGACCTCAGCCTCCTTTCCAAAGTAGGTCCTGGGCGGGAAAGAGGAAACACGGGGGATGGAATGCCAGCTCTCCGTAAGCTGCTTGCTCACCCCAAAATCACCTACCTCAGCTATTTATTACACCCCTAGGGGTCTGTCTCTAAAGTACATGCTTGCCAGAAGTTTCCCCTGTGTGGTCAAGCATGAGGTGGGTAGGACCCTGTGACAGCTAAAACCCACTTGTGGAGAGGAACTTGTCTCATGGAGCAGATGCCAATAGGATTTTTCACACCATCAAAGTTCAGTGGGACAGTATTTTTTCGTCAAAGGACCTTTTGTGTGTGTGGACGCTGTTTAAATCGAGCCCCTTTGCTAATAGGCAGAGCCACCACCCCCCACTCCTGGCATTTTGCTGAGCGCCGGGACACAGACCTTAAGAGAAGGTGCCGGTGGGCTGCCAGGCTCCGGTTCGTGTGGCAGTGAGTGACGAGGACTTTGGCATTTGCCTTAGAGATAAAGAGAGCGCATTATTTCCCTACTGAACTAAGGTCTCTGATTTCCTGATAGCAAACATTTGGAAATGTATTATGTATTCATTTAAATTTGCTATATATATAGATAGATAGATAGAAGCCAAACCACAAAAGACTGATTAACTCACTCCTGTGAATACACACAGGACAGGACACTCTACAGTCACCTGAAGGCACATTGGAAGTCTCTGACATAAGATGTGGCCAGTAGTACTTCTAAGTGGAAAACAGTGATATTCCTGACATTCCATTTTGTAAAAAGTAAGTACCAAATATATGCATGGGAAAGGGTGGAGAAGATACCAGCAGTGGCTTTCCCTGAAGGACAGACCTACTGGTGATGGCCGCTGTACTCCTCCAGCTTTCCTCAGTGAACACATATTGTGTTTGTAACCGGAAAGAAGTGCCCATCATTTCAATATCCTGCCGTATAAGCTGAAGTTGTGTGCGTAAGGAAGGAGCAGCCATCACATCGACAGCTGGCCTGGCACTCAGGGCTGGGCTGGGCGCTCTCCCGGGACAGAATCCGTCTCTCAGGATGCCCATATTGGCCACTCTATGACCCTGATGCAGCAAGGGGAAAACAAAACCCCTCCGGGACCGTGTCAGAGCACAGAACACGGGCGTGTGCAGCTGCAGGACACCACGGACCCACCGCCCAGCTCCTGCGAGCGGCCGCTGCTCCCCCGAATGACAGCGTGAGCTGACACGCCCCATCACAGAACTGCCTGCTCCCGGCAGCATCCATCCGGAGCAGAGCCCCCTGCTGGGCACCCTCTTGCAGACACGCCCCTCACGGTTTCCCACAGGGTGACGTGTTCAACCACAAGTGCCCCAGATGGTCCCTGGCCAGAGGGCACCGAAGCGTCCAAGCAGCCTGGACAGGAATGAGGTCCCTGATTTGCAGATGTGCGGCAGAGTGTGAGCGAGGCTCAGGGACCTGCCTCAGGCTCTGGCCTGGGTTAGCGACGGCGAGAAGGGCTGGTGCCGGGCCACTGCTCCTCACCCAATCTAACCAGCACCACCACAACGGTGCGCGCCTGGGGCTGCCTGCATGCAAGCCAGCCAGCCGCACTGCTGGGAAGGCCCATAAATGTCCTGACCACCTACTCTTCGCAAAAACTCATGAGTAGATGTTATCATCACCCATTTCAGGGAGAAGGAACCGAGACACTGACATGTGAATCATGGGAATTAGAGCACAGGCTGGCAAAGGCCTGCTGAGGAGAAGAAGCAGGGCCAGCAAGGTGCTGGTGGGCTGCGTGTGGGCCTCCCGTGCTGGGAGAACCGCCTGGGGCCTGCAGAGCCCACAGAGCTCCGGAGAGAAGCCCACTGGGTCGGGCAGACTCAGCCTGGCCTGCCCCTAGCCCTTCCCTGCTGTAAGTTCCACACTCCAGGGACTTTAACAACTCGCTCCCCGTCTGCAGGCTACCTCAGGAGCAAGTAGCCAAGCCTCTGGCCCTCTAAACAGCCCTGTGCCCCCAGCTTGCCGTTCCGCCAGAATCAGGCCTCGGGCTCCAGCCCCGCAGGGCCCAGGCCCCTGAGAAAAAGCCCATCAATGAGAACGAGAAGGTGCTGGCCTGTGGGATCTCCACATTCACCTGTGTGGCTGCCCTGCTGGCCCCTTCACTTCCCCAGGATGCCCCGTCTCTCTGGAAATGAGGACATGGCAGAGGCCTGGAAGAAGCGTGCCCTGCCCCGCCCCATCCCCGCGCACTGGTTCTCAGCCAGGCCTGGTGGCAGGGCCTGGGCCTCCCAGTTCTATGATGCTGTCTAGAGGATTTGAACGTGAGCCACAGTTGGGAAATCCAAGGCACGATGCTGCCACAGACCAGGTAGTGCCTTCAGAGCTTGAGTCATGAGTGAAAAGGAGAGAGAAATACAGAGAAGGGTGGGCTCTGGAGCCATGACAAGCCCCACTTTACAGACGGTAAGTCACACCCAGGGACAGCAGAGGTCCTCCTGGGCTCCGCTCACCGGAACGGGGAAGCCCTCATATTCCAGGCGCAGCTGCGGGTCCAGGTAGGCAGCCTGCCAGCAGTTCAGGTAGGAGATCTCATCCGTCAGGTACACTTCCTGGAGCCAAGACCTCTTCGACGACTTCAGGAGGGTCCTGTGGTCGCTGGATAAATATAACTGAAAACAGCAGCAAGCAGGTGAACCACATGATACTGTTCGGAAAGCTGGGGAATGAGAAGCAGTCAACGGGCGTGATGGCAGGTGTGTTCAAAATCCTGCTCTTCCTGAGCCTGAGTGCCCGGTGCCCCTGGGCTTGGAGAGGCCCTCTCGGGATGTGGGGCCACCACCCCACCCCTTCAGGCCGCTGTTTGGCCCTTTAAATGCCAAACTCCCTCTTGCTTCTCATGCCCACCCCCGCTCCTGTCTTCTGCTTTTTCAGGGCACAGGGCCTGGATCAAAATTGTATTTATTATAAATACTGTTGCATGAAACTTGTTGCATGAAGCAATGTGCTCCTGAAGCAACGCCATCACAGCTGGAGATCATTCGTGAGCCTCCACAGGGGCCTACGCCCCTCGGGAAGATGCCACACCTGGATCCATCCATTCAGGCAGCTTGCTACCTGGCTGCCCGGAACCCTGCCAAGTACCCCACCCTGCCAAAGAATTCGAACTGTTAGCTGCTTTTTGGTCCTTTACTGATCCACCTCTACCCCAAACCTCAGGGCCATTTCTGCATATTTTGACAGGTTTTCACATGCAAAGCATCTTATTATGGGGCAGGCAGGAATGAGCTGCTATCTTCAGGAAGCTTCTGACCAGCAGGAGGGATGGCTGCATACAGAAGCGGGAAGCACCTGTCAGCAGAGGGGCAGAGAGCTGAAGGAGGGCCGAGGTGGGGACATAGGCACCCCCAGCGGCTCAGGAAAGGCTCCCAGGAGGAGGCGGCGTGGTGCTTGGGAGCCAAGAGGAGAAGTGTGGACACATTAGAGGGCCTTAAATGCCACAGCAAACAGCAGCCCTTAATTCAGAGGCCTAGGGGAGCCACTAGTGACTTTTCAGTGGGGATGGGAGGTGACCAGATCTGACCTTTGAAGGAGCAGTCTGGCAGTCATCCCCCATCTACTATGCTCTGAAGTCAGAATAGACCAGAGGAATCAAACCATGGGGGCGCGGACTGAGGCCCTGGCACTGGGCATGAAAGACAGGAAAGCATGCGTCGTGGAGGGAGCAGCATGGGCCTGGGCAACTGGCCGGATGTGGGTCAGAAAGAGAGATGGGTCCCGGATGTGCTATGGCTTCGGCCCCGGGGAATGGGGACATGTGCCTTTCAGAGCAACAGGAAAGCAGGACTTCAGGTGGCCAAGAATAGCTATGCCAGACCACAAGCTCTTTGTCGTTAATGTGAAGAGAAATAATATTATGTCAGGCACAAATTTCAAATGCCGTGATCACCGGACTTTTTATGAATGCCCCAGAAGTGCTTGCTATTTCAGATACAAGGGATAAAAATAAAGAGGGATGGGAATTTGAGAAGAGATAAAATTGTCATCCTTGGAAGCTGAAATGACTGTCATATTATCCTTCTCCCATTTTAGACAGAAGTTTGGTAATAAAAAGTAAAGAAAAAGTTATCTGATAATATACCTTGCTGGCCCTGCAGACATTAGCCAGCTGTCAGATGATTATTAATTAATCCAATCATTTATTTATGTGGTGGAGGGGGTGTCACTTTTTTTTCTTTTTGCCAGCTACCTTACCAAAAGGGTTTTCTCCCTTACTCTAGCATTTAAGGGTGTATTTTCATAATTTGCAAAGTTAGAAGGTAAGAATTGGCTCCAAACTGCCTGTGAAGAGCTGCAGGCTGAAAACAT
Source organism: Smutsia gigantea (assembly GCA_032199065.1). Lineage (NCBI taxonomy): Eukaryota > Metazoa > Chordata > Mammalia > Pholidota > Manidae > Smutsia > Smutsia gigantea. Next base: position 864,677 of record JAVSCE010005671.1, read on the forward strand.
ACTGAAGCCAGGATGGAGAGCTCTCTGTCCACTTCAACAGTACCCGCTAGCCTACCTGGACAAAAACAGCTGCTTCCAAGTACATGTGCCACCTGGCAACTCACCATTTTGTCCTCAAATCCTCCTGTTATCCCAAGGCGGAAGTTCTGCCCGAATCGCAGAACTTGACCGTCAGCATCTCTGTCTACACTGTCAGTGAAGAATAAGTGTAATGTAAACTGTCTGTGTTAGATTCACACTACACTTCGATATTTTGTTTAAAATCAATTTCCTTGATTGTGTGTTCATGCACCATAACTGAATTAAGTAAGTAACCAAAATGTCTTTTCTTTCAGCCTTCAAATCCAGTGGGTCCCTACTGCCTACTCTCCCCAGGAACCACAACACCGTCCCCACTGTGAGCCTAGAGGGAACTGAGCACGTCATGCTATTCTACAAGAAGGTTCCTACATCAAGTTTCTTTCTAAACATTTGTGGACACTTAATACAGCCTTCCTTCTTAATCCTTTAGGAAACACAAGTTGTGATCAACTTTTAGTTGTCTTAATGTAAATTATCTGTAGTCAAAAGAAATCTAAATTAAAGACTTAAAGGATTGGCTATTGTAATAGAAACATTGCTATCAAATAGTTAGTTAACAAACTGAAAGCAACACTGTTTCATTGCAGTTACGTATCCTGTTCTCTAAGGATTCAATTGCTCATTTTCAAAATCTCATCAAGTACATTTTTAGTGGACAATTAATTTTAAAATAGCAATCCCATGTAATTCCACCTTGTGTTGAACTATCTATTTTAATGTAAAAATAGCAACACTAATAGCAGTAAAAGCACTCACATTAGCTCAAAGCATGCTGAGATGTTATTAGGAAAGCCCAGCTTCTGGGCAGAATATGAATTTAGTTCCCTGGATCCAATACCCTTGAATTAAGCATTTTTAGTTGAATACGAATTACCAATCATCCTGATGTTTAAGGTAAAAGGATCATAAAAGCCCCTTGACAATTGTCCTCAAGGTAGGAGAAAAACATGAGAATCACAGAGAATGCTGGTGTGACCCAGGCCTGCAACCGGCACTGCTCCAGCCCCAGGGCATCTTGTGGCTGCAAGGGAAGACATCTTTATGATGCAAATGAGCTGAAAATTAAAGCATCTGTACCTCAAAATGACAAAAGTGTTTCTGCCAAGTGGGTTCTTGGCTGGAGCCACGCTCAGGCCACAGGGCACCTCTAATGCATCACTTAGACGGGCTTTGATTTCATCTGGAGTCATACATAGGCTCAGGTCCCCGCAGAGAAACAGATCAGCTTCTACCTCAGGATGGTTGGGATTCACCAGCATCACTTTATCGCCAAAGTGAATGTATCCATCTTGGGAGATGGAAAGCTGCATCTGCAATTTAAATAGGAGTGTTTCAGGTAAACTGTGCAAATCCTGAACAGCCGGGGCAGAGGATGCTGCCGGACCCTTCTTTCCCTCTCAGTCTGGGACCCATTTCAGTAAGGGAGGCATCAGGTCTTGCATCCCCTCAAGTCCTTAATTTTCTTCCTTGTCTTGCCACGGAGCTCCTCCCACTTTGCCAAAGCAAAGCCTCCAGTTATTCCAAAAGAAGCAAAATAAAGCTGATGAAAAATCACAGGGGTTGGCTCCATTATTAATTTATTCAAATTCATTAAGAATTTATTGAGCACCAACTAAGGGGCATTTTACTTATTCATGTATTAATCTGTTCATTCCTTAATTTGGAAAATGCAGGTAAGCATAATCGAGAGTGTACTTGCTTTGTTTCTAAAATGCTTAAGGAATCTTAAACATTGTGGTTTTCTGATCTAACAAGAAAAACTTGGATTTTTCCAAATGATAACTCACTTGTGGAATTTTTGCTTGCTTAACGTGCTCACACTTAATTCCACAGAATTTTGAAAGCAGTGCTTGAATTTAGAACTACCTGTCTCAGAAGATTCTCTTTTAGTCTTCTGCTTCTCTGTATGAGAAGCTGGCCCTTATCCCTCTTCTCTAGGAAGTCTTTCATGAGCTCCTGATTAAAGAGAAAAAAGAATGAAACCCAAAGGGTCAGCGACAGTCCTGACCGGCAGCCGTCTGTTCAGAAGGATATCAAGTCAAAAAAGCAAAATTTGACGACAGAAAAACGTGGGCATAATGGGAAAGGTGGAAAACTTTTTAGCCTTACTGTAATACTTTTATTTCATGGTAGAATATTTGGAAAAATGAGAAAGACACAAAAGAGAAACGTACCTGTAATTCCTCTGGCCAGAGACCCCCGTGAGGGCCCTTTGGGGGCCATGTGCCCCCCCCAGCTGAGGTCCCCTGGTGGTGTGACAGCGGACGCTGGAAGCCCATCCCCACCAAGTACATCACACACAGATGGCCGCGGGCCTTGTCAAACCACCGTAGGAGAAATCAAGGCAGGAGGAGTGCAAGGTCCGTGAAGGGACACGGGGTCACTCAGTAGGGGGCAGTCGTGGGGCAGTTCCTGCTTAGATGTTTCCTACATGAACATACAGTGTTTCTGCCAGGTGCCTCCTCGCTGGGCGGCCACAGCAGCGGGACGCACGGGGAGCGGGGGCTGGAGAGCGGAGGCCCGGAGTCAGGGGCCGAGGGACCCGCGGGAATGGTGGGAGGGCGTGAGGCCGGGGCTGCGGGGCAGCAGGTGCGAGCTTCGGGAAGCTGGGTGTGTGCGGGGCGAGAGGAGGCGGAGTGCTCGCGGAGGCCTGCGTACCTCCTCCAGGTAGACGTCCTCGTTCCAGTTGCCCATCCGGACGCGAGGGCCGTACAGGTTCCGGGCCATGGTCCCCGCACTGGTCCTGTCTGGTCCCCGCGGCCCGACGCGCCGGCCGTCGCCATGACGACGGGGGCGCGTCCGAATGGCCAGGGCCGGGACCCGCCGGCCAATGAGAGACGGCGCTTGCTGGGGGCGGGCGCGCGGGACGCTGGGGGCGGGGCGACTCCAAGCAGCGGGCATCAGTGTGCCAAATGCTCCCCGGAGAGAAACTTAACTTTTCCGTGTCCTTTTCTTTTCAGGTTCTAAACGAAAAATGCTCTGAAAGGAGAGCGTCCCTTTCTTGTTGAGGCAGCAGAGAGGAGCTTTTACATGGAAGCAGGGCTTGCCTGCAGCCTGTCTTCATGATCTGCAGCAATTTCACTGTGATCATGAAAGAATGCATCCCGTGTAGGCATTTGGAAACCAAATAACACAGAAGAAAGGGAGGAGGGACCATTGATCAGAATTTCACTGCCTCCGAGGGTAAGAAATAGATCACAGTAGCAGATTCCGGTTTGTATGTTTCTAGAAGCCCATCCTTTTATGGGCTTCGCAGCTTCTTCCTCCCTCCCCAGTCTCCAAGTCAGTGATTTAAAAGAACTCCTGATAAAGCTGAAATGCGCTGGAGGCAACATTTTTGAAACAAAATATTTTATGAGGAGGAGAGGTAAGCAGTTGCTATAGGACTACCTGGAGCTTGATGCTGATCTAATGTGGTCAGGAATTCATCTGCATTTAGTGCCTCCTAAGACAGGACAGAAATGAAAGGCACGGCATACCCAGTCTGAAAGGGAAGATACCTCGTGACAGCAAGAATGGAATGAAGTGCGATTAAAGCTGTGCCTGCTGTTCGGGGAAGATTCAGTTCTGCCTTGGGGGGTTGAGAGAATGCGATTTGGGAGACACTTGGGAGGTGACTGAGGGAAGGGGGGATTTGGAACTGGACCTGGCAGGATTTGAGCTGGCAGGCTGCAGTGGGGGATACAAATAGAAACATTCTCACACATTTGCAAATCCACTAGCCTTGTCAATACATCAGCACATTCTAGACTACCTCAAAAGGATAAATGGGACAAAGGTAAGTCAGATATTATACCACTAAATGCATCTGCTCTGTCCCAAAACGGACATGCAAAGAAGCTACCCACATATCCAAGTTCAAGCTGCTAAAAGTTGCTCAAAGCGAAGATTCGCCCAGATTTTCCGACTTCGAAGTCCAGCTTTTCCCTTTAAGTGTTTCCAGGTTCCCTGTAAAATCAGGGCTATGATAAGGCAGTTTTGGTCTCCACATGATTTAATATGGTTCTAGCGATCTGGTTATTTGGTAAGTCCTAACACCAATACTGCTTTGCTCTCACCTACTTCCTTTATGTTATTATTGTCAGTATATTACATTTCAGCATGTTCTAGGCCCAACAATACAATTGCGTACATATTGTTTTATGAAATTGCCTTTCAGATAAGTCAGGAGAAAAAAAAATGCAACTATGTAATTTTATAATTTCATGCATCATTATCTTTCCTGGTGCTCTTTGTTTTTTTCATGTGGATATAAATTACTGCCTGGTGTTACCTGCTTTTAACTTGAAAGTATTTCTTGTAAGGCAGATCTTTGGTATTTCTTGTAAGGCAGGTCTGCGAACAACATGTTCTCTCAGCTGTTGCTTACCATTTATTTCACTGCCACTTTTGTAAGGTGGTCTACTGGATATAAGATTCTTGGTTACAGTTTTTTACTTTCAACACTTTAACCACGCCATACTCCTGCCTTCTCACCTCCGTTATTTCTAATGACAAATAGCTATCAACCTTTTTGTGGTTCCCTGTGATATCTACAAAGTGTCTTGTCAGGACTCTTCCTGCTGTCAAGATGTTCTCATTGTCTTTGTCTATCATCATTTTGATATGCTCTGGGTGACATTTCATTGCATTTATCCTGCTTGGAATTTGCCAGGCTTCTTGAATGTGTAGATTAATGGGGTTTTTTAATTAGATTTTGCCATTATTTCTTTGAATATTATTTTCTGCTCCTTTCTATATCTCCTTTTCCTCTGGGACTCCTTATGTGTATGTTGGTGTAAACAATTATGTCCTACATTTCTCTAAGGCTGTATTCATTTTTCTGTTTTTCAGATAGCATAGTTTCTATTGATTTATCTTCAAGTTTGCTTATTTCCTCTTTTGACCTATATTGCTTCATATGTCTAGTGAATTTTCCATTTAGTCATGATGCTTTTCAACTCCAGAATTTGTACTTGGTTCTTTTTTTTTTTAAATCATTTCTTGATAGATAATCTATATTTGATAAGACATTGTTATTATACCTTCCTTAAATTCCTTAATCATGGTTTTCTTTAGTTCTTTGAACTCACTGATAACTGCTCCAAAGTTTTTGTCCACTAAGTCCAACATTTGGGCCCTCTCAGATCTTGTTTTTCTCCCTGTGCATGGGTCACCTATTCCTGTTTCTTTGCAGGTCTCATAATTTTTTGTTGAACACTGGACTTTTCAGATAACATTGTAGCCACTCCATATATTTATTTCCCAGTGCCTGTTGCCATTATTGTTGTTTGCTTATTTGGCTTAGGTGTCTGCCTAGTGACCTTGGCCAGACTAGTTCAGCAAGATCTGGTCCCCAACAGTGTGCAGGCCTCTGATGTCACTCTTTGGGGTATAGCCTTGAGCAGGCATGGGTGCCCTGACCAGGCAAATGACTCTTAATGTGAGAAAGAAAGTAACAGAGAATGATCTCATAACTTACAAGAGGTGGATTTAAAAACCAAGTGATAATAATAAAGTGGTAAACATATACGCAAAATTTTTTTTTAATTTACTGATTTTTACTTTTATTTTTGAAAAATTATAAAATGTTTATTTTATGCATAAAAACCCTCAAAGCTAAGATTAAAACAGAAATACACGCATACATCGCCAGCCACCATTGAATTTATGCAGTCCTTATTTAGCAATAAATATCACCTTGAAATCAGGCCACCACTCCTTCCTCTTCATAGTTACTGATTTTGACGTAAATCAGGTGTATCCTGGAACATGTATCTGCTACCTACTTTTTTCATGATTTGATGAGACTCTTGGAAAAATTAAATCAGGGCCTTTTGTTACTCACTTGTGAAACATGGGGCAGGAAAAGAAACGCCAAAGAAATCCTTGGACACAATTATTTTTAGAAAAGAGAAGTAAGACAAAGTTCAGATATCAGGAAAGAGACATGAGAGTTTATAGAGGCGAGTAACGTCCAAGGCTCTGAAAATAACTCTCAAAGTCCTCATTGGGTGACCAGCACTGGAGGTCACCATAGTCCAGCGAAGAAAAAAACAGGGAGCACTTTGTCTCTCTCTGAGTCTCCGTGTCTTCATAGATAAAGGTAAGTTAAAAATAACTTCACAGGTAAGCCTCCAGGATGCAGTTCCACAATACTCCGCAGGGTGTTAGTAGACGTGGAGGACAGAGGAGTTCTGTGGTTACTCTGTTTAAGAGATGCTGCATGGGACAGGTGTCCTCGCTGCAGGCCTCCTCAGAGCCGTGGACGCAAGGCGCAAACTCTAACCCCCAGGAAGATGCTAACACACTACGCTGCCCAAGCTAATTCCAACTTAATTCCTTGGAATTCTTTTTTTTTTTAAGAATCATCTTGTAAGACCAATGTTTTAAGAACAACAACTCAGAGATATTATGAGGCTCCAAGGACACAATAACGTGAAAAGCGGGTAGGATTTGGACATGCAGATTAAGGAATTGAGGTAGCACTTTGCGCAGGTTGTTGATGAGGCACGGATGCAAGAAACCAGTATCTAAGGGGCCAGAGAGGAACACGGAGCAACGAGGGAGAGTGGGAGGGACGTTCCCGAGGGCCTATGGTCCCACGGTGGGGACTGTGAATTTTCTCCTGTAAGTCGGGGAAAACCTCTGGGAGTTTCTCAAGAGGAAACTGACGAAGGCAGAGCAGCCCTCTGGGAAGTGTGCTGGGACCACAGGCTGTGGCATGGATTCCAGGCAGGTGGGGGCAGGAAAGGCAGTCAGGAGACAGCCTGGGGACAGGAGCCCAGTGTGGTGCAGTGGGAATAGAGAGGTAGGAATCGTGAGAAGAGGACGCAAGTCAACAAATGCAGGACAGAACTCAGCTGCATGAATCAGATGACAGGGTGGTCCTCTGGCTGACCCCAGTGGTTAGCGCCAAAGCTCCCCTTTGCCTGGCTGGAGGCCCCTGAGTCTGCACAATGCAGTTTGAGAACCACTGACCTAGCGTTTGCCCTGTTTTACAGGCAAGGAGTCAAGGCTGAGGGACTCGGCTCGGAGTGTTACGAGCTTGTTGGGAGAGGGAGCAGAGGTTGGAATCCATGTCACCTGCCTTGAGGTCCAGGGTTTTTCTGCGTCCAGCCCTCACCTACACCCACTCGTGGGACCACTCATGTATTGCCCCTGACCTTTGTCTTGTCTTCCTGGTCAAAAGAAATCTGTGGCCTTTATGGCCTCAGAAAGATAGAAATAGAAGCATTTCATACACTGAGGGGCAAGGTTTAGGATGCAGTAAGGATAAATTTGGGTCTGCCATAAAATGACTTAAAAGAAATATGTATTTGGCCATCTGAGTATTTCTCAGATATACTTGGTCTTCATCCACAGTTCCTGAAAATGTTGAGAGCCGTAAAGGTGAGGTGGGTGTAGGGGTCTAGTAATGTTAGTGGGCTGGGGCTGGCTACAGAGAATCAACCCTGTGATTAAAAGGTGGGAACTTTCAGTCCCATCCCCCCACCCCGGGGCTGGAGGTTGAATGACCGATGTCTTACTCAGTCAGACTATGTAATGAAGCCTCCTACAAGCCCAAGAGGCAATCTTCCTGGGCCTTTCCCCTTTCCCTCCTTTTTCAGAGAACTTCCAGGCTTGGGGAACCAGAATGCCTCCGGGAGCCACTGACCCAGGCCCCGGGCTCCAGGCACAGAAGATCCCATGTTCAGAACTCACCTTATGCATCTCTGCATCTGGCTGTTCATTGGTGTCCCTTGTCACGTCCTTTAATAGACTGATAAATGTAAGAAAGTGTTTCCTAAGTCTGTGAGCCGCTCTAGCCAATTAATGGAACCTACGGGGAGGCCGTGGGACCCTCCAGCCTGCAGCTATCAGTCAGGAGCCCAGGTAACAGCCCGGGGGCTGACTGGGGTCTGGAGTGGGGTGAGGGCAGTGGTGTAGGACGGAGCCCTCGGCCTGGGCAGATAGTGTCAGAATCGAGTTGAATTCTCAGATACCCCACTGGGGTCTGAGAATTGCTTGGTGTTACGCGTGGGGAAGGCCCTGCCACGCACACACATGCACACACTTTGGAATTGGTCTCAGAACCTATTTAGTTCAATTTCTCCCATTCTCTTGCAATCTAAAAGCCACTAACTATAAGAGTGTTCTGAAAGTGGTGCAATCATTCAAACACAGTACAATAGGACAAAATTAAGAAACGGACCGGTTCCAGGAAATTCTCAAAGATACGGGGTAAATGTGCACAGAGAGTATCAACACAAAAACACATTTCCCCAAACCGTCAGCTTTTCCAGTTCCTTTAATCTGATGGGAAAAGATAGGGTGTCCCTTCGCTTTACAGACAAGGAAATGGAAGCCCAGAATGGTTAGGGGAAGTACCCACATTAGCCTCAGGGCCAGAACTAAAACCCACCACGAGAAATCAGGAAGAACAGGTCTCAGGCCCCCTTCCACACACCACTCCATCTGGGCTTGGCCACTGCAAAAGGCTGGAAAATGTCTGCATTCTATGGCTGCTCTGTGATTAAAGACCCAGGCTCGCTGGAGTCAGACATTCTGTTCAAATCCCAGAACTAACAACTCACAGTTTGTGACCCTCGGGCAAGGTCACAGCCGCTGTATGACTCAGTTTCTCCATCTGTAAAAGGAGCTAATGACGCCCACCTCATACAGTTATTGTGACATGTGAGATGATGCACGTAACACCCTTGACACAACGCCTAGGACACGGGAACCACTAGAGGCATAATGCTGCTTTTTGTTCCGAAAAGACTGACCTTAAGAGTTGCTTAACCAGGTAGTTTCATGTTTGCAAGAATTACAAGTTTAAAGTTCAAGGGATATTTCATTTTGCAAATGGGAAAACAAAGACTCAGCCAGGGGAAGAGAAGTAGCAACAGTCAGGCAACTAGTGTTGTCAGAGCCAAAACTGAGGACTCCCAATTCTTCTGATAGACTAGAAGGTTCCAAGTAAGATCCTGGAAAATGAAGCATGTCTTCAATACATAATTTACAAATAGTCATGGCAGTAAATGCCTGCTATCAGGGCTCCATATGGTACAAAGAAAAATCCATTTGGGGAGTTAATTATCTGTGAAGGTATCATTCTGTCTCAGGGTGAGACAGTGGCCCAGTGGGGTGACCTCAACTACCCAGAAGCACAAAGCATAAACCAGCCTGTTTACAGTGTAAGCCATCCATTTTGCAAAAATGTGTATTCATAGGAAAAAGCAACACAGTTCATAAATAAATGTGTATAGTAAGTGTGTACATTTATTTGTATAATGAAATGCATATCTAACAGAACATAATATATAACATCATATATAATCATATCTTGTAGAATCTATTTGGCATAATCTAGACACATCTATAATCCACATATATGCAGGTGATGAACATGAGGCTTTCTGCATAAGCATGAGATAGATTCTTTTCTGTAATGAGCATGCGACTGTTTCTGTGATGATACAAATAAGAAAATATTCTGAAAACATTCTGGCCTGGTGGCACTGCATGCACACCGAAGCTAAAGCTCTGATGGGGCCACAACAGCAGGCTTGGTGGACAAAGGGTCTCGGAAGTTAGAACCAAGAAAGGGCCGGTTTCCTGCTCAAATTCTTCCAAGCACCCCACTCAGCAGATGTTGGCAACTTTACTATAATCATGTTGGACCATTTCTCACACTCAATGGTAATTTGTCATTCAGAAGAGTTTGGGAGGACAAAGTCTCTTCCGACCTTTCTTGGAAGTTTGATTCCATAGTTGGGCAACTGCACCCTCGTGTGACGTGTCATGAGTAGTTTTCTGTCTCTAACAGAAAAAATGATTTTCGACTAGCTGGTCTGGCCTCAGGGAAGGAGGCCGCAGTTTACAAGCAGGTCACTGTTTCCAAAGGGAGTTGTTAAACTGGGCTTCTGGAAATTTTAACGCATCCTCCCTCAAAATGATAAACTTTGAGGTTAAGGGCCAGTCAGAGGTCAGAATTGTCTACTTGTAATAGTCTCATCTCCTCTCCGGTAAATAATACTGTTTAACGTTATGCTAAGATTATCAGGTTTGACTTCCCAGCATAATGTTTTTATTGCCCTTGTTTCCTCTGCTTGAATTTCCTCACTTAGGACCCTTCTTCTCTGTGTGATTCCCACTCACTCATCCAGCCTGTCCTGTTCACCTCCCTCAATGTCCCCACACCGGATTAAGCCAGCTCCCCGTCCCCTGGCTCACATGGCACTTTGTATTTTCTCTGAAATCACAGTTTATGAGCCATTGTTCTCAGCAATGAGCAACTGGGGTGAGGATAAGCTCCAAGGGGGCTCTTGTTCCATCGGTGCCTCCTAAGCACAGTATCTGATACGTGGTGGGCGTCCACGAGGCCGCGTGGGTCCGTGAATCATTCGGCCGCGTGCTTCTGCTTTCTGGCTCCCTTGGGCCGCCTTTGGTGCAGTGGGGTACAGCCTCGACCTCATCCACTGAAATACCCAGCCACACGCTCTGGCTTCTGGGGTCAGGCTGGAAACCCTGTCCTGCCCGGTGAATCACTGTCCCCTCCCTTCTGCCAGTCAGCTTCCCAAGTGATGGTCCAGAGTGGGTCTGCTTTCTTGCCTTCTGAAGTCACATGCCGGCTTCCCAGGCTCCCAGGGGGCCCTGTGCCTCTGCCCACAAACCCAGACACCCTCCTCCACCCGCCTCTGGAGGGCAGAGGGAGACTGGCCTTTGTCTACCGAATGGATTCCCCTGCTCCTGTAGCCTGGGGGCCCTGGGACAGGCTCCTGCACAGACGGAGGGACTGCCACCCGGTCCAGCCTGGAGACCATGCCGCGCCCTCGGGGGGCTGGCCCCACGCCCCCAAGAGTGCCAGGACAGCACCCCACCTCCAGCCACTGCCAGCATCTGCTCTCCGCCCTCCCGCGCATTTGGTTCCCAGAGAAAAGTCACTGTGGAACATGCAGGGACGTCTCTCTACCCAGTGCAGCAATCAGGAGAGTTATTTATTTTTCCCTGGAAATTTTTGGGTTTTATAAATACCCATATTCATTCAATAAACACTTATTAAATGCCCATTTTATGTCAGATACAGGCCTATAATTCTGTGTGTTGAAATGAGCTACCAGGGAGGCTCTGGAAGGCCTCCAGGGACCATCACAGCCAGTGTGTGAGAGGAGCCGCCTGGCCTGGCGTTCCTCCCACCCTTCGCTGGGACCACCCCCCTGAGGACCCCAGTCAAGAGCTACCAAGGTCATAAACGTGCATGCCCTTTACCTCACCACCTCTATTTATGGTATTTCTCTGAGAAGAACTGTACAAGTATAAAATCTATGTGCAGGGTGTATATCAAGCAGATGCTGAAAATAGCCAATAAGAAAAGTAGAAAAACCTAGATTGGAGTGAGAAAATTATGATATCTTGCTACACCAAAATATTATAGTGTCCTTAAAAATAATAATGGGTCTCTACATTTATTTACATAAACATATATCCATGTGTATTGAGATGAGGGCTGGCCCCACCAAATGCACGTTTACCCGGTACCTGTGAGGGTGACAGTATTAGAAATAGGGCCTCAGCAGATGCAGTCAAGCTGAGAGGAGGTCATGCTGTTTTAAGGAGGGTCCTGATCCGGTGACTGGTGGCTGTGTAAGAAGAGGGAAATTTGGATACAGACACACAGGGAAAACACCACGTGAAGGTGGGGACAGAGATCACAGTGACAAATCTGTACGCCAAGGGATGCCAAAGATCGTCAGGAACCGCAAAAAGCGAGAAAAGTTTCTGCCTCGAAGCCTCCAGAAGGATCCCTGACTTCCGACTTCCGACCCCGGAACTGTGGGGCACACATTTCCATCGCAGCCACCCAGGGTGTGGCAGTTTGTGACAGCGGCCTGAGGAAACTAGCACACCGTGTCCATAGCAAACTAGAGAATATCATATAAGTTTGATGCTATTTGTGTCAGATTTTGTACAAATCGATACACGTGTCCAGAAGCCTAAAGGGATACCTGCAAGGATCTTCGGCAGATTCAGTCTGGTGATTCTCTCTGAGTAGTGGAATTTGGAATAATTTTTCCTTATTGTGTTTTCATGCTGCTTGAGTTGTTTACAAGAATGTTTTCTTTTCAAAAACAGTAAAGCTGTTTTCCTAAGGCAAATAGGTAAACATGGATTAGTCAGCTCAGGTTGCCAACAAAATACCACGGGCTGAGTGGCTTACACACCTGAACTTTATTTCTTACCGATCTGGAGCCTGGGAAGTGCAAGGTCAAGGTGCTGACCATCTTGGTTCCTGGGAGGACCCTTCCTGGCTGGCAGACGGCCACCTGCTTGCTGTGTCCTCACTTGGCAGAGAGCGGAAGCTCTGCTGTCTCTTCCTCTGATTAGGGCAGTCATGCCACCACAGGCTCCACCCTCACGACCTCACCCGGACTAATCAGCTCTCAAAGGCTCCCCTTCCAAATGCACCACATTCGGCTGAAGTCATCAACATAGGAATTCTGAGGGCACACACTTCAGTCTGTATGTGCTGTGTGTCCAGTGGACGGCAGAAAGGCAGGTAGGTGGTCTGGGTGTTCCCACACGAAGGAAAGAAGTTCTGCATTTTATTATACCCGTGTTCTTCAAGCCAAGTAAACTGAAAAGCCACTGTGCTTTGGAAAAGACAAACAGCTGGCTAAGAGCAGGGGCTCTGCAGTTAGATGGGGCTGGGTTCCAACCCAAGGTCACCATGATGTTAAGTCACTGAACTCCATGCCTTAGTAGTCTCTGTAAAATTAAGAGATGAACATGGATCTCATGAGGATGTCGTAGAGGTCACATAAGGTAATCCGTAAAAGAGTTTGCCATAGTTACCAGCATAATAAGTGTCTAATAAAGGAGTACTTAAAGATTTATCCTTTATTTATAGTTACTATGAGGATCAGGTCGTAAATAAAAATTCCTCATCTGGGTGTGACACCATTTATGGGTCCCCCGAGCCTCCCTTCTCAGTTCTGCCCTGTGTTGGAAAAAATAATAATCCACCAACTCTAAGTATCTTGTGAATTTAGTGACTTCATTGATGACGTCTGTGTGTAAAGGGAAGAAGTGGGTCACGCAGCATAGCCTGCTACCATCTCTCACACTTCCAAACACCCTATCCTCAAAGTCTGCACTCCCAACAGGTAACCCTTCCTGACCCCTGCATAGGTGGGTCAAAAGCCAGATCCCACTGCTTCACTCACGGTGAGCAGCCCTGTGGCCAGTGTATGTGCCCAACCACCTTGGAATTCAACAGCTAATAACACCCTGTTCTTAAACTTAAAACCACTAAAAGCCACTGACTCCTTAACTAGCTCAAGATTTTGGGGGCATAGGTAGCTGATTCCTCTCAGTATGTTTTAACTTTTCCAAAGTTTCAGATACAAGACTTAGATATAAGACATTTGGAAAGAATTCTTTCATGCGGTTCCTCAGTATGTAATCTCCAAAGGCAATCATTCCAGAACATTCCACAGACGAGCAGAAGGTGCCTTGTAAATCATGGGCCCTGCCTCCCTTGGGCACAGCCTGAGGCCCTCCTATGGGAGAAAATGCCTTCCTCATAGCTCCCAGCTTCCCATTGTCTGTCCTCTCCTCGTGAAGACTTTCCACGGTTCAGTTCAGGGCTTCCTCACCGCATCCCCTGGGGAGCGAGGGAGCCAGTTTCCGTTGCCCTCCACTCCCAGACGACCTCAGGCACCAGCTGGCACATGGAGCCTGGGCTGGGAGCTGGGCTGAACCCGACTCCCAGCCCATGGACGACACAGTATGTCCAGAACTTCCAGAAAAGTCTGGGTTCAGCCCCTCCCACCAGACCCATACACAGCCATGCCCACTATTTCTTTTATTATCATAACTTCTTCAGAAATTCCAGGTTCACCAACATGCACCTTCCCTGTATGTTCCTACTGAGAAACATGGGCCAAGTGCCTCTCGCAGATGAGGTGGAAATGACCCACAGTCCTGTTGTGCATGGCAAGCACCTCACCTCTTCAGGCTCGGCTCTTTGCCATGGCCTCGCCAGCCGCAGCGGGAAGGGCTTACGTTTCCAGGGCAGCTGGTATAAGGCAGGAATCCGGAGCAGCTGGGCAGGGCTAGACCTGATGTGCTATGACTCCAGCCAACCAGAGCCCAGGATCTGAAACTCTCTTCTAAAAGGCAAGACTCGTCTACACTGAGGAGGGATTCTGTGAGAAGTTTCAGTTGGCCATCACGTGTCCATCCCCACACTGGTAACAAAATACAGGTCCACCTTACTGTGAGGCAGTCTGGGCTTCATCCCAAGCCCACCTTCTCCACGAAGAGGCTCTGAGTGCCCACTGTCTGGCAACTAGCCTCCAGCGCTGCAGCCTGCCTCAGTCAGGTGCCTCTGTGTCAGCCAGGGAGCCTTGGTGAAGGTCTCTGCCATCTCCACCGGGTGCCCGCTGGGCGGCTTTCCAGCTCCCACCCAGCTTTCTGCTGCATTAGCGGGAGAAGGAAGAAATGGGGAGGGAGCTGGCCGGCAGCGCCTGTCCGTGGATGCCTCCTGGCAGCATTCGATTGGGCCAATCCTGTTTTTTGTGCTGAATTCTACAGCTATTTTCTCTACTTTGCAGAAGTCCTGAGTTTCATTAGTTAATCGGGAGTCTGTTCGCCCATTCTGCCCCAGTGGATTCTGCCCCAGTGGAACAGACCTTGGTGACCTCCTCCTTGTTACTGGCTGCGTCACTCGAGCAGGAGTTTGCTCTTCTCCTTGCTGTTTTCTCATTCATAAAATGGGGATAGAAGTACCACTTACTTTGTTCATGTGATGCAGCGAGCCTGCGAGCTTGTGGGTTTTAGCGAGCCAGGCTCCTGCTAAGTGCCCGGTGAGTGTTGCCTGTCATGCCGCCATCACCACCACCACTGTGACGCGCTTCCTCGGCCACTGGTCCACAGGAGATGGGGAAATGGTCTTTGGCCCCGAGCACCTGCCATAGCACCCATCTGGCAGACTCTGAATAACAGACTTATTTATCCTCAACCCTTAGGATGCTCCATGCTTATTGTCAATCCCATAGATTGCATTTTTCCTTCTAAATTAATTCCCAGTCTGAGGATCCCACATCACAGTGCCTCCTGCCTGGTCACCTGTCCTAGCCTAACACCCCTGGGTCTTGAGGTTCTGCAAGCTAAGCCTGTGTCCCTTGGGTTTGCCTGCCTCCCCCAGAAGCAGCCCAGTGTCCACGAAGCCCTGCAAGCCAAGTCCGTATTGGGTTTCTATGACACTCTGCGTGGACCCTCTCCCCTCACGTCTCCTGCAAGAGGTCTCATGCAGGCACTGGCCCTGACCCAGACCCCGCAACCCAGGCCCAACCCCACCCTGTTGCTCAGGTGCCAAGACTCTGCTATATTCCTGATCCCCTCCCTCTGTGAGAATATTCTGAGCACATTACTGCCGATGCCAAATGAGCCGTATGCCCTGGCACCCTTCTCCTAACAGTTTGTCTGCCATGTGGCGGAGTCATGCTTTGGCTCAGTTCCGGGGGATGGTGAGATTCAGTAACAATTAAAGGCCAAGCTCAGCTCACTGTGCAGATGGTACTCACCATCCCCAAAAGTACCCTCAGAACTGCACATCCTACCAGGGACAGGAGGGAGGGTGCAGTCTGCAGCCATGTGGTGAGGTCCGTCGGCCAGGCACGTGCTTAGATTCCCCAAGAATGTCACATCGTTGTCTGGCCTTACTCTGAGCTCTGGAAGATGCCGCTGGTACTCAGGTGGCATTGTGAAACACCCTTGCCAGAGGCGCCGATGGAGAACCCGGGGAGACAGAGCAGAGGAATGGTCCCTGGCACCAAGGCTGGACACGCACCCGCATGGCTATTCTGGTTTTAACAATTTATTCGCTTCCAGACTGGTGGCAAAGAGCTGTTGTCCCAAATCCGCCTACCATCTCTTTGCTACAGTGCCTTCCCCAGCCCTTCCCTCTCAGGTCACCCAGATGTCACCCAGCCATACCACCATTATTCAACAGTTAAGGATAAACATTTGGCACAGGGTGGGGGCCTTACATCTGCGCTCCCGCAGGCCCTGTGCTCCTTTCTGAATAGTCTAGGCAGGTTGTTGAACATTCTGGCTACCAACCCTGGCTGGGCCACCTACAAACGGAACGCTGGACTGATCCGAAGTTGGAAGGGGAATAGTTTGCCCCAGTAAAGTAGAATTATAAAAAACAAAACACATGGATCTAGGGGCTTTCTAAACTTTCTCCAGCCAGCCAAGCCAGTGGCCAAATCCCTAAGCTGGTCACACAGACTTGATGAGCCAGTCAGCTCCCATGGAAGGAAGGAAGGCACTACCCACATTCAGGAAGGCAGATCAGCTGGGGGCCCAAGAAAATGACTGATACATGTTGGGGGAGGAAATCCCCAGGCAAGGTGAACCTCTTTTTGTTAAGAATGAGAAGTCCTAAGAGACAAAGGGGGCAGACTTTTTTTTTCTAATTTCATAGATAAAGTTAGATGCCTCTAATCATCTAGGCAGGTACATCGAGCAACCCTGGCAAAGGAAGGAAAACAGAGCTGGCCTCAAACTCCTCATTTAATGGATCAATAAAACTCCCAGGGGGAGAGTCTGCCAAGCAAGATTCAAAACCCAGCAAGATGCCGTTCATGATTTAAAGCAACAGAAAGACATTCTAAGGAATATGTCAGCTCAGGATACGCCTCTTAGGTAACTTTCCTGAAAAATATCCTACAATTGGGCTATAAATCAAGTTAAAGAACTCAATGATAGGGAGGCTGTAGTACAAAAGGACTTAATATATAAACACTGAGAATATATATGTTACAGATGAGGGAGGGCAGGGACAGGGGACAAGCATCCTGATTAACTTTTCCTGCCTCTGATGAAAAATGCCAAGATAGAAACAGTACAGTAAGAACAGGAGGGACTCCATCTTAAGGCTAAGATTCCATTTTAAAAACCATGGAGTTGGGAAGTAAGATTTCTAACATATTCTTTGGTCATCAGCCAACAACCTATCTTAAGGCAGGGTGAGCATTCCTGATATGTTGCCCATGCTTAAGGGAAACCACTATCTTGGGGAAGAGTAGTATCAATAAATGCTTTGTGTGAAGTTTACCTTACAGAATATCTAGAGGATTGACTGTAGATGGTGACATAATGTCTCTCACTGGAAACAAACATCATGGGACCACAAGTCAAACCTATGCCCCCCCCACCACCACATCCTTTCCTGAGGTCATCCACCCTCCCCTTTCTTCAAGGGTGTATTTTGCCTTAAATAAAACCTTGCTGCTCCGCTTACTGGGTTTTGTCTGCCCTCTTCCAATGGTGAGTGTCTTTCTCACTTTGCTATTTCATTCTATTTTCTAGACTTAAGCACAAGTCTGCACTCTGTCTCTGTTCTCCCCCAGACAAGTAGGGAGGGGCCACTGAGAGCTCTGATTTCGGTTTGCAAGTTCCTGTCGCCTGGGTGACCCAGCCAGGACTGCAGTTATACAATCATGCTCTTTAGTACCTGCCTGAACATCTCCTGTCTTTGCCTTTGGGAAGTTCTCAGCACATAATCTCACTCCATCCAGGGCTCTGCGGCTCCCCCAAATCCTGGGGTGGTGGGGGGTTAGTCCCCATACTGTGCAGACCCAAGCAGGCACTGGACACCGGGTGAGCCTGGCTTCAGGAGCTAGCGCAGGATCCCTGTGCAGGGCAGGAGTTCAGTGAGCCCCCTCTCCTCCCTCTGCTCCTTCTCTCTGCTGCCTGCACGGCAGCTCCATTCCTGCTACTTCCTTACCTGCAGTCCTCTGACCTGCTCGAGGATCTCTTTCACAGTCAAGAACCCTCCCCCATCCCAGGGCTGGGGCCTCACCTGGTGGGCAGGGACGGACCTCCCCAGACGCAGCTGCCTGACAACACTCAAGCACAGAAATACTTTAAACAGAGAACAAAGAAAAAATAATCACTATAGTGACTAGAGTGACAAAACAATTCTGTATTATATAACTCCTGAAGAAAAAAATGCTTAATAATGAGCAAGAAACTGTTAAAATCTCAGACTATACCAAAACCTTGGAAGTCAGGCAGAGATGGAAGAAATTAAAACTGGAAAGTGTCTCCCCTATGGTGCCATGGATCGAAGTTCACAATTTAAATACTGCACAGGTACTGTCTCATTTACTTTAATCTCACACAGCAATGAGGTAAAGATTTCCTCATGCCACAGATGACAAACAGTAAGTAAATTATTTGTGTAAATAAAAGGAAAAAAAAAACCTTTAGAAATAAGGCAAACACCAGGAGGAAGGTGGGAGACTGTATACCTTAATGTCTAATAAAATAGGGTTTTTGATGTAAGGATTTAGAAACACTGAAATGACATCATTAATAAAGCTGACAATATATATTTAGCCTCTGGCTCTCAGTTTCTCCGTCTGTAAGAAGGGGGTGGGACGTCCTTCCTGCGTCAGGCTGTAAGTGCCTGAGAGGATGCTTCTTTCCCACAAACAGCCCTGCGGCTCTGGGAACCTCCGGAGCACGACTCCTGAGAGCCGAGGTGCCCATCCCAGCATTCTGGACTCAGTGGGAAGAAAGGACCAGAATTCCCCTTTGCTCTCAATTCCACACGTGACCTTGGCCCCTCCAGTCCCAATGCCACCAGCATCCTGGGAGGGGCTGCTGGGACACCCCCCCACACACCTTGGGGTCCTGGGAAGGCTTCTGCCCTGACCCGCGCATGAGCTCCTGGGCTGCCCGCTCCCTCTGGGGTGAAGGGTTGGGCAGGGCCCCTCTCCGGGTGTCTGCTTCTGGAGATAAGTCCTCAACAACTCTCTGCAGCCTCCCATTTGGGAGATACATTTCCTATTTCGGAGGAAATCACACCCCTCTTCCCCAGCGGGGTTGCTGCGTCTCCCCGCCTTCAGCCTGGTGGGAAGTGACCACACCCACTCTTCCCAGCCCTGGGGGATTCCAGCATCTGGAAGCTCAGAGCTGGAAAGATAAACACCCCTGCTTGTCCCTCACTCCTCACTGCTCCCCTTCAGCAACCGAAAGGCACAGAGAACCAGGCTGGCGGCGGCAAAGTTGCCCTGCGACCTGGCCCTGCAAGCTTGCCCATGTGCAGGGCTGCTAACGGAGCCCCTGCTGTGAATTACACTCAGGGCTCCCTCGTTGCAGTAACCCCCACCCCCCAACCCCTTCAGGAAAAAAATGAAAAACATGGTATTTCCCAGGTAAGCTTCACTAGCCTGGCCCTGCGGATCCCCTCCTGTATTTCCAGAAATGAAAAACTATCGTAGTGAAGTGAAGAAGGCACTGGATTTAGGTCTGGGGAACGGGTTTCCCACTTCCAGGCTGTGTCGCTCAGAATGAGTGACTTAGCGGCTCGATAGCCCAAGTACCTGAGCCACAAAAGGGAATCATCGTTTCTCTTCTGCCTGCTTCACAGGGCAGTGGAACAAAAGAGTATGTGGAACCCAGTCCTGTTTATGAAATGCAAAGTGTGCACCGCTGAGACAGAACCTCATCCTCGGCCCCCTATCTTACCTGCCAACTGAATTAGAGTCCTAATGTTTTTGCCAAATGGGGAGGGCGATTTATTTTTCCCTACACCAGTCTTTGTTCACACTGCTAAGTCAGAAATGCTCTTCCTCCTCCACCTCTGCCTCCAGAATCCTCTCCATCCTGCTCAGACCAGCTCAAGTTCCCTGTCTCCTACCCAGAAGCCTTCCCCACTCAAAGTCTTTTCCAGAGTCCATCTCTTTCGCAACACTGCTAGCCTCTTGTCCACCCCGGTTTCAGCACTGACCCTGCTCTGCCTTACATTCTGGTTCTCTGTGCATCTGCGTATCTTCCCAATACCCCCACCACGTCCAGTTCCTGGGCAGCAGCCTGTCATCACTACGCCCCCAGTGCCTGGCATTTAGCCAGGGACATGCAGTGTTGTAGTAAAAGGGGACGGGGGCCGTCTATGCTTTGTACATGTACGTATGTGCGAATTTCTCTGGGGGAAATTTACACCTCATTAAATACCAAAAGGAAACTTTAAAACCTGAATCCAACTCAAGCAAGTGAGAGGAGACAAGAACAACATTTCCAGGCACCTGGGATGAGCCTTTCATTACATCTGAGTGCTGGATTTCTCTCTGAATTTCCTGGACGAAAGGGAAATGCACTGGCCCTTATGCTTCTCATTGTATAACAACTTTGGAATCAGATTGGAAAGAGAAATTTTTCCTGGCACCGTGTTCAAGGAGAAATTTATCGAGTGAGTCCTTATGTAACAGACATGAGGTAACACATGAGCTGCATCTCCAACCAGCACTTGGTCAAAGGACCCAAATGCCTTCCGCTAAGCAGTTCTTGGGCTTGCCTGCAGTTCAGAGAGGAGGGATTTCTACAAGGAAATGAGACAGTGCGGCTCATAGCCAGAACTTTCTCTACATTTGTAGAACTCTTGAGCACCTAGGAAAAATAAGAGTTGGTATGAGTCTGTTTAATATCAGATCTCACATACATGTCTAGATCCATATCAAAGACCTTGGTGGCCAGCTTGTAACAGCTCAAGGGAGGGCGAGAACCTGAGCAAGGATCAGGCTTACCCCCTCAAGAGGCTGACTCCAGAAGGGCTGGTACACTCTGAGGTGGGTAGGACTCTGTGTTCAAGGGCAGCCCGTGTCTGTCCTCTCCTGGACACCTACACCGGATGATGTCAAGAGACCCATCGGTCCCCAAGGGCAGGCCCAGCCCTCGTTAGCCCCCTAGGAGACTCAAGAGAGCTGTGGAGGCCTCAGAGACACCATGCTAGGTGAGGAAGGAGACCTGGGGGGACGCCCCTGCACAGTCCAGCAGGCCCCAGGTCTAAAGGAACAGGTAGATGCCAAGACTACAAAGACGGTGTGTGAGGATGCCTGTGCCCTGCCTCAGAGGGGCTAACCAGAGTGTGGGGCCTGGCCGTGGCCGCCTGTGCGCTTCACAGGCCAGAAAGAAACACAGCAGCTGACCGAGTCAACTGACCACCTCACTTTATGATGGGAGTTATGGAGGCCCAGAGAGGCCACAGCCCCATGGCTCCCTCCTGCAGCTGCCACACACAGAATTCTCACGACCCGTGCTCCCGGCTGGCTGCCTTGTCTCCACCTAGAAGAGGCAACGCTGGCCTCCCGGGGCCCACGCCTGCCTCACAGGGCCTGTGTGTGCCCCAGAAAAGCAGTGCCTCCCCAAGAATTGATGGCTGGACTATCTCAGGGCTCTCAGCCTACGAGGTTTATTCCAGGAGGAACTGTTCCCCTCTTTCTCTCTCCCCTTTTGGGCCTACAGCTGCTGCAGCGCCTCCTGGAACACCTGTTCAGCCCCTCCTCACACAAGGCCAGGAGCCTGGGCCCTCGTGTCTGAAGACACCTCTGACTGCGGGGAAGGCCAGCCGCTCGATATGTGACTCGGGTGAGGCCTGAGAATGAGGACAGTGTGGTCGTCGGGCCCCTGTGGACATCGTGGGCGGGGGCCCCGGGAAGGAGATGCACCTCTGTGCTCCCTTCCCCATCGACGTGGTGGCTCCCGGGCATGCGTGCCACGACCATGCCTGGGTAGTTCTGGGAAGCAGCTTCTCGGGGTTTTGTCCAACAGTGTCCAGCGGGTAGGACTGCAGACATGCCGCAAGCTGAGCCCGCAGGCGGGGCAGGTCCCTGGGCTGCGGATGGGCCGGAGAGAGAAACTGCGTCCTGTCCCCAGGCCAGGACAGCAGAGCTGGAGCACACCCCAGCTTCGCACCCCTGTCACGCCATTGCTGTCACTCTGCCGTCAGCCACAACGCCGAGCACGGAGGCTGTGAGTGGCTCGGCAGTCAGCACAGAACGGCGACATGTTTTCCCAAAAGAAATTAGACATGTTTTCATTCAGCCAAAAAGTCCAGAGCATCACATTAATTAGTTGGCTGATTAAGTGACTTTTAAAACATTCTTAATAACTCACCCTGTTCTACAGGTGTCGTCTCAAGCATCTGTGTGTCCTCTGCTACTTCAGGCGCCAACAATCAGCGTGGCGTTGGATCTGCACAACAACCCTGAGGGGCAGGTCTACCTCCTCTCGCAGGGGAAGGGATGCAGCAGAGCACCGGGCCCACAGGGCCAGGGGAAACCGCGTGTCACCATGTCACAGGCAGCCAGAAGGGAGGGTACAGCCGCGTGGACCCGCCTCCTGCACTCTGCATGCAAACCGCAAGGACCACTGGGGAAATCAGAGGTGAACAAACGGCTCTGGGAGCACCTGCAGACGTGGAGACCCACAGCAGCGAGATTCCCAGAGACAGAATCCACAAAACCCAGCCAGACAGAAAATCATCTACAGGTGTTTCCAACGCCCGAAGGTCAGCTGGCCCGCCTGGCCACCAGGTGCCCTCATACTTCCCCTCCTTTCATCCTCCCCATGCCCTTCCAGTTCGACCTCTCTGTTTTGCTGATAAAGAAAATGAGGTACAAACGATTGAGTAAACTGCTCAAGATCCTGGTTAATGTGTAACAAAGCTAGGATTCAGGCGCAGCCCTGGCACCTGCTCCTGGCTGGCGCACACACACGCGGGCCACTGAAATACCCATCAGGAAAGATCAGAACTTCATTTTCTGGAGTTTTCTCCTTAAGCAAAAGGATAGCCTACTCTCCATGGGGAAGCCCTCGGGGCACCTGAGCACAGCAGCTAAGCCCCCTCCCAGGCAGGAACCAATCACATCTCTTCGTTTGTTTCTGTCTTCTTTCCTTCCTCCTTCCCCTCTGTTGTTCCATGTTTCTCCTCCCCCCTACTCTCCGGCTCCTTATCTCAAAGACTAGAACGCCCTCTCTGCTTCTTCCCCTGTTGGAGCACAGGCGCTCACGGTAGGTCGCTGCGATTAGAAGAGCATTTTCAGGGCTCAGAGTGGAGGGAGAGGCTCGGCGCCTCACGGGGCTGGGAGAGGGACGGCCCAGGTCTCAGCTGCAGCCTGCTTCTAATTTTAGCCACACAGAGCCCTGGACTTCCTGGAGGTATCGGACTCCCTCGGCCTGCGCTGGGCTGACACCAGACATATGGAAGAGATTCAGATCACAAGAATCTACAAATCGGGTCACACCTGTGGTTCATCTGGCCCAGCCTGTCTCAGAAAGCGGGGACAGGGCGTTTGGGTCTGCAGGGCTTAGCCACCCCCTTGTAAAAGACAAAGGCAGAGGTAGAGGGAGGGAAAGACGAGTATCCACAATGAATGGACAGCAGAGCCGGGTCTAGAATCGGGGTCCTCCGCATCCCCGTTACCTGCTCTGTCACCCTCTCAAGGTTAGTGCTGTCCCCTCAGGATACACTCTTTCCCTTTTGAAATATGGGCCATCCAGGAATATTTCTATATAGTTTTCCCTACTGTTTTTTTTTTTTTTTTAGTTTACAGACAGTGAGATACACATATATGTATAATCTGATGAATCTTAAACAGCATCCCTTGGAAGACCCACCATGCCTCCTTGCCAGTCAGCCCCCTGTCCGAGCCATAGGGAACCACGGTTTCTATCATCCTAGGTTAGTTTTGCTGGTTCTTAATTTCAAATAGATGGAACCGTGGTGCCTGGGAGGTTGATGGAGTCCTAACCCTTAGCGTCTCGCAGGTCCTCCACCAGGTGGTTCCAGCTGCATGACTCTCGGCTAAGCCCCTTCTTACTGGCTGCATGGAAAAGATCCTTAACTCTGGGTCTCCATCCTCTGAGCCCACGTTGTGGAAAAGGCACTCAAATAAGGCCACGGTGATTGTCAATTACAGGTCTTTCAATCTTTTCCTGCCCCAGGCAAGCCTTGCACCCCTGAGAGTTGTGAACTCCATCCTCCCAGGTCCCCAGGCACAAAGGCTACAGCCCTTCTAGTCTCTTAATAACGACACTTCACCCTACAATTAACCGGAATGGTTTTCTCATTAGCAAACAAACCCCTTTCTTTGTCTTCTCCCCAGGGAAGCTGTTAAATGGCTGGTCAGTGATGCAGTAACTCTGGGAGAAACTTCCTTCTGTGACCTCGCTGAGTGGGGACTTCCTGTATCTGTTCTGAATGAAGTTGGTATTAAGCAGAGGTGCCGGTCGTGGCTGCTACACCACCCAGGTCGGAACTGTAGCCGCCAGGGACTGGTCCTGAGACTGGTCATGTGTCCCTGGCCACTCGGTTTCCCCGGTGGAAAACATGTGCAGATCAGGCACGACGTCCTGAGGGGCGTCCTTCACCTGGCCTCCCCTGGGGTCGCCTGTGCTGTCTCCCGGCCCAGGGACAGAGCATCTGGCCTCACCCATCTTGCCCACAGCTCTGGTGGGCTGCCCTGGACTCCCATGGAAGGGCATGGGAGCTTCCGGAAGGACCCTCCATTTCTGTATCTCCAGAATCCAGCATCAGGCCTGGTCAGTAAACCTTCATAAGCAAATCAGTCTGTGAACTACATCACCTTGGTCCGGGGTGCAGTGAGACAGGTGCCCCAAGCACGGGCTGCTCCCTTCCTGGGCTGAGCCAGGCAGATGCTCTAAAGACCCGTGGCCCAGATCTGCCCCAGCCTTAAATATCTTGGTCTCAGGACAAGGGATTGAAAACCAGAGGAGAAAAGGTCACCTACTGAATTTTTCCAATGTCGCGAAGCTGTGGGTTGCCCCAGACTTCCCCTCCACCATCTCAGGTCTCGGGGTGCCCACCTTCCTGGAAGTCCTGCTGTGTCCCCATCAAGTCCCCTTTTACCACCTCCTCTTCATCTCTGCCTGAGGCTCACTGGACAGTACTTACCACACAGTGGAGGGACAGTCAGGTCCTTAAAGAAAGTCTTCCATTCTCTTTATGCTGTTTTCTGGAAGCATAATCCCATCAGCAAAGTACAGTTTCACCTGCTGTGGGTTCCCTTCCCCTCCCCCTGCCCCAACATCTGACTCTCTCCCCCTGGGCTCCCTGAGTTTGTTTGTCCTTTGGTTGTCTTCATTGCCTCCACTAGGAGAAAGACAAGCCTCCTCTTCTGGTCTCACCCCACTGCTTCCATCCTGAAGTCCTGTCCTACATCCCAAGGACGCTAAGCTGTTCCACAGAGCATGTGATTTTTATCCACAAGCAGAACTCTAGCCCCATGGGCCAAAATGAATGACCTCCCCGTGTGTAGAAAACTGCTGACCTGAAGCCCTGGACTTTATGGGGCAGGAGCTCACAGTCTGCCCCAAGCTGCTGCCCCGACAGAATCTAGACCCTCCCCCAGTGGCTCAGCCATCACAGAGCACAGCGCTGCAGCAGATCCCAAAATAGAATAAAAAGTATTCACAGGCCATCAGTGACGGAATCAGAGCCAGAAGGGATCTCACAAACCTTCTGGTCCAGCTCTTTAAACTTTTTAAAAGAAGAAAATGAGGGAAAGTGATGTGCCCGGATCAGCCGGCCAGCAAAAGCAGCAATGTATGCTTCTAACTGATTCGCTCTAGCTGCTAACCAATCATTTTACATAATAGGCTGTGAGGATATCAGACAGGCTCAGTACCTTTCCCGTTAACCCAGAGATGAGGGAATCTTCTGCAAACTTACACCCAGGAATAAGCAGTTCTGGGCACTACAGGAGCCAGGTGGGTGAGGAGGCAGAGCTCCCAGAGGAACGGTGGTGGAGCAGGTGCAACTCCCAGCAAGCACACCGGGTTCTCCCTGCTCTAAGGACACCTGGGTAGAGCCCCGCAGGACACCACTCAGCTCTGCCCAGAAAACTCAGTCCTTGCAGAGTGGGGGTGGGTGCGTGCAACAGGGGAGGGCTGTCCAGGCCCCTTGCTTCTGGAGCAAACACTGTAGGTGCCCCAGCTGGGAGAATAAAGCTGCTAGAAAGTGTGTGTGAATGAGTACGCGTCTGTGTATGTGTGAGCACATGCAAACGCGTGCACGTATGTGTGAATACCTGTGGGTGTATGTGCTCCTGGGTGCACAGGCTGAGGAGACCAGAATGTGCAGAGGAAGGAAAAGAGCCAGGTGAGGAAGCCCAGAAAACAGACACCAAGGATTTCTATCCTTTCCCCTTTGGAAACAAACATAAAAGCAGCATGGTGGCGGAGGAGGAAAGGCAGAAAGAGAAACCAAACCCCCATGCAGCCCTACCACTGCGACCTGACGACTGTCCCTCTCCATCCCAGCCATGGCCTGAGTGCAGACGTTCCTGCCTGTTGCTGTCACAGCGCTCACGCCGCTCTGTGGTCTGTGTTTCTGCAACGCGGCCTAACAAGCGCCTTCCACCTTGATGGATGAGCTGAGCGCTGAGGCACTGTCACTTTCCAGATGGCCCTGAGGGCTGGCTGTTTAGCTGTGTCTTGCCAATGGGTTTCAGCCCAGGCAAGTTCGTATGGATTCAATGTGACCAGAGAAATTGACAGCAAAACGTTCTTGGGGGTGAAAGGGTTATACCCAACTTAATTTCCAGGGGTCAGGTCAGTCACTAAAATCCCGTTCACTCAGAGCGAGTCTGCATGCAGCAAGCCCGTCTCTGCCTCTGGGCCCCTCTGTCTGCACAGCCGTCCTCTGGTCCCCCTCTGCACAGTCGTCCCGCACAGCCATCCTCTGGGCCTCTGTCCCCGGCACTGCCACTCCAGCCTCTGCTCTCCTGCAGCCTTGCAGTCATGGCACCGTGTGGCGCCCAGAGCACCGGGCGGAGCTCTTTATATAGAGTCAACAGCCATGTATTGCCCACAGGTGTGCAGTGAGCTAATCAACCAGGGCCAGGTGAGAACCCTGGCCACAGGAACTCTCATTTTATCCACAAGCTGCCTCACAGATTTTACATAGGAAGCCATCATGAAGGTGGAGCTTTTCCTTCTTACAAAATGTTTGATGAGTATAAATTCCCAAGAGTACAGGTCCAAGACTGTGTGGTATGGTTGACTCCTACTGGCTCTTGTTAAAAACCGTTCCGGCCAATGACACTCGCTGCAGGGAGGGCTCCGAGTGTCACTAGAATGTGCCTCAGGGATGGAAAACTATTATTTCAACAAGGCTGCCAACCCCCAGGGCGAGGTCTGAGTCTGGTACCTCAGCGGCACAGACACATGGGTGACGAGGACTGGCCCAGGCTTGTGACACTTAAGCAAATGAAGGGACCAGCTTTGAGAGAAAGAATATAAAATCACCAAAACAAAAGTAGGTACAAAGGCGACTTTTTCCAAGGAGGGGGAAGAAGCAAAACAAATCACCAATGTCTTAAAGGCCTGAATGCCGCAAATCACAAAACTAAAACAATGACCTCATTTTTCCATGAGTGTCCGACACGGTCTCAAGCACTTTTTTCCCCTACGGTTTTGGCCGCATCCTCTTTGATAATCTTCTCACATGATGGCCATTTTCAGTATCGTTTTCTGTAGCAAGAATTCAGTCTTTCCTCTGGCATAGTTAATCAAAATTGTTTATTATTATTGAAAGGTTATACAAGTTTCTCATGGCTTCACAGCTCCTCCTTAGTAATTCCACATTGTTCCACGACTGTAAAATTTGGGAGAACCTTGATCAAGCTCCTGATGTATATGAGAACAATTAATCTGCAGCCAAAGCTGCTTTTATCCTAAATTTAAATCAGGATTTGTTTTCCCAATTTGGGCAGATCCCTTGGAATTTACTCCATGTTACCGTTGTACGTAGAAAACAGTCTAGGCTGACTCTGAGTGTGTTTCACACTGTGTTGCCCTGCCAGTGCCCACAAACGTCCTGTGTTGGCCTCTGTTGGATGCACACATAGGCTCCAACCTCTGGCCCCGCTCCTGGTGACGGGCGGCCACCAATGAGCCAGACAATGACTGTTGCTATTTCTGGACAGATATGGGAGCCAGGATGTGATGCTACATGGAAGCGGCCGTGCATTGCAGAAGTGCATACCACCAAACCCAAATGGATGCATCTCAAAGTCAATTTTAAGATCCCAAACTACCTGCCGTCACTCCAACATCAACTGACATGCAGGGAAATGAACAGAGGAAGTTAGAGTGGAGAGAGACAGCAGTCTTAACTGAATGAGGATAAAAATATCTTACTTGTTCAAATGGTGTCAAAGCACATCCCCACGTGAACACATTTCTAGGGCCGGTCTCCTGGCCTTGCAAGGGAGCCACATGAGGGAGGGCACCTGGGAATGGGGCGTCATCACTCATCTGTGCATTGCTATGAATTAATTCGTTTATTGGTTCGATACAGTGAGAAATTTTAATTACCTTAATTGCAGTAGGGTGTTACGTGGACTTTTTTATTGCAGCAGAGAAATTATGCTGAGGAAGAAATGTGGTTTGCATCCCCAGTAGTCTGCAACCTCCTGCAGAGAGGATTAAAGGAAATGAGCCCCAGCCATACCCCATTCTCCCCCAATCTACAGCCATTAAAGGATGGGGAGAACACTGGAAAAGTCTGGAGTCAAAAGTCACTGAACCATCTCGGAAGTTCTGGGGGTTTCCACCCTCAGTACCAAATGATGGACGGTCCGAGAGAACCTGTCATAGTGACTGGGGGGCTTGAACGAAGGGGAAACGAACATCTTACCCCCAGGTGCTTATGCCGAGTATGTGGTGACATGTCTACTGGATGAGGTGGGGAAAAGAACTGGAGAAATGCCAAGTGGAAAGAGGGGTAGCAGATGGCAGTGGGGGACACACAGTAAGAGCCAGGACTGAGCCTTCTTGCCCCCACGCCTCTCTAGGGATGGCCAGTAGGTCGGGGAACCTCCCCCACGGGAAGCTCTGGAATAGACCCTCATGGTGGGAGCTTATGGGCCTAAGAGGAGGTCAGACCGGGCAAGAACAGACCTCCTACATCAGGGGAGTGTGCGGGCCTTCCACAGGATCGCACATGGGCCCACGGAGGAGCCCCATTCTGGGCACTGCAGCCCAGGGGGCCATGACAGAGAAACAGTGACCATCAGCACCGTGAAGGTGGGAGAGCGACTAAGAGGAGGGACAGGAGGGTGCAAAGGGAAAGCCCAGTCCCATCTGCTGCGGCTCAGCCACGCTGGGCAAGCAGGAGGCCGGGGTTAAATTCAGCATGAACACAGAGTTTAAGCCAGCGCTTTGGATCTGCCTGAGATGCCGCGAAGGGGAAAACATGGAAAATTTGTCATAGAACAGTTAAAAGCAAGAGTAGAAGTTAAAAAAAATTGTCTCTAAAACAGGTTCTGATTGTTCATAAATTATTCATAAGCTTGAAGAACTGGGAAAAATAGATCAGGAAATCTGCTGCGGCACGGAACGCCTCCTTCAGACGGTGTCTCTGTTCTCTCCCACTCCCCACAGATGTGCCGGCACCAAGCTGCCACTGTCAGGCCTGCTCTGATGGGTTCCCTGGAACAGTGTTTCTCTCCAAAGCTCTGCTTTCCTAATCAGAGGGATAATCATGAAAGCGATGCTTAAGGAAATCAGTGCTTTTAACGTTTAGCATACATAGGCCTTTCAGAAATAAAGGAAGTTCACACGTGCAATGAATTTTCTTCTGCTTTTGGAATTCTCTTGACCTTCTACCTGGTGAGAGACCATATGGTCCAGTGAAAAAGACAATAAACTGGTCATTGGTACACGTGGGTCCCAGGTCCTACTGTGTTGGCTTTCAAGCCCAAACTTCCACCTGTGCTGTGAGGCCCTTCCCCTGGCCTCTGAGAAAGCGCGTGCCTTCTCCAGCGTTTCTACATCAGCAAGAAGCAGACCCAGGTCTCAACTCTGGGTCGTCTGACCCCGCGTGCCTTTTGTACATGCCTTGGTCTCAGCAGTCATGGCTTTACTGTGTGTGGCTCTGTGTTCCGTAGGCTCTAAAGGATGGTGAGGCTGATGCCGGGGTTCTTGTTTGCGGAGTCGAAGAATTAACTTACAAACACCCAAGGTAGGAGAGCCAGGGAGAGGCTTTTAGTGAGAGTAGTGAGAGGAGGACAGAGCTCCTGGCTCATTCCAGGAGGGGACAAGACAGCCTGTAGTTCTGCACTGTCTAGGGGTTTTATAGGCAGTTGAGGATTTGGGAGAACCAGATAAAGGCTTAGGGGTGTGGACTTGTTAAGTGGTCCCTGAATATTTAGAATTAACTTAACACAAGAAATTTACTGCTCTGATTTCTCCCTGGGATACCAGCGTCTTGGTCCGGGAGCAGATCAAACAAGCCTGCCTGCCCAGCCCCCAAGGTGGGCTGAGGTACTGTTTGCTAAAGAGTAAATTAAGAATCTTACTTCTTAACTTCCTGGGTGTTAAAATGCAATCTTACCTTTAAGTTGGAATCCTTCCTGCCTTTTACTATGTTGTTTATGGCTGGCCCTGCATGCTAAATTAGTTGCCCAGTTTGTAAATCACCTCATCAGGCCTGGAGGAAAAACAGCATATAGGTCTGGGCTTTTTAGCATGTGAAAATGAATCTTACACATGATTACAAATGATTAGCATAATAAAAACATGCGCTACTCTTCTTTATCTGGGGAATGTTAACTCATCTCACTGAAGAATGACTCTAGAGCTTAATGTTTAACACAGAGTTTTGGTAGGGGGCTTCCTTGTATGTTGTTACATTGCTCTGACTGTAAATATCCTGCCTTGCTTTTTCCGGAGGCCCTCGCCCTACTCTGTCTAAGCCTATGGTCCCTGTCTCAACAGCAGAAACAACAAATAACAGGATCAGACCCACAAAGGCTACACATGTTGAAATTATTATATTCGGAATAGAAAATAAGTACATTAGAGAAATAGGAGCCACAACCCGATGAGTAAACAAGAATTTACAAAAATGACTAGGTAGATAGGAAGCAAAGCAAATGCAATTGAAGTAAGAAATAAAATGAGATAAATTTCAAAATTCACCAATGGTTTGCACAGCAGAATAGGCATGCTGAATTTTAAAAATGGGTGAAGTAGAAAATAGGAAGAAATTATATTGAACACAACTTTTTAAAAATGAAAGATAGGATAAGGAGACAGAGAAAATAAAGTGAGATGCTCTAACCATGTAAACTGGAGTTCCAGAAAGAGAAAATAGAGGGAATGGGGAGAGAAGATGTTCAAAGATACAATAACTAAAAATTTTCCAGAATAGAGGAAGTAATCCTCAGATTCAGGCAGGCATTGGAAGCACCCATCTAAATAAAAGTTGGCATCTACAGACCCAAAACGTCTGCTTGCTATGTCATTAAATACAAAAAGCATGAAGACAGAAAAGAAGAAAGCTATAGATGTGCCCTTAAGTCTCAGATCTCAGACTGCGATCCACATGTGCTTATCGCATGGAAGCAGTAGCAGTAATTGTCATTAACAACAGCAGCTAACACACACATGCTTATGGCATGACAAGCTGTGTTTCCCCACCTGCAAAATTAGGAACTACAAGGACGCCGTCTCCCAGGCCAATCGCAGGTCAGACACTCTGTAACCTTGGGAAGGACTGAATCTCTAGAAAACCTGAAGGATGATGCCCTGGGTCAGAAGTTCTCCTGGACATGGACTTGATGGCACTTTCATGAACAGCTGGTGTGGAAATAGTCTGATCAGACACTTGGCCCCTCTCTGAAAACAAGCTGCTTCCTCCCGCCACATCCGTGGGTGAGGATACCCGGGGCCACAGGGAGCTGATATGGTGTCTTTGCACAAATGGGACAGAGGCACCATCTGGGTGGGCCAATAAAAAAGGAAATTCCTCTGCAAGAAGAAACAGATTTCCTGTCCTCAGGACTGATGCATCCCTGCACCAGGGCAAACAGCATAGCAAGGGAAGCAAGGTCTAGATTTTAGCCCCAGTCCCCCATCTCTGGGCAGTACAAACTGCACACCTTAACAGGTGCTCACCAGACTCATTCTGGGCATAGCTCCTCATGGGCATTTGTCTAAGCTGCATTCCTAGCACACAGACATCTAAGTGGGACCATGTGACTAGTTCTCACCAAGAAAATGTGAACAGTAATGGTGCATCGCTTTCGTTTCAAAGAAGCTGAGACCAAATATGCCTCATCCCCACTCGTGCTTCTTCCCTGGTGCTTGGAGACCAAAGCCTGGAGGTGGCTGTGCTGCAGGATAGAGGAAGCCTGAATCCTACCCCAAAATGCAGAGAACTTCTTATAATCAAGAAATAAATCTTCTCCAATACCAGAACATTGAGACTGACCTTACAGAAATTCATATACTTCTTGTAGGCTTCTTTCCTCCTGCTACAGAGCCAGGGCTAGTTTAAAATTAAGAAAAAAAGAAAACCTGCAGGAGATACTGTGGCCCTGCTCTCAGGCCTCCATCAAAAACATGCACATTCGTGAGCTCTCTGGGGCCCGGCCATTTCCTCAGCAAGGCTGGCAGCTGGAGCGCAAAAGGAGCTACCCGTTCATTTCGCATGAACTTTGCCTGCCTTGTAATTTTTTCATTCCAATCCATTTGATCTTTCCAGGAATTTCTCATTCCTAGAAACGGGGATTCTCAGAGGCTCCTGCATTGTCCAGCATGCCTTTATAGAAGGAGGAGGGGCTCCACTCTCCAAAACGGTCTGGCACAGGTTCTGACTGCCACTCACTAGCTGTGTGGTTCTGACCTTTAGTTTCCTCCCTGTAAAATGGAAATTGCTGATTCATGTAGCTGGACGGACCAAGAGTCACCTTCAGGCAGTATGATCTAGCACGCAGGTACTGTGCGCAGGACCCATGCGCAGTTTTGCTTGCTTAGTCTCCTCACGTTGTCCTCTACTCTCCCTTCTCACCTCGGCATCTCACCCCACCTTGAGCAGTTCCGGTTTCTGTTCTTACAGCTCACGAGTAGCATCAAAAGCTCAACATGAAAGAGAATTCTTATACCCGTATTTCCAGGTTTCTTTTGCTGGACCCAGCTCTGGGCACATGCCCCACGCCGGAACCAATGATTCTTGCCAGGGGACTAAGTCCCCGCCCCTTCCCTAGACAGGGGTTGGAGTCCTGTTCTTTCTGAAAGTTCTCACAGAACTGGTTATCTGTGAGTTATTTATTGTTGTCTAATAAACTATCCCCAAAAATTTGGCAGCTGAAAATAACAAGCATTTCCTACTTCACAGTTACAGATGGGCAGGAATCTGGGAATGACTTGGCCGAGGGGTCTGTTAGGGTTTTTCATGAGGTTCCAGCCAGCCGTCAACAGGGGCTGAAGTCATCTCAGGAACCCCCCAGGGCTGAAGGACCCACTTCCAGGCTCATCCACATGACTACTGTCAAGGCTCGGTTCTTTTCTGATTGGTGGCCAGAGACCGGTTCCTCACCACATGGGCCCCTGCACAGCTGCTCACAACACAGCAGCAGATTCTCCCAGAGGGAGAAATGGGAGCGAGAAACAGAGGGAGCAAGATGAGGAGAGCGGGATGGAAGGCGTGTTTTCTCATACCTCAGCTCAGAAGCGACCTGCCGTCACCCCTGCTGCGCGCTGCTGGTAACCTAGGTACAGTGTGGGACAGGGTCCCGAAAAGCATGCCTTGCATGAAGTGGGGATCTCAGGCTGCCTTACTCATCCAAATGACCTTGAAAGAACTGGGCTCACTGGCTCAACCAACTCTTCCCCACTTGGCCGGGACCGGCCCAGCTTTAAACCTTGGACTCTGAATCCAGGAGCCCCCTGAATGCCGAGCAAATGGATGGCTGATCACCCTCACAGTCACCCACATTAGGGGAAATAAAGAGAGGTTTATCACGGAACATTAGGTATTAACTTATTTGACTTCCCTTTCCCCAGGGGAACACTGAGACCTTAAGGGCTCTGCACCAAGTTTCCAATGTGTGCGTGTGTGTAGGTGTACAGGTGGGGCCTTCTCACGCGACCCAGCAATTCCCAACACCAGCTGGTTGGTATCCTACCACTCAACTCAGTTCTGACGGTCTACCTGGAGGTAGCAGCGGATCCCACAGGGGAAGGGCTCAGTCCCCCAGGGCTGCCCACCACCGCAGATGCCCATCCCCACCCAGGCTGTCACATGGGCTTCCACCGACTGACTGTAAATCAGAGGTTCCCACCCCCACCCCTCACAGGGCTCAGGAAACCGGTTTACTCACGAGATTACCAGTTTATTAAAGAGACGGTTAAAGGATACGAATCAACAGCCAAATGAAGAGATACATAGGGGAGAGACCCTAACAAAGGTGCTTCTGTCCCTGTGGAGTGTGGGGCCCAGACGGTGGCACCCTGACGTCCTCCGGTTACCCCTTTAGGGTTTCTATGGAGGCTTCACTACACAGGCATGATGTAGCAGATCATTGGCCATTGAGGACTGATTCATCCTCCAGCCCCTCTCTTCTCCCCAGGATTCAGGGGGTGGGTGAAAGTCTCGCCCCTCTATT
Organism: Smutsia gigantea; assembly: GCA_032199065.1. Lineage (NCBI taxonomy): Eukaryota > Metazoa > Chordata > Mammalia > Pholidota > Manidae > Smutsia > Smutsia gigantea. Next base: position 898,993 of record JAVSCE010005671.1, read on the forward strand.
CACAGTCAGTTCCCTCCCCTGGCCACCAGCCCCCATCCTGAGGTCCTCTCCAAAATAGCCATATTACCGTAAACCCAGTGCCACGGAGAGGAGCCTGTTATGGATATGAGGACACTCATCCCACTTGCAGTGATTCCAGGACCTGAAGATTTTAGGAACACGAGACCAAACATTAGAACAAAAGACGTTCCATTGCTCTTATAGCTCAGAAAATTCCAAATATGTACTTCTTCTCAGATATCACACTGTCACAGATCTGCCAAGGGGAAGCGACCTGCCCAGAGTGAGACTGTCAGTGGGGGCACAGCTCAGGCAAGACCCATCCCTCCTGCTCCCCGTCTGGGGCTCCCTCCCCCAGGGCTCCACACTTCCATGATGGGCCCCAGCTCCTCCGTGGAGAACAAGGGCCTTACGGTAATTCAGTAAAGACTTGCTTGGGAACCCATCGCATCCATCCCATGTCCTCTTGTACTAAATAAAGTGAGGCCACAGCGCAGAAGAGGTCAGAGCCTAGGGAGGAGCAGACAAAGGTGGCCCCCAGTGTGACAGAAGCAGGACAGACCCCAGAGAAGGATGATTTGGGTCAAGCCCTAATGCTCCTACTCAGATATCTTAATGACTCTAGACAGATCTAACTTTTCTGAGCTCAGCTTTTATATCTGTCAAATGGGTACCAGCCAAGGCTTCTAATTCCGACCTTCTGGGGCCCTTGTTCTTCTGATGAACAAGCTGGGTGGCCTGAGCTCCAAGACCCTAAACTCTGAGGAGTTGGGCAGGACACCCCTCAGCCATTGACCCGATTGAGTCTACAAATGCTTTATTGAGCATCTTCTACGCGCCAGGGACTCTTCAAGGGAAGAACAAGACAAACAGGAATCCAGCAGGAGCCCAGAGGCCTCCCTGGCTTCCTCTCCCTCTGGCATCTCCCACGGGACTGTGCGGAGCAATGTACCGCTTCCTTTAGCTCGTCCCTGCCACTGGGCTGAGCTCACAGAGGCTGTGGTTCTCTGCCTCTTCTCATCGAGGTGTCTGCACAAGAAGTCATACCCCCCCGCCCCGAAACCCGCCCTTCTCCAAGACGGCAAAAGGGAACGCAGGCTGTTTGTGTCTGAAATGGAGATGGATATTTCCTAACACACTCGGGACTTCAGCCGCTCTCGGGAACCCATGTGAGGGTATGGGAGCGCTGGGTGAACTTCCCAAAAACATACAGGAGCCTGTGTGTGTCCACAGCCTTCACGTTCCCACAGTCAGATGTTATAACGTCCTCATGTTCTGTGCCACGTTCCTGCGCTCTGGGAACCTGCTGCGGTCCTGCAGACCCGCCCAACCAGAACACACTGAACCTTAGGGCGCACCGCTCCTTGTAAGGGGGAAGACTCTGAGGCACGGCGATTTGGGGGAATGGGACTCTTGATGATTCGTGAGGCTGCTCATGGTTCTCAACAGCAGAACAAGCTCCAGAGGTGCAGGGGCTGAACTTAACACCTGCCGAGACACAGAGGTGCCCTGCCCCCTGCGGAGGAGGAGAGCCCAAGTCCTCAAGAAAGAGGCTGACTCCCAGCTCCAGAAGGAGCCCTGTGCTTTGTCTCTCTTCACCCACTAGAAGAGTTTCAACTGTAATGTGAAAATGCAGAGACGGAGGGGGACTTCAGGGACTGGCTTGGCTCCGGACCTCATTCAGCAGCTCTGACTTCTTTTCCTTTTGCTGAAGCAGATAATAATATTGCCAATAAACACAGCCCAGTGCGTCCCAGCCAAACGCTGGATCAGACAGTGTTTCCGTGGAGTCGAGAATTCTATTTAGGAAAAGGACACTTCACGTTTCCCCTGAAATGAGAGCCCAGAGTGTGAGCCGCTGGGCCTCAGGCCATGAGGGACGTGAAGATGAACACCCCGACGTCACCAGGCAGAAGTCCATGGGGAGAAGAGCCCCGCAGTGAGCAGGGCCGCAGGGAAGCTGGTGCTGCCGTGCGAGCGGACGGCCTGGAGACCCGCACCTCCAGAAGGGTCGTTGCAAGGGCCTGGAGGGAGGCCAGAATGCCGGATTCAGGGACCTCTTCCTTCAAAACAGATCAACTCATTTCAACCCACATATAACAATACCAGTCAAGACCATGTTTGAGTTCGTGTGTGTAATACCCATGCCCCCCAAATTCCCGCAGAGATGGCCAAACACCTGCTCCAGTCTGGGATGTGCCACGCGAGCACTGGCAGCCCATGGAAGGTGGCTCCTGGTGGCCTCTCGTCCTTCTCAGGGTCAAAGACAAAACTCCTCACGATGGTCTACAGGGCCCATGGGATCTGACCCTGGCTGCCCCGGGACCTAATCTGTTGTGCCTCCCGCCCTCTGCACTCCAGCCGCACAGACCTCTCCAATGCTCCCTGAACGTGCCGGGCTTTCTCTGCCTTGGGACCTCCACGCCTGCCAAGCCCCCTGCCTAGGACACTCTTATCCCAGAGTCTCACAGAAAGCACGTTTCCTCCTGGTCTCTGTTCCAATGTCTCTTTATCAGAAAAGCCTCCAAAGTCCCCATTTAAAATAATGTTCCCTTTCTGAAATCTTTCTCTCTAGCCCTTTAACCTGATGTGACATTTTCCCACTTCGTGTATCCTTATCTGTCATTACATTATGTATTTCAGCGTTCATGTGCTGTCTGCCTTTTTTCTCTCTACAGTGTAAGTTCCGAGCACAGGATCTCCAGCCCCGGCACCATTCCTGGGCACTCTACAGGTGCCTAGTAAGTATTTGTGAAGGAACAAACAAATGAGTCAATTAATGTACATGCGAACAACTTCAGACATTTTTTTTCCTGCAAGACAAGAGTACAGAGAAGACCAAATCAGGCTGGACATGTGACGGATGTGAGTGAATCAAACCGCAGCACTGACACGGACGAAACACTCTGGGCCTGGATCACCCGTGGCACATTTCCCTTGGCAATCTCAGCCCTCTGAACAACTGCAGAAGGCGCCCGATTCTCCAGGCAGTGAAATAACAAGACAATGGCAGCAGACACTGAGATTTGCTACCCCGATCCCCCTTAAAGACTGGAGGACTGACTCCCCCGCTGTGGGATGCGCACCAGAGGTCGGCCCTCTGGAACCCAGACTTGACTGAAGACAGCAGCTTTGCCCTGGCCACACGCCCCTCCTAGAGCAGCTCACATCCAGGGACTGGTAGGTGTAGGGGACACAGGTCCAGGCGCCCACCCCAACTCACACCACTCAGAAGGGCTCTTCTAGCCTCAGAGGCCTCTGGGGGGTTGGCTGGGACTTCCTCAGACTGAATCAGAGCCCCCTTTCCCCTCTGCCCATCTGCTTCCTTCCCTCCCCTTCCACAGTGTCGATCCCAAAACCACTCCCTAGTAAACTTCCTGCCTTAGCTTCTGTCTCAGGACTACACCCCGGAACCCCGACAGCGATGACATTTCCGAGCCATTACTCGGTGTGCAGGGCAGGCAGGTGGGACATGCGTGAAGCAAGGGCACTGGACAGGACCCAGGTGCTCCCACAGGGGAGCACATTAACAAATGGGATATATTCATCAGTTGGACTATTATACAGCAATCCTATGAGCCCCATCTAAGTATCCAAGTGGATAAATCTCTAAAATGTGATCTTATAGTTTAAGAAAAGGAAAATTATGCAGTGTATATACATTGTGGAGGACTGCTAGGACTTCTTCATTGTTTTAAATGCACAAAGTGATACTATATATTGTTCTCAGGATGTAAAATATACTAAAAGCATGAAAACATGGACCTGAAGGGCACCCACAAATTTCATGATGGGGTTTGTTTTAAGGAGGGCAGGAGGGCATTAGTAAGAGAAAGGACAAAGGGCATTCAGTGATATTTCACTTCCTACAGTTTAAGAATCTGAAGAAAATGTGACAAATGATAACATCTGTGACATTTCAGGAGCAGATTCCATGAGTATTTGCTAAATTAGCCTCTGCACTCTTCTGGGTTCAATTTTTCTCAGAATGACACCCCTCAAAAAGATTTTTCAGAGTTAAACATTTAAAAAATGAAATCATAAAATGATCAAAATACTATGTAAATTTAATATGAGAACTTTCTAAGAACAAAATCCAATGAAAAAAAATCATAAAAAAAAGAGCAGTCTGCCTTTAAAACAGTTTGCATGTAGAACCAAAAACATCTGGATTAGAAGATAAATAACAAATCACAAACAGATTTGCAGTAAAAATGGCAAAGAATTAATATTCATAATTCATAAAGAGTGAATTATGAAAAATCAATAGTCTAGTTAGAAAAGTCAGGGCAAAAATAAAAGGGTTGTTCACAAAATAATAAGAAAAAGTACATTTTCAGAAAGCCCCACTACCAATCAAAAAAATGCGCGTTCAGATAAGATAAATTTTTTTTTAACTCATCAAATTGGCAAATGTTTTCTTAAGGTAATGTGTAATTCTGGCAAGTGTTGGAGGGTTCAACCAGTAAAGGTAAGAAGAAAATTGTCATTCATTAAGGGCAAGAACATACACTGTTTGAATCTTCCTGGAAGACAGTCTGTCCGTGTGTAAGGAGAGCCTTGCACATGGGTGTCCTCCCTGGGTCACTTCTAGAAATCTAGCCTAAGGAAATAAGGAGAAGTGAGCAAAGGTTTCTTCAAGGATACATGTGGCCATGTGACATGCAACATCAAAAAATCAGAATGAGTTAAAATCCTCAATAGAGAGTTGCTTAAACAGACTAGTTTACATCCACATGTAGGAATGTCATGCACCATCAGAGGTGTATTTCCAACAGATACGATGGTGACGTGCAAAAACAGCACACAGTGAAGTGTGGAAAGCAAGGTACTGAACCATGTATATGATGCGCCTCTAATTTTGTGTGTATGTATGTGCATTGTGCAAGCCTGAGTGACGGTGAGGGATCCCTCAGCCAATGAGGAGAACCAGAGGGCTCTGGTCCCCAGGGATGGCTTGTGACAGCTCTGAAGAGAAGCAGACTGGTCCCCTCGTGGCTCTTCCTAACCACAGCACCCTGACTCCACCACCACCCCATGGACAGGGGACCCTTCTCCCATGGGCTCTGGAAGAATCCATCCTTCTGACCCCTTGTTCTCTCCAGCATCTGCCTTAATAACCCTTTTTAAATACAAATATCAAAAGTAAAAACCACACTCACTAAAGCAATAGGAGTTGCACTGAAATGCGGAATCAGAGACCACGCTCTAAAATCTCCAGTGACAAACCAATGACTTAAATTCTCCAGGAATCGAGGTGTGGAGCCAAAGTACAGTTGTGGTTTCATGCAGCCTCTCCTGCCTGCCTCCAGGAGCTGCCCGTTAGCCAGGACTCTGCAGATTGTCCAAACCCAGTTCAAATGAGCTTAGTAAAGAGCAGAATTATGTTAAGTCAATAGCCAAATCATGGGAAAGGCAGGGCTGGGGCCAGCCCCACAGATCCCGGGACCCTGAGCTCTCTCCATCTCTAGGGGCACCTTGCGTTAGTTTCGTTCTTCAGATGCGATTTTCACGTGAACCACAGAGCTCTGACATTGAGCAAACCAGGATTCTCTCTTCCAGATCCCATCTGAAAAATCCCAGGACTTCGTTTTCCCTGGCTCAGATCACACGTCCATCCTTGTGGCCCACAGGTCAAGTTCTGCTGCCCTATGACAAAGAAAAGGGCTGAGCAAAGGTGGTACATGTCCACTATAATTCCCTCAGTCGCAGCCCATGTCCCTGAAAATCTGGTCTCATAACTGCACAGTGGCCACAGAAGCATAAGGTCTGAGCCAGCATTACAAATATCCAAGATGCCTTCATGTCACTAAAGCAACTCCAGCCTCAGAGACTCACCAGTCCTTTCTCAAGACGACATAAATCTATGCAACTCAGTCATTTTTTACAAAATGTTCTGCCCAGAATGCTGAATGTTTATCCAAACAAATTGCTTCAGACTGCTATAGGATAACTGGAAGTCACTGCTGTAGACCACCCCGTGAACAAGCCTTCCTCCATGGATTCCTGACCGACGCAGGGAGGGGCTCTGCTATGAGAGCATAATCATTTGCCCCCCTCACCGTGACTCCCACAAAGTCCAGTGTCCTTAACCTTGGGAACCACAAACATCCAAACATGGTGACAAAGGGGACAGACACAATGGTGGAGCAGTGTGGCATAAATCCCAGCTCTGGTCCTCTGCTCTCCCCACTGGCAAAAGAGACTGAAAGCTGAGTGGGGTGGGGGTGGGGGGGACGACCCAAGAATTCTCATGACATCCTCCAGTTTGGAATGAAGTTGGTCCAAGCGGGGCGTTGCGTACCCCGGGGAACATGTGCAAACTACCATTGCCAGCAGGAGCCTGACTTAGCCCCTCGCTCCCTGGGCAGCCCGTGGGGTGGGGAAAGTGTCAGAGGGCTGCCAGAAGCGTCTCCAGAGCTGAGAGCTGAGCTGGGAGCATGATATGAGGTCACAGATGAGCCTCCCACCTCCCAGGAAACAGATACACACTCTCCTGCTCGGGTCGGATAAACAGCACTGCAGATCAACGTCAAGTCCAGGCCCTGGGGCGAGGTTGCCTGCAGGCTGTCTGCATCACCCCTTCCCATGTCACACCCTCAGGCCACAGGAAGCCCAGAACGCTGTGAGCTATTCTCAGACTGCAGCCCTGACAGGCTGGGAAGAGAAAAAAGTTCTGGAAAAAATAAAAGAGGCACTAGTAACAATTAGCCCAATATTCTCACAGGTGAATTCTTGCAGCCTTCCAGAGAGCGCCCTTCTGCTCCAGAGCCATGGATACCTGCAAGGAACACCACAAAAAAGAAACTTCAAGAAGTTGTCAATTTACATCCCAGTCCAGACAGGCGACTAAAATGTGAGACAGTGACCAGCTAAAAATGTGTGTGCGCATCTGTGAGTACAGGTCCTGAAGGCATCCGTCTAAAGGTGACCCCCACCCCTTCACCCCAGACAGTCTTTTCCAGGCAGGAATTCAGGCCCACTGAACCAACCTGGTTTCTCCAGAAGAGCTGAATTTTTAGGTTTAACCCCCAATTTTGAAATATTATTAAGCCAACAAAATTGGTCAGCTGCCTGAATGTGGCCCATGGTCATCAATTCTCTGGTCCCTCCCTACTGACATGGTGTGCTACCAATATTGACCCAAGATCTTCTCTCAAAGTCAGCAAACAAGTGTTTTGTTTTGTTTTTTTGTGCCCAGGTTGGACCCATCTTTAGAATAAAAATGCAGCTTTATATTAGGAAATAATACTGAGACAGTATGTGAACCGTTCAAAGGAGAAAAATCCTAAGAATGAGCCAGTGGTTTTACAAACTCTAACATGCATTCTGGATTTTTAAAACAAAAGAAAATAACCCTTAGCAGAACAGAAACACTTAGATCTCCCTGACTGCTCAGGACTTTTGATGGCAAGATATGAAACTCAACTCAAACTACAGTAAGGAAAACACAGAAGGGATTTTTTATGACTCGCCTACCTGGAAGGTCCAGGTAGACCTTTGCTTGAGGCCTGGCTGGAAACCAGAGTTTGAACAATTGGTCCTGACTGGTTTGCCACAGCCTGGCCCTGCTTCTCTTTCTCATGTTGGCCTCATTCTCTCCAGCTGCATGTGGCTTTCTCTTAGGAGTTAGGAAAGATGACTGCAAGAAGCTCAGGTTTAATTCATACCAAAAATGTGTGAGTAGCAAGAAAAAGAATATCTTTCCCTACAGTTTCATCAGGAAATACAAGGTGGATTCTAATAGGCTCAGCTTGGAACACATGTGCATATATCACTAAATCCTGTATCAAATAAGGGACCTGTATAGGGAAAATATAAAGAACTCTTACCCTCAGTAATACAATGGCAAATAACCCAATTAGTAACTGGGAAAGGATCTGATTGACATTTCTCCAAAGAAGATATGCAAATAGCAAATCAGCACATGAAAAGATATCCAACAGCAATTGTCACGAGAGAAAGGAGAATCAAAGCCATAATATGATACCACGTCACCCCCACCAAAATTAAAAAGACAGACAATAACAGATGTGTACAAAAATGTGATGAAATGTTTTTTCACCCTCCTACGCTGCTGGAGGGGATGTAAAAGGGTGAATCCACTCTGGAAAACAGTTGGACAGATCCTCAAAATGGTAAACTCGGAGTGACCTTAAGACCCAGCAACTCCGCTGCTAGGTACACACCCAAGAGAAAAGAAAACACATGTCCCCACAAAAACTTGTACACAAATGTTCATGGCAGCATGACTCAATTATGACCAAAAGGAATGTGCGCCAATGGATAAACAAGGTGGTCTAGCGGTGCGATATGGAATATTACTCAGCCATAAAAAAGAATGCATGCCACAACATGGATGAACCTTGAGAACATTATGGCAGGTGAAAGAAGCCAGACTCAAAAGGCCACATATGATACGATTCTATCACGTCCAGAATAGGCAGAAAGCAGCCAGTGGTTGCCAGGGCCTGGGGGTGTGGGGGTTTGGAAGTGACTGCTGATGGGTAAAGAGTTTCATTCTGGAGTGATGAAAATGCTCCAGAATTAGAGAGCAGTGATGGCTGCACAACTTTGCTAACAATAAAGCAAACTGAACTAATTGTACATTTTCAAAGGGTGAATTTTGTGGTAGGTGAACTGTATCTTAACAAGAAAGTTAATTAAATAGAATTTGATACGGTGACCAGTTACACAGTTGGTATACAAAAACGAATAGCTTTTCTATGGAAATGATAATCAATAATAAATATAATTTTATTTTTTATAAAGATAATCTCCCACATACAATAGCAACTAAAAATCTAAAATTCATAGTAATAAACTAGATAGGAATTACACAGAATCAATATAAAGAAACCTTTTTAAATGCAAGGAAATGGAAAGACATTGCTCTTTAACTGAAATTAAAAAATTTTTTTCTTAGAGTAATACCTTAGAGCCATGAATTTCCAAACAAAATATAAAAATGATTATTTTGAAACTTAGCAAGAAGTAGAATTTATCTGGAAAAGTACACATACAGAATATCCAGGTAATTTCTGAAAAAGAAGAGTGACAGAATGGTAAGGATGGAAAAATCTGCCCCTAAACTATATTATGAAGCTATAATAATAAATATCTGCTTTTACTAGAGAAGGAATAGACCAGTAGAACAGAATAATGAGTGCTTAAATAAGCTTAATTTCACATTGAATTTAATCAATAATAAATTCGGTATTTCAGATTACGGGGAAAATTAGAAATTATCCAATAAATGATGTAATGATATCTGAGTCGTTGGAGAAAATTAAGTAGAATTCCTATTTTACTCCTTATAATGAAATAAATAACTAGTGGATCTAAGCTTTAAACAAAAATAAACCATAAGACTTAAAATAAAATATAGGAAATGGACATATTCTTGAAGTGATGAACACCTACTAAGGCCAGACGCATAAAGGAAAAAAAACTGTTTAGTATCATTACAATAAAATGTTCAACTTTCATATAACAGAAGAATTTACAAATAAAAGCAAAATATGTGACAAACCAGGAAAAATATTTGGAATACATATAAAATAGAGATTTTCCTCCGTTTATGAAGAACGTATGCAAATCAGTAAGAAAAAGCTTGTGAGTCTGAAAAATGGGCAAAAGGTATATAAACAGACACAGAAAAATAGAAGCCAATGATCAGATGAGCATATGGAACTGTTCAACCTCATTTATGATTTTTAAAAGAGGAAATTTTAAAAAATGAAATGCTAGTTTTTCTATCCTTCCGACTATCAAAAAATGCAAATGCCCAAAGGGTGTGAGAACATTGCCGCCCATCACAGTGAGGGCATAAATTAATGAAAATAATGCAACATTTCAGAACGGCACTTGAGCAATAACTATGAACACTTCCCTTCCTGATGAAGCCAAGCGTGTCCCACAGCTGGCAATTCACCCTACAGTTACACGGACCAAGATTACTAAGGCACCCGCAGCAGGGCATCCTCCGCCCCCTGCAATGGAGCAGTGCTGCCTCTGGCTGGAATCTTCTGGCAGCTTCCACACAGTCAGGTATCTTTGACCAAGGCCACTCTTCCTTCTGTAGCCAGAGACGTCTTTCCAGAATGCAAAGCTGACTATTTTACACACGCACGTCTTGCCTGATACCCTGATACTCCTTCAGAGGTTTCCCACTCCTCCAAGACACACCCCAACCTATAGCCACGGCCTGTCTGGTCTGCCTGGCCCTCTGGCCTCACCATGGGCCAAACTGCCCCTGTTACTCCTTCACACTGCAATGCCAGTTCCACCCCTGGACCTTTGCACATGCTATTCTTTCTGCTTGGGGGTTTTAGGTTTATTCTTTAATGTGTGTGTGAATGTGATTGTGACTAAAGGCGTATATTTCACTCTGTTCTTCCTGTGATGAAGAGAAAGAAAAGTAAGAGGTATTATGACCAATTTTAAAGCAGCAACATTGTTCCTCCTGTTTGCCTGGCCTTCCCCCAAAGCAGCTCCAGTCTGACACCATCTCAGGTTGCTTACTGCCCAGACAGCTCACCCTCCTGCCCCTATCACTGACCACCAGCAGTGAGACTGCTGGACAAGGCATCTTCTTCCCCTTTCCATTTTGGCAGCAAAGAAACTCAGCCGCAGGTGCCTCGTTTGCAGCCTTCTGGCTGCCCCCGCACACGTCAGGACACACCCTGCATGGCGGTCGCAGCTCCTCTTGCTGAGCTGCTACAGAGGGTCTCCGGTCAAACTCCATGACGGCCGTCTCTGCAAAGCGAGCTCCTGTAATATGTATTATAGTTTCTTCTTGACAGTCTGTCCCCAAAATAAAATAAGGGGATGGGCACCAGATGGAATAAAAATCTTGTTGGATAATTTGGCCAGTCTTTTAAAACTCATATATTTAAAGACAAATCATAACCAGTCATCAAACTCGGGTACCATGTTGAAATGGACATAGTGCCTCTGGAACGCCATTCTCGGCACTGGATTCATGGGTGAAGATGGAGCAGGAACGAAGTTTTATTAAAGTCTGTGGGCCCCATGCCCAGCAGACCCCAAGGGCCACAGCAGACACTCAAATGCTTGTGTAAGGCAGACAGAGAAAGACAAATATTGTACGATCTGCCTTACACGTGGAATCTAAAAAAAAAAAAAAGAGACTCATAGATACAGACAGCAGGGTGTGGGGGATGTCAACATAGGTGAGGGGGCCAGATGCACAAGCTTCCAGTCATGAAATAAGTAAGTCCCGGGGATGTGATGCACAGCGTGGGAGCTATAGTTAATTAGGGTGGATTTCCTATTTGCAAGTTGCTAAGAGAGTAGATTACAAGTTCTCATCACAAGAAAAAGCCATAGGTGACCGTGTGGCAATGGGTGTTCACTGGACTTACCGCGGCGACCCTTTCACCGTACACGCAAACACCAAACCATCATTACAAATCATAAAAAAGGTCCCCTTCAGTGCTCAGCTATGAATTCTAAGAAAGCAGAATGTCACAAGACATCCCGGCTTCCTGACTACACCCTCGAAAGAGTAGGAAAACAACTGCTTCCTTATCTCTGTCTCCGCTGCTATAAACACCAGGGAGAGGAGGCAGAGTCTCTGCCTGTTCACTGTTGTAGTCTCACAGGTTTTGAACACAGACAATACATACCTATTTGTGGAATGAAAAAAAAAACTGCTCATGGACTGAATAGATAAGCAAATGGGTGGTGCCTTAGGGCAGATTCAAAAAATTTGTATTAAATGGACTTTTTTTGGTGGCAAAGAACAAAGACACAGGGGCCAACTGCAGCAGGAAGGCTACTGGATGAGTAAATGAGGACGTGGGGACCCCAACAGTCCTGGCTGGCCAGGCTGGCCTTCAGCAAGCCCGGGCCGTGTTCAGAAAGGGGCCTGGACTCTAGCAGCCTACCAACCAAGATCCGGGCGCCTATAGCAAAAGGCAGAACAGCATGCACACGGGGAGCCCATCTGGGTTTAAATGGTTTCAACTGGATATAAAATTATGGAAGGAAATGCAAGAGTCCACTACAGTTCTTAACTTTAAGACAGGAAAGTGGGGCTGGGGAGAAGGGGAGGTGAAAGTGTTTTTTTATCCTGCTCTGTATTTTTGATTTTGAAATTTTCCCCATGAGTATGTGTTACTTCTATAATTTATAAAATGTACAATTTATAAAAGGAGTTCCATGTTCTTCTTCACTGTCTGTAATGACATGGCCTCTCCCTCGGGCTTTCCTTGCTGGAGAATTTGAGTCTGGTGCATCTGGAGCGGGACAGGCCTGGGGCGGCTTCCCACCCGGCAGTGCCCCCCACCCCAGGAAAGGAGGGCCATGGGCGGCTCCGGCCAGCTGCTTCGACCTTCAGGAAGAAGCAAACACGCCCTTCCCTTTCAGGAGCCTGCGTGCCTCGTCTCTTCTCACCATTGGATGTCCAGGGCTGAGATTAGGGTGTGGACCTTGGGGAAAGGGTCCAAGGAGTCTTTACTGAGTTCTGGCTTAGAGCAGAGGGGCCGGGAGGGCTCTGTGGCTCACATGTGGGCCTAGGCAGCTCCCCAGGGCCCACACAGGGATTTGGATCCAGGTCCCCAGTGAAAACAATGGAAATGTGCCTGGCCTTGTTTTCTTTGCATAAATCTCCCTAAAAGACTTGCAGGCACAAGAGATGCCACAGCTAACAGTCAGGGTCAGCTAAAGACGGTGCAGTCCAAGCAACTATGCCAAACACCCCCCATCGGCCTTCCGAAGGCCCCCGCCCCAGCTCTGTGCCCAGGACACGCACTGCGTCCCTGGCGTCGGTCTCTCCCCTGGCCCTCCAGCCTCCTGTCGGAAGACCCAGACAGAGGGAGACGGGACAGTGAGGTCAAGGTATTTTCCCTCCAGGCTTCTCCCTGCGAGCTAACTGGCAAATGGCCAGAATTCATTGCTGCTCTGCAAGCACCTTCTCCGCAGGGCTCTGCCCCTCCGGGTTCCTGCAGTGGGCCCCTGCCTCAGCCCCCACAGCCCTCACTCCCCGCACTGAACACTCCCCAGATGCACGCTGCTGTATGTTCCCTCTCAGGACCTGCCCGATACAGCAGTTACCCGCAGAAACACGCACAGGGGTGTTTGCGTCTAGACTTTATGTGAAGGGATGGAGCACGTGCCGAAATGGCGAAGCCCACGCTGTGGAATGAAAACTAGGGAAGGTGTGTGCACACACTGTTTCCCACCAGGCACACAGCTTCCCCCAAGGGACTGTGCGGGACTTGTCACCAGTGTGGGAGGGAGAGCGACTTGGGTCCCATCCACAGGACTGCCTGTGTGTCCTAAGCCATCATCCCTGGCTGGCAGGATTGCGGACAGCTCCTCTTTAGGCCCATAGGCTCCCTGACAGGCCCTCTGCTGTGGGCCCCTTACCCAGACATGCAGTCTTGGCTTCCACATCTAAATGTGCTCCTTTAAGTCAGCTGATTTCTACGGGTTCTGCATCCTTGTGATCCAAACCGAGCCTTTCGGGGTGCTGGTTCTACCACAGCAAGTGGGCTGCCTGATGCTTCTGCCAGAGCTCTCCCTCCTGCGCTTCCATGGAGGAGCTGCGGCCACTGCTGGGGCCGCTTAACTGCCGTCTGACAGGCCCCCCTCCGCCAGAAAGCCTGCTGATAACTGGCCCCCGGCTAGCCCTCCCCTGCACCAGGGGTAGGTGGCTCTCGGGCAGCCCCAGGCCTCAGCACAGCCCCTTTGCTTCCCTCCTAACACGCTGTGGGGAGAAAGACTTGGGGCCAGTTCCCAGCAGGGAGCTTTTAACTCTTAGAAACACTCGGAAATCTGCTACCTTGGGAGGGAGCCCCAGTCCACATAAGAAATGTGTAAGACAGGATTAGAAGAAAGGGATTTAAAATGTTTATCTTTTGGGGCACCATGGTACTGAAAATGAAGAAACCTGAGTTCTAACCTGGCTCTGCCGCTTACCTGCTTTGTCACCTCCGGGAAGTCATTTGCCTCGTCAGGCCTAGGTGTCCCCTTTTGTAAAAGGGGGGGTGGCTATGGAAAAGAATGTCTCTTAACTTTTCCAAACTTCATATTAAAAGGTCTAAGGTGGCTCCCAAGGGGGCTGGACTCTTCTCTGTTCATTCTCAGACTACTTGGCTTCCCTCTGCCCCAGATGTCCTGACCCTGCCCGAGACAGGGGAATGGAGCGCATGGCCAGGCACAGCGCATTTCTCCCCTGCACCGTCAGAGTCTTTTCCCCTACGGACTAAATCAGTAAATGAGGGAGCTACTGGGGGTCAGTCCCACAGACCCTTCATGGCCCGCCAATTCCTGGTCGCCATGTGGCGGGACTTCGAGAGGAAGCTGAGGCCTTCCCGGCAGCCGCCTAGGAACTACATTCGGACATGGGCACGAATCGGCACAGCGGCCCTGGCTCTGCGTGAATGTTGGAACGCCCTTCCGGGATGCTGGGTGCTCAGTCCGCGGGGGCGAAGGCAGAAGGGAGGTCCATTCTCCCGGTGCGGGAGCCATCGCCTCCCGCAGGGCTGGGAGGGGGAACTCGCTCCTGTCACAGGAAGTGGGTGAAGCCCCGCTCGCCACGATTACTCAGATGTTTTGTGCTGTGAAGGAAATGTCTTCTGATAGCATGAAGCTATTGGTTTCCTGCAGGGAGCTGAGAGGCTCTGGCCCGCCCGGGAACAGACAGGAAGGGAGAGGGCGGTTGTCCCTTGGAAGTCCTTGTGTAATGCAAACACCAGCGCAAGGGATTGCAGGACACTCCACACGGCCAGAAGGGGGGCTGGAGGCTGGGGGCAGGTCATTCTTGTAAGGTAGGCAGTGTGAAGGTCAGCTCCGTGACCCTGCAGCTCCACGGATGTGCCGAGCCACTCTCTGGGCTCTGGGCTGGGTTTGCCAGATGATTGGCAGTCCTCTGCCTCCCAGTGACAGCTTCAGTGGTGGAAATGGACACAAAAATAACCTTTGCTTAACTGTTATAAGGAGCGAGCCTCAAGTGCCGTGGTAATACATCGCTCAAACTCAGGTCCGTCTTCACGCCTTTTGGGCTGAGTTTTCCCTTCTTTATGAGGATGGGGATAAGGAGGTGAATTTTCCGAGATGGACGTGATAACAACTGAGCACAAAATATGTGCAAAGTGCTTTCCATGGGCTCTGCAGTAACCCTCACAGCAGCCCTGTGGCATGGGTCCTGCAAGGCTCAGAAGGATGGCTTGCAGAAGGCTGTGGTCACCCAGTGGCAGAGCTGGCTTCCAGCATTCTGCCCTCCATCCTCCTGCACATTCGGGGATGACAGGGTTTGCCAGAAGCCCAGGTGCGCTCCTGAGCCACCCATCGGCAGCACGCACACCCCACTTCGGTTGGCATAGCCCTGGGCCCATCATCGTCTTCACCACCCACACGCCCAGGCTCAGGGGTCCCATGTTCCTGCCATGTTGTTACGGCCATGCTGGCCTCCAGGAGGACAATGCGGGAGAGGCCAGCCTCCCGGCCTATCCCAGGGCCCCACACCACCACCTCCCCAGGGCGCACGTGAGGGTGGCTTTACCACAGAGCCTGGGTATCTAAAGGGGATTAAAATGTAGAAGAAATTTCCACTGGTTTACAAAGTAGGATGTTCCCCCCATCCAAAAGAAAAGAATCTCCCCAGAAGTTAGAAGCCATGAGGGAGTGCTGGTTTGCGGGCTCACCCTGCTCCCAGGATGCTGCCATGCTCTGAGCCCCTCCTCTCCTTGCCCCCCCCCCCATCTTCTGGGCTCCGCTTGGTGCCCCAAAGCATTGTGGGCTTGGCCCTTTGGTCTGCTCTCCTCTTCCCTCCCGCTAGAGGATGGACCTGAACCTGTAGGGCCGGCTGCCGGGACCCTTCCCGAGGCACGGATCCCTGCGCGGGAGCCTGTGCCCCTTGTGCCGCCTCAGCTGGCTGCAGGGGAAACAGCATCCAATGGAAGCACTGAAAACTCCGCGATGTCCTTTAGTCCGTGGCATACTGCATGCATGTGTTCATTCAAATATCCGTGAGATTTCACATAAGTGTTTACCAGTCTCCAGACACTGTTCTAGGCACTTGGGATTCAGCACAAAGAGTAATAGGATATTCCTGTCCTCTGGGAGATGGTTCTCAGTCAGAGGAGCTGTTTGCAGTGGGCACTACAGGCTCGCTCACTCACCCTTACTCCAACTCGCCTCTCCTTCCGCCTTCCTCTCTTACGGAGATTGGGGCGCTAAGTACTTGCTCATCTGCCCTCCCTTCCAGCTAGAAGTGACTACGTAATACAGCTCAGGTCAAGGAAGTACAGGAAAGAGGGACAGATAGGGACACACCTTTTGACTTCCTCTCTGGATGAGACATGATGTGGGGGTCCCCTTGCGATGAAGAGGGGTCAGCCCGGCCCTGCGAATGGTGGAGCAACAGGAATGCCTGCGCCATTGCATGCATGTCCCAGCTATGAACCACCTGCTGCTGCACATCTTGTGAGAAAAACAGTCCCACTAGTTCAAGCCTCCCTCTGTGGTCAGGGCTCTATTGCTTCAGTACAATCCTAACATATACCTACAGGAGTAACCACAGCTATGCAAGAAGCACTGTATTAAGGGGCAAGGAAAGCAAGTCATGGGAGCAAATAGGAGGTGTGCTTCCAGGCGGAGGAGCATTTGAACACATCTTGATGGAGTGAAATGTTTTCAGAGGCTCAAAGGCAAGACAATCCACACAGGAAGGACAGTGTGTGCAAAGGCGCAGGCCTCAGAGGAACGACGGAAACTGGAGTGCAGATTGAGAGAGAGGGAGAGAAGTACAAGGGCAACATCAGAAACCCATTTAGATTTCATCTCTGGAGCAACAGAGGAGTCCTTGAAAGCGTCAAAGCAGGAAGATAAACATGAGTTTATAGTTTAGAAAGAGAACCCTGCCAGGAGAGCACATGATGGATGGGAAAGGGAATAGAGGAAAGTGTAGAGGTGGGGAGAAAATTAGAGTCTTACACTGAGAACTGAACGCAGGCAATGGCTGTGAAAGGAAGGAAGGATTTGTAAAACATTGGAATCTAACCTAAAATTGCAAAGGACTAAACACACACATATAGACAAGCCCATAAAACCCGTGCACACTAAATATGGTCTGCAGTCTGGCTGCCAGTGTTGTATTAAAGCCGAGGTCCTAGTTTTGATATTGTACTATAGTTAACGTAAGATGTCAGGGGAGGCTGGGGGGAGGACACGCAACACTTCAGGTACTATTTTAGCAATTCCCTGTGAATTTATAATTACGTCAAAATGAAAAGTTTAATATGTCACAAGAGGATTTTTTTTTTCCCTATATGAATGTACGCTTTTAAAACAAAACAAATTACACAGAAGCACGAAGCCACGCTGGTCCCCACGAAGCTTCATGTTAAGAAGATGATACAGCCGTATTTATTTACAAACTCTTGAGGACAAATCAAAATTATGATCAAGAGGGGGAAGAGCTTGTTCGTAAAGTGCTAATAGGGAGCAATTACATCACTGAAACCTTGGGTTGTCTTCCAGATTGCTTTCTGATTTGCTTTTAAAACATTTTGCAAATGTAATTCTTTAAAGACAGTGCAGGTCGTAAAAATAATCATTACCTGCCTACGTAAGTGTTGGCTTATTTTCCCTTTTGCTCTTCTAATTCCTGGGCCAGCATGACTCCTTTGCGCCTGTGGTCTTTGCGGCCTTCTCTCAAGAATGGGCATTCGCTTTGGCCATCAGCCTGTACCAGCGGGTCTGAGGTCATCCGGACTAGAAGCCTGAGCCCTAAGCCACTGAGTCATGCTCCCTTGGCCTCATCTCGGGTCTCTAAAGAATCCTGCCTGAGCCCCAGAGCTGCCGCCTAGGACCCAGGGAACCCTCTTTCTGCATGTCTGGGTAACTTCACCTGCATTAACCAGCAGCCACGCTAGCTCTCTGGGTGGCCGTGTGCTCTCCTGCGGACTGATGCTTTATCCCTCTAGCTGCTCGGACTCTCTGGCTTCTGACCACCCGCCCCTCCTCCTTTCTAACGGAATGAGCTCTCCCTTGGCGAGATAGGACAGCGGCTTAACCCATCCTGTGATGCCAGTTTGGAAGGAAAACTTCAGGACAGCATGGCCCAAATTGTGTTCTATAAAATAAATGAGTATGCTCTGAAATATTACTAGGTGGTCTAAAATAAAGTTCCACTATTAAACTGGATGAGGCATAGCTAAATAGGGCTATTGTTATTGTAAATCATCTCTGAGTTTTTAACAGGCTAATCATACTTATTGTAAATACTATGCCCCAAAGAAATTTTAGGAGCTTTGACTGTGGACATCCCAGTTTCTTTACTCAGAATCCTAGACGTTTGTAGAACTACAGTTTGGGGAAGTGATGCTCCAGGGCAAGGTGTCCCCAAGAATTACCAGACCCCTTCCTCCCGATGCCTTCCTTCCCCCAACGTATTCCCCAGCCTTGTTAGCAAAGGAAAAATGGCTGTGTTCCAGGATTAAGAGTCAAGTTCCTTCTACGCAAAGAAAGGAGAAGGATGCCACCCTGTCCCTTGAAGGACAGGCAGTGAGACTGTGACCTCACGGGGAGGACAGGCAGGAGGGAGGCCGAGGGGGTGGAGAAGGATGCACACGCCCTTTTGCTTCACTCGGATACAAAACCCTCTGAGTAGAGATGCCTCTGCTCCCCCGGGATGTTGATTTTTCAAAGCAAAGACCAAAATAGGTAGAAAGTAGAGAAAATTGTGGCAAGAGGGCAGGAGAAGATCACAGGGATAAATATAGCAACCTCATTCTGGGTCTCTTCTATTCCTGTCTCTCGCCCTCCCTGGCTCCTGCCAATTACCCTCATGCTATTTGATTCTATTTCCTCTGCTGAAGCTGTCTCCTTAAGCCCAACAAATGCTCTCTTATGTCACATTTAGGATGTGCTTTAAAACACCTTAGCAAAAAGCAAAACAAAAAAGGAGAGAAAAAGGGAACATGTTCATAGTGATTGACACTGGGTGATAGGGGTTCATTATACAAATTTCTGTATTTTTGAAAGCCTCAGTGATAAAATAAACAAAACCAACAGATTCTTTGCTTACTATGGGAACAGGCTTACCTAGCACTCAGAGTCCTTATAAGAAGTTACAAAACAAACCAAAATTCATGAACAAGAGAAAGAGAAAGAGAGGGTAAGAGAGGAAGAAAGAAAAAAGAAAGGAATAAGAGAAGAGAAAAGGCCAAAGAAACAAAAATCCTGGGTGCACATAGGGGCTTGGTGGTGATTAGAGAATTTTAAAGTTCAAAGTCCCAGTGGATCATTGATAAGCAACTCCCAGCTCCCAGCCGTGCAGCTGCCTCCACACATGGCCTGCAACGTCACGTCAGTGTGGAGCAGGGGAACCTGCCTCTGACGTGTGTTCTCAGACCCTTAGTGCAGTTTTAAGCCTTCATCATATCAGAAGTGTAAATAAATACTGCAAACATACCCAAAAATCACTTGGATTTCTTTTCAACCTTGCTTCTTTGAGACCTTTTTAATTCTGTGAATTTGGAACAATACATTTTTAATTGTTTTGATTCCGTCAATGCCTACCATCTGCAGGAGAGATCCATCATTGTTTTAGATTTTGAATTGGAAATTGTATTGTTCCAAATTCACCAACTCAATAAATACATGTGAAATGTAAATAATCACATGGTAAAATGGCCTCTTCTGTAAGTTTGTTTAGTTTAGATCTCTGAAGTTATCAAAGCTTAGGACAGCACAAAGGCCTCTAGAACACGATGTCATACATCTTCGGTGTGACCAGCTAGGATATGTTCTTGGCTTTGGAGAACTGGGGGGTGTGGGTCCTCAAGGCTTAGAATATCTCTAGGTCATGCCCTGGGGAGCTGCAAACATACCCTGTGCTTTGAGATTCTCCCACACCTGGGTCCCTCTCTACCTGCCCCCTCCCAACTGCCTCCCTTCGAGGACTAGACCCTGGCTGTGTTTTGGGGTAGGGAGCTAGGTGGGAAGGACACTGGAATTTCAACTTTTTGCCCACTTTCCCTCCTCTGATCACCAAAGGGCTTTCTACCTTCCATCTTAGCTTGACAGCAATGCCCCACTCTCCCTTCTCTGCCCCATGAACTCTTTTATATCTGTCCTCTCCTTCCTGTGGGCAAACAGGCCTGAGAGTTTTGCATTAAAAAGGCTGCAGGGAAGGAAGAACAAACTGACAACTATCCATGGGAGGGAAACTGGCTAAAGTTAACATAGTTTCTCTTTTCCCCATTCAAATCTAAGAGCACAGCCTTTCGCATCCTCCTACCCCAGTGGTTCTCACATGTGCTGTCCATCCTGGTCATGATACAGAGGCCAACAACTCCGTTCAGCCTCAGCAGGAGGGCGGCAACATCCCGGGTGGACATCCATTACCCTCATCTTCTGCCCAGTCTTCTCCCTCCCCAAACAGACCCTCTGCCGGCTAGGAGCCCAAGGAAATGAAGGGAGTCGGGGCACCCGAAGAGGTGCCATGTCAGGTGAAGAGTGCTGGCTCTGGAGGTAGACAGAGCAGGCTGTGGACCCGGATCCTAAGACTGATGTCCTCGGCTGTAAAAGTGACCTACGAGGGCATCCTCCTTGGTGCACTGTGATCGGCACGGACTAAAATGGTCCATGCAGGTCATAGCCTTGCACTTGGCAAACCCTCAATAAAAATAAGCCATTTCAATTTCTAAGTGCAGTAGAGTCCCAATAAAATCTATTTTATTTTCCTGTTTCTCATAAACCATCAACTTTACAGATTCTTCTAGAAATGTGCCAGCAGTTAATGTTAATTCCCTGCTAGAGAGAGTCTGGCCTCCTCCTCCTCCTGGTCCCCCGTGTTGGAAGAACTCAGAATAACACTGCCCATCTCCAGTGTCTTGCACGACCCCTCCCTTTCCGACTGCCCTGAATTTCTGGAAAATCACTAATGCTGCTTCTGCTTTCACAGCTTCACTTCCTCTCAGGCCCTTGGGATTTAATTCTTCTGAGCCCAAAGCCCTGAATCCAATTAAAGCAGCTGACACTCTCTTCCTAGCCCAGCACCTACTTTTCTTTATTCATTCAACAAACATTCTTGAACATAGCTCTGTGCCAGGGCCGTGTTGGTTAGATGCCTGCATGACAGTTGCAGTCTCATGTCTTGATCGCCAGTTCCCTTTGCACGCTCTGTGTTCCATCCTATTAGATCAGAGAGGATTCCTCTTGCTGTGGGACACGGAGTCCACATAGCTAGCGGTGGAGCCGTCTTCTTCCTCTTTGTCCCCTGGGAATTTCACAGTTTCCTCCGAGCAGTGGGGCCTTTCCTTTCCTTGCTCTTCTCTGTCTAAACCAACCCTGAAGAGCCCCTTCCAATGGTTCAGCCTTTCCCCCAGCCCTCTGTTCCTCCCAAGTTCTATGTCTGCATGCAGCCCCACTTCCCTCCTTTACGCATGACCCACATCTGTGTGCAGGGGGCTCTGTGCAACCCCACCCAGATGCCTCTCCCCTGCCTCTCTCACCAGGAAGGGCATTAGTCAGGATAAGCCAGTCTTTGCTGCAGTAACAAACACCGCCCAGGTCTTAAAGCCACAACAGGCAATAGTTTAATTCTTGCTCACTTGGCCAGGGATGACTCAGCAAAGCTGGCTGACAAAGGCTCATCTCCTGCACAGCCCCTCGGAACACGCGGCCTCCTTGTCAGCGGGGCGGGCAGTGAACCAGAGCGCTAGCCAGCAGGTATGTGCAGCAGAAGGGGGCAATTCATGGCACTTCCACCCACAAACCAAAGGCCGCATGGTTCCTTCTAACCGCCGGGGGCTGGGAGAGGTTCCCAGTGGGGGAAGAGCAGGCGTGGATGAGCCCAGGAAGCTCGTACCACAAGCCGAGCCCAGGCACACAGTTAGACCCTCCCATCCACAGGCAGCGTGGACCCTCGGACCTCCCCAGACCCTAGGATCACGCCTATTGCCGACTCTCCTAATCTCTGTGCTCTACGTCCAGCTGACTCCTGTCTTCCCCTTCCTCCTGCTTTACCCCAGCTGGTGAGAGTCCTTGTGAGAAATGCTAGTCATGCTGACTTATTCCTGAATACCTTTCTGAGCAGCCTGAGGGAAATCTGATTCAAAAAGATAGCCCTGTTTTTTACAGGGTAATTACAGGCTGACACAGAATTACAGGATAATGAGAATACAAGAACGTGGGGCTAGAAGGAGAAGCGAAGCAGATGGCAAAGAAGTGGAGGCTTCCGCTGAAGCCTGGGAGACAGACTGAGAAGGGGTTGGCATCGCACCGCAGACCCGCCTTGATGATCACAGACGGGGCCCTGCACCAGGTGCCTCCCCATGACTCTCGGCCACTCCCCAGACCTGCTGGGTCAGAATCTACATTTTAACTCAGTTTGGGAAGCCCTGCATCAGAGCACTTCTGGACACACCTGATGGGAGGAGAGATCTGGAAAAGACCTTTGGAACTCAGTGAGAACAGGCACACGGAATTCTGCAGCCTCCTTTCTTTAAAAAGGGACGGTATAAATAGACATCCAGGGTATGAAGCGTTTGATCTGATCTCTTCCAAACTCTACCTTCCTTACTGTGGGCTTCCCAAGTGCCCCTGCGGGGTTGGGGGTGGGGGGCTCCTGACTGTGTGCCCTCGCCCTTCTTTGTTTAAAGAGATCACACCCTCCAAATGTACACCCTTTCCCTGGGGATCGGTTACCATGTAACAGCATGTTAAGAGGCGTCTGAGCTGTGGGCAACTTGAGAGCAAATCCCAAATGAAGAGATGAAACGCAAATGGTTGGACTCAAAGGAAGGGCTGGTCCCTTCACTTGCGATATCTGGGGCTTGTTTCCCTTTGGTTCGAAGAACCCCCAGGCTGTATGGACACAGGTGTCCGGCATGCCGCCTCATTCCTGCAGAAGTAGAGAATACCTGTCTGCCACATCATGGACCAGAAAGGGTGGAAACCCAGGGCTCAGTGAGAATGGAGCCAACACACCAAAATCCAGAGGGTCGAAAAACGGACAGCAAGCCCCTGAGCGTTCAATGCTCTGCAGTCTGATGACTCCAGGGGCCCAGCTACCCCATCTGCTTGTGGGCTCAGCCCTTCCTTAGACACCCCCAGCCAACCCCCTTTTGTATGAGCTGGTTTGAGCGAGGTTTCCATCGTCTGGAACCAAGAGGCCCATGTCATTTTCTAGGGCCTCACCTCACCTCTCAGGCACCGCTCTCTGGACAGGCCCACAGCCTAAGCACAACATACTGTAATGCAGCAAAAAGAGAGGCCTGGCTACTTGCATCCGTGGTATGAAGCTAGCACTGTAATTATCCATCCAAAGGTCGAGGGAAGAAAAACTGTCCCTTCCGTGGCATTGGAGGCGTGAGCATCTTCTTACAGAGGAGAAAACTGAGCCTCACACACAGGTGCAAGGTCAGCAGCTAGTAAATGGCAGAGGAGGAATTTGAACCCAGATCTGTTAGACTCTAGGGGTCCCTGTCTTCCCCTGTAGCCATGCTTCTCAAACCGGACCAGGCACCACTCCCCCGGGGGACCAGGCGGAAATGCACTTTCTGGTTCACCAGAAAGAAAAGTAATTTCTGGACCTTAGGGTAGGAACAAGAGCCCTTGTTTCCAACAAGCCCCCAGGTGGTGCCGAGGCTGCCAGCCTCCAGGCCCACTTCGGGTAACAAAGCCTGAGGTGTGGTCCTGAGAGCTGCTGTTCCTTGGGACTAAGGAGCAGTCTTGGGCAGGGACTTCGGCTTGCAGGGACCAGAGGTCTGAGCTGATTTTACATGGCTCTTGTGGGGTAGAGAGGCCCCCAGCTCACATCTGGGCTACAGAAGTATTTAGTTGTACAGAACACAACCCTTATTTTTTTTCATAAGATGCAAAGGAGTTTGAAACAGCCTGATCCCCTCACGTCCCTCCCCCACCACGTGCTTTCCAAAATGCTAAAATTGTAGCAATTATTCCAAAGCTGTGAGAGATGGCAGTGTGAGAAACAGATTAGCACAAGGGAGCACATGCTACAAACCCAGGAGAAGTCCAACCTTTAAGGAAAAACAATAATTTAAAAAACGGTTTTTGCATGCATCCCAGAAGGAGCAGAGGAAGGGCAAGGAGAGGCAGCCTAGGGGTACTCCTGGCCAAGGGCCTAGCAGACCTGACATGGCTGCCAGCAGTTCTCTGCTGGGACGGGTGCGGTCCCCTCATGAGGGGACGGAAGTGGCTTTGAGCTGCATCTCAATGTTGCTACAGCTTTGCTCTGTGATGTTACATCTGAGCTCATCTCTGCTCTGTCAAGAGCTGCAGGTTTAACCCATCTCCCTTCTTGTTTCAGGGCTGACACTTAAAAATCAAAGCACATGTTTGGCAGTACGGATGGGAGCTGAACACGCTCGTGCCCTCTGACCTAGCAAGTCTGCCCCTCTGTACACACGCGGGAGGCATATTCCCACGTGC
The DNA here is from genome assembly GCA_032199065.1 of Smutsia gigantea. NCBI lineage: Eukaryota > Metazoa > Chordata > Mammalia > Pholidota > Manidae > Smutsia > Smutsia gigantea. The sequence continues at coordinate 923,425 of JAVSCE010005671.1, forward strand.
ACCGCAGACACGGCTGTGCATAGAACCCTGAGTCCTGAAGGCGCTGCCCTGGAACGACTCAAACGCCCACCAGCAATAGGCGAGATCAGCGAGCTGAGCTATTACAGAGCAGAAGGTGGGGAAGGGAGGGACTCTGCCTACAAGCCACACTGGGGTGCGGTTCATGACCTACTGGAGGGAAGGCAAAGCAAGCCAAGTTTTTGAGAGGCAGAATGGCTGCGGGTGCTGCAGAGGGGGCGGAGGGAAGGGACAGAGAGGGCGGGTGTCGCGGTGCTGGTTCCTGGTCCGGGTGCTGGGGACACCGGGTTCGCTGTGCGAAGGTTCTTGGGGGCGCACCTACCATCTGTGCTCTTCCCATGTGTGTTTGTGACGCTGGCATTTACAATTCTGCTTAAGGAAAGAACAAGACTAGTGTCCCCTCTACATCAAAACTGCTTTCGCTTTAACGATTCTGCAGCGGCGCCTCCCAGGCACCCGAGCTCCACTGTGCCTGGCTCCGCGGCTCCTCTGAGTGACTGGCCGGGTCCCTTCCTGCTTCACAGCCACTTCCCCAGCCAGGGCCTCAGCGCCGCAGGCCCTTGTGAATGAGATCGCTGCTTAGCCGGGCTCCCTGCTTCCTGTCTCTCCCATCCGGCAACTTCCAAAGGGGTTCTACATCTCTGCTTTCCTCGTGACCTTCCTTCGCAAACTTGCGCTGCCTGCACCCCCACCACCTTCGGGTCTGCCTCCTGTGCACGGCACTCAAGTCCTTCGCTTTAAAAAAAAATAGGGTCACCTGGTCCCTTCCAACTGTGTCCCACAGGCTCCCTAATGAACAGAGTCTCCTGCCAATTTCCTCACTGTCCCCACCCCGCCCATGTGTGCTGCCCGCATCTTCCAGCGGACAAGAGAGAGCCCAGGTCCCCTCGGCCTTTCTCTTCTTCCCAGAAGGGCCAGCTCGGATCTCGTTAGCCTCCCTGGGGGAGAGCCGGACCTTAGCCTCGCCCAGCCCCTCTGGGCCATAGTGCTGTGTCCTTACTTGCCCAAACCATTCAGGGTGTAACCCTTGAAAGGGAATAGGGAGAAAAGTTTCTGCACTTTATATCCACCCAGATACCCAGTCTCATCCTGAAACTTCAACATATACAAAAAATAAACATCGGGGATAAAACTGCCCAGTGACTCCGGAAGATGACACAGCGTGAACATTTCTCCCAGCTGCACAATGGAGAAGCTGAGTAATAGGTGAGCTCTCTAAATGACAGGGACGGCGGTCACAGGGGCTTTAAGTTCAGCTGAAACTCAACAGCTATTTTTTCCCTTCCTCTTGGGTAAAGCGTCTCTGAAAAAAATCCTGCTTTTTCAGAGACTCAAGGCTGGAGTCACTGCCCAGGCAGTTCCTGGCCGGCCGGCCTGGGCTGGGCACTCCTCGGCCCTCCCCTGGGTCGGCGGCAGGAGGACTGGAGATAGCATGAGGCAATGCTGGCAAGGCGGTGGCCGAGGGAGCCGCCAAAGAAACTCTTGCACTTGCTGTGTAAGCTTGAAAGGAAGCAGGTCACCAGAGGGGAGCAGTAATTTGCATGCAAACAATGAAAGTCACAGCTGAATTTCTGACCTTGCGCAGAGGATCCTCCTCAGAATGCAGTTACAGTAGCCGTCAACAAACCAGAAAAAGACCAACACAACTGCCCTTAAGAACAACCGCTGGAGTCAAGACGATTCTGGGTCCAAATTCTGGCTCGGCTGTGCAGTCACTGTGCGACGTTGGACACGCTGCCCGATGCCTCGAAGAGTCTGGTTCCTCACCTGTGAGATGGTGATCATAGCACGCATTCTTACGGAGGTGGTACATAGATGAGAATGGATGGCAGTGCCCAGCACAGAGCAAAGGCTCAGAAATAGCTACTACATTCAATGGGCTTCCAGGAGGCCCAGCAGTCTTCGGTTTATTAACCCTCTACGTGCAAAACCTCCCTGGCATTTTTTTTGCTTCCCTTGCTCTGCATCCTTGCAAACAATGAAGGCCCTATGAAATGAAAATTGGGAGGGGAAAGCAAGGATGGTACCCAACGTGAGGCCAGCTTAGCAGCACTGGCCCAAGGAGGCAGACTCCTAGAGGGGATTAGTCGATTCCTAAATATCCCTTCCTTCATGGTCTCATCTCTGGAATTCTACCCTCTTGGGTCCCCAGCATTCTCTTTTTAAGTAGAAGCCCTTCTGTGAAGACAAAGCCTCTTATTGGTCATTCACAAATCAGTGATAAATTAGCATTCTGCTACTATAAAAACTCGGGGTTTTGACTAGGTTTGGAAGATGTAGTTAATTCAGAGCACAGACCACCCAGAGGGGTAGACCTGGGCCAGATGGGGCTTTCCCTGGGAAGCTTTGGATAGAGCGTCCTTAAGAGCATAAACACTCCCCAGGTTCAAATCTCATTCTCATCACTGATCAGCTGTGATCTTGGGAAAGCTACTTGGCCTTTCTGGGTCCCAGTTTCCTTATCTGTAGAGCGGGATGGGGGGCATGAAGTCACCATGAGGGCTGAACACATTATCATGTGTAAGTGCTCGGGTCTGAGCCTGGAACATAGTGTCAGATATATGTCGGTTATAATTAAGGACTTAGGGAGCGGGGAGCAAGGATGCTGACTTACAAGGAAGATGATGCCAAAGACAGACTTCTTCCATTTCCAAGCTTGGAGCCTGGCCAGAGTCACTGTTGTTCTTGGTAAGCCCTCTATTTCCATCTCTGTAGTTCTTTGCGGCCAGCACAGGAAAGGACCCTCTACCACAGCCGAGCCATGTTTTGGGAAACAAGAATGTGGAGGTCACCTGAGGACTAAGCAGCTCTAATACATTTTCCACAAGCAAAGGAACTTGAGGCTCCAAACTACCAGGTTTTACCAACATTTTTCTGGGTCAAGGCCTTCTCTGGCTCATCCCACAGCATCCCCGTGAAAACAGGAAGCTGCAGTGGGGGAAAAGATGCAAGTTTGTGACAGAAGAAAAAAATGCTCTGGAGTTAAGGGATGGGTCAGCCTGTTACTTTATAAACACAGCACCTAAGAGGAAAGCTCTTATTAGCATAATTATCCTTCTAAAGAAATCTCAGAAAATGCCCTTATTAGGCCCTGACCTCAGCCTTTAGACTCAAAAGACGAGAATTAGCTTACTTTGCTTTTTGTCTATGACCTCACTTTCTCTAGGACAACACCCTAGCAGTTCGTGTCCCCTCTTTGAACTTCACGTTCCTTATCTGTAGAATGGGGAGAAAAGTACTCACCTCCTAGAGCCTTAGAAGGTTTAAATGAAATGACGTATGTAATGAGTTGGGAGATACCTCTCCCATGGCTAATGAGTTATATTGTTACCATTAATATTTGTTTCCAATACCACATTTCTCCTCATTAAGTTCCTCCTTTTAAAAGCTCTTCATATCTCAGCTCCTCAGCTCCTCCTACCCCTTCATCAGTGATTTGGGTTGTATATGAAGGTACCATCCTGGAGTCCCAGAGCAGAAATCGACGGGGCACCTCAATGCCTTCCAGCAAGTCCCACGGAAACCGTCCCAGATTGCTGGACATAATTAGACACTTGAAAAAGGAAACTACACACACATGCTTAACCCACACCCTCTGACCATCTAAAGGGGCATAGAATGGGGCCCAGAAATGATCTAAACCAGTGACATCATTTAAACAACTTGCCCTATGCCTGCAGCGATGTGAAAGCACACTCTGATTAGAACCCCTCGCCTCTGACGCCCAGCGAGCACTGAGTTCTTCTCCCAGGACTTCATGTAAGACAGGAAGGTTTTCAGAAGAGATAGCCATAGCTCCCTTTCTCTTTGGGATTTGTGTTCTGTCTTATTGCCCACTTAGACTCTGAGCTACTGAAAGGCAGGCGCCAAGGTCACCGATTTCTCCACCAGTGCCTTGTGCTCACTAAATACATGTTGTGTAGAGATAGCTTCTGTACAATGCCAGGTGACTTAAAATAAAGCTGTTCATTTATTTCTAGAAATCTATCCTAGTAAGCAATCAGAAATAAAGAGGGGAAAAAAGTCATTCGTAAATATGTCCACAGAAATACTATTTGTCATAGTAAACTATTGACAAAAACAAACAGAATGTCTAACTAGGGAGGGAATGACCAATTATATTGTCATATACTCATGCAATAGTATTGGAATTGTATTTTAACAACATTTTAACTAACTTAATTTTTAAAAAATGGGAAAGTGTTTAAAAAGCAGGTCACAAAATAATTTTTTAAAACAATTAACTGTGCTAAGGAATATAAATGGAAAAAATTTCTTGGAAGTTAACACACCAGAAATTGGGTGGTTATCCCTAGGCAATGGATTGTGGGGGAATTCTTTTCCTCAGACCCTTTGGTATTTTCTAAATTGTGAGCGGGTAAGCATTTTACAACAGAAAAAAAAAAGCTACTGTAAAAGTAACAATTAAGAAGCCACTTTTTAGAAAAGTGTCAGCATCACGTTCTTTGAAGATCTCACTGCACCAAAGGATTATCATCCCAGCAGAGAAATTTACTGCTTCCCCAAGGCCATATACTCCTCTGCATTCCCAGCTTCCTTGCAGTTAGGGGGCATGACTTCCTGTGACAAATTACCTGTGACACAGAGCACTCTGAGTCGCTTCTGGGCTGAATCACTGGACAACCAGCAGGCTAGCTCTTTCCTTGCAGCGGCCACAGAGGTGACGCCTTCCAGACAGTGTAGCCCGCAGCAGCCTGAGCCCTTGAGTGGCTGTGTGGACCAGAGCGCTCCCCCTCCCCCACATCCTGTGGTGGACCCTTGGCCTGAGGAATAAGCTTCTGTACCTAAGTCAAGAACACCTTTAGATTGTCACAGTTAAACCTGCTACCTAGTCCTGCGTCCTGTGTTTCTCAAACTTTTCCAGTCACCCGGGGCCCTTTTAAGAATCCCAGTGCCCATGGTATCTCAGACAGTTAAATCAGAATCCTGACATTATAATTTTTTCCTTATCTCACCAAGCATGCAATCTCAAAACCTCCCCTGGGCACCTGTTAGAAGTGCAGATTCTTGGGTTACGTCCCAGACCTACTGACTCAGAGAGGAAGGGGTCCCACAGTTTGCATTTCACAAGACGTCTGGGTGATTCGTGCATGCTCGAGTTTGAGAACCACTGGCCTTGTTCTCTTGGCCTTAAGCAATATGGTCCTATTTCCAAGAGTTGGTCAATTGAAGGTAAATTTACTGATAATATTAAGTAGTGGGTTTATTAAACCAAGTCATGTTACAGCTCTTCAGAAATGCTTCTTTGCTTGGATTCACTTTTGCAAAAGTGTTTTTTACATACGCTTTTTCAAAGATGTTTGCACTAACTCAAGCAACTTACAAAAAGAAAATCTGTCATGGCCTCAAAATATTTCATGGGCAAATATGTCAAAGTCAACAGTTCTCCGATATTTCTGAGTACACTCTTTTTCCGTATTGCCGGACTGGTGAGACTTTGTCACAGAGAGGCTCTGGTCCTCAGCCGGCATCTTGGGACCACTGGCCTACGTGACAGTTAAGGCCGACTCTCACTTCCCCAGGACATGAAATCGCCAAAGCTTCCAGATCTACGGGAAGCTGAAACGTCTAAGCACAGCGTCACAACTGCTAAATTCTGCTCTCCCCAGTTCCACAAAGGCCTCAAGGCTAAACTATGTCACGTCTACAGAGTAACTCACACATTTCCCCCATCTTCGAAATTGAAAACAATGACCAGGCCGCAGCATGTTGTTGAGAATGTTCACAAGTGAGGCCCATTTGTAAAGACAGAACTCATGCCCTGTGACACCTACTTCCCCCAGGACAATCCCACCCCCACCCCAGGGGACTTCTCTCCTCAGGGACAAGTCACCAAGTACAGTCCCAATAATATTCTGCCACATTCAGTTATGAGCTGGCAGACTGGGAACCACGTATGACAATGTCCCCTGGCAGCGAAGGAACAAGGCCTGAGGCTGAGGCTGGTGGACGTGGGCATAGCACAAAGGGCAGGGAGATGCCTGGTGGGCCAGCCAAGCAGCCCTGAGTCCAGATTTCTGTTCCAATGTGTTTTGCCCCAGAAAACCCTACCTCAGGTTTATCCTCTGAGCCTTGTGGAACTGGGGTTCCCGCGGTCGCCACTGAAATGCAGGTCATGTTCTAGGTGCATCAGTTCTCCTTTAACCATCAACAGTAGGTCTTCCTTTTGTATCATCAGTGCTGACCCGGGGTAGCTTTCCCGGAGCTGCTAGTTGAAAAGGCTCAAGCAGATGCAGCCTGGCGGCGGCCTGGAAACCCTGAATAGAGGTATGCTGTACGTCAGGGAGTCAGGCAGTGGGCAGAGAAGGTGCTCCCCTCGGGGAAATGCAAGGCAGGGCTACTCAGGGGAGGTTGATGAGCCTGCCTCCAGCTGTTAGGAGCTCACCTCTAGATTAGGATGTGGGCATCCTAGGACAGGAATACGTGAGGCGTTTGGGAGAAGGCCGGGAGGGGCTGAGGCAGAAAGCACGGGCCACCGTGCACAACCCCCTTCATGCTGTGAGCTGTGAGTCCTCCTCATATCCGGGGAGCAAGGCCCCAGGCGGTGTCTCTGACCTACAGCAAGTTTTTGTATGTGCTTAATGCAGGACCACTAAAATCTATTTTCACTTAGCATTTCTTTCAAAAGTTGAGAACCGCAGTCTGAGAGAAGCTGGGTCACTCGGAGACCACTGTGCCACACACAGACGCTCAGCTTGTGACAAACGCAAGGGCCCAGCCACGCCCCCGTGCCCCCAGCCCCATCCCCAGAACGGGGACATGGGCAGCCCATTTTGGTTTTTATGGAAATCATCGAGGCAGTTCACTGGGGTCATGGTACCTCTATGTGCTCAGTCCTCCGTTGAAATGGGAATTTCAGGGCTGGAAGAAGAAAGTTTAAAAATTAAGTAGATATAATAATACCTTTGTTTTAAACAATTCCTTTAATTTTGATAATATTGTCATAATGTATTTTTAGGTAGTGCAACAATCAAATGCAAAAGAAAACAATTTTTAATGAACTATGCCAACTGTTCAGTATGAAATGGAAATTCGGCCCAAAGACCCAAGTGCCAGTTTGCTGACCTTGAGGCCTCTGAGGCCCTCAGTTCCCCCCATTCCAGGGGGCTTAGACAGAGCACCCCTTTCTCTTGCCTAAGGCTTCACAGAACCCGGGGCCTGCACAGGAAAGCAGTAGGCACAGGGCTCCGCTGGGCACAGCTCCCACGAGCACTCTGCATGAGTACGCTATTATAACCCAAACCTGATTATGGAAACTCATGAGTAATTTTTATATTATAACAATTATGGGATTGAATGCCAGGACTCACTCCCTCAGTCAATTCTCACGCTGGCTTCAAGGGCTCCCCGGGGAATACGGTTCTAAGTCCGTTTGTGGGAAAAAGTCTCCCTTCCCAGGGTGGTGCGCTGTTTCCACGCCCCTGCCAGGCCCAGCACCCCCCTGAGGGGAGCAGATGAGAACTGCCACCGGGTTGGCATCCAATCCTGCAGTGGAAGCCCCAGGAACCCGGGCCAGCTGAGGGAAGACCGTCTGGCTGCCCAAGCCTGTCAGGCCTCCCCTGGGAACCCCGGGCACCTGAGTGGGGCTGGGGATCCTGCTGTGGGGCCGTCCAGGAGCGTGCTGCCAGTCATCAGTACATGGGTTGAAGTATCAACTACTTGAAGCTGCTGGGGTCTTGATGTTTGGGGGACTAAAACTGCGGCACCAGAGGCACCGAGAGGGGAAAGGAGGCGATACAAGCCAGCCTGACTGGCCGCAAGACCCAGGCTGTTGCCAGGGACACAGCCTTGTCCAGGCCAAGGCCAATGAGGACCTGGACCAGGGTCCCGGCAAGCTGCAGGCCAGCAGCAGGTGCTGAGGGTACTAGAAAGGATTCAGAACAACCTGGTAACAGGAGCAGCACATTCATTCATGCAGAGATGTTTACTGGGGCCCACCGTGTGTGAGGCAGCTGCTTTAGTCACTGCAGATAATCAGGATGGGACAGACTGGGAAAGGGTAAGCAAACAGTATTGCCTGGAACGCGCTAATGGAGGGGAAGCGCCGGGCACCAGAGGCCCACAGGAGTCCCCACCTAGGGGGCAGTCAGGCAGGGAAGGGGAGAAGCAGGGCAGGACATGTGGTCCAGGAAAAGGCAGCTTGTGCAAGAGCTCAGACACAAAAAGGAGAGCGTGGCATTAGCAGGGACTCTACAAGCATCATTTTGGGTGGGCTGGAGTTTGCAGGAAGCTGGAGAGAACAGACTAGCTAGAGATGCAGTTTTTTAGGAGTTTGGCTTTTGTCCTAAAGTTAAGGAGGAAACCATGGAGATTTGCAAGTGGGCGAATAACAAAGATGTTTGCATTTTAGAAATCCAAGTGGAGGTTACTTGACAAAAGAGAGGTCAGCCTTCCTCAGGCATCCTCCAGGACGCCAGGACCAGGTGGCAGATAGAAGGCCCTGTGTCCACGTCATCAGCTCTGTTGATTTTATACGAGGCACTGTGGGCATCCAGAGCCCTCTGCAAACAGTCCAGGAGGGATTCAGATCGAAGGCTTACATGGGGCTCAGAGGACACCCACAGAAACCATCACTGGTAAGGTTAGCCAGCAACGGAGTTGGGGAGCGTTTCAGCTTCAGAGCAGAGGGACGCCATCCTAGAAATTCATTCACTTAGTGGGCTCCCCAGACAGACCTTGATTCTTATCTTTATCCCACGACTTCCTGGATTTGTGACCCTGGGCATGTGGTTTCAATTCAGTATCCTCACCTGTAAAATGGAAACCGTTCATATCCAAAAGGGTTGACTTAAGGACCAAAAGACACAGCGCAAAGTTCCTCACATACAGAGAAGGAGCTCAAAAAATGCCGGCTATTGCTTTCCTTTCATTAAACAAACATTCATTGGGCACGCAGGCCACCTGCTAGAGATGACAGGGATGAAAAGACCAGGGTCGTCTTGCCTTGGCAGGCTCCCAGGCTACCACCCAGCCCCGGTTCCCAGCCCTGTGCATCTCAGCGGCTGCAGCTGTCAGTGATCCAGAGACGGCAGTCAGCCAGGCTCAGGGCACCTCTCCAGGTGAGCCAGTCCCCCAGGCCCCCCAGGGCTCCTGATCCAGTCAGGCCCGCAGCTTGGATGAACAGGCAATGGCTGTTCTGCTCGCTGTACAGTAGACTGGGCCCAGGAACAGCCCTGCCCCTTGCATCAGTGCTAGTCAAGATGAATGAGCAGAAAAGAAAATGACTATTAGGCCTTGGGATACTGCCCACTCTTTAAGGCACCTGCGTCTCTAGCTGAAAACACCCTCCAGCTGCACAGAAAATAAACCCAATGATATTCTCCCTTAAATCCTATGCAGCCGCCTGGCACTGAGAGTAGGGAAGACCAGTTCTGATGCCAACATCCTTCCCTGTTCACCGGAAGAGATCCAGTTTGATCAAATCTGGGAACTACAAAGTTCCCAAATAGCCAAAGACCAAGGTCAGAGGATCCACGGTAACATTAACCACAGTGGTTGACTGGGTCTCTTGTAATTAGTTTCCTTTAATCACTTGCACTACATTCTAAGCTCATCCCCATATTCCCAACCCCTAGTACAGAATCAGTGTTAAGAAATGTCCACTGGAGACGGTTGAAATATCCAGGGTGGGGCTCCCGTATCTCGACATCCCCAAGAGGCGCCAATTAGCATCCTGTACTCTGCATGGTTTGTGAGCCATTCTCTTCTCAGCCAGAAAAAAATGGGCTGAAACAATGTAGGAGGAACGAGTTAGGTTAGGCAATTAGGAAGTCCTTCAAAGACTCTAAATGAACTCCCAACCAATGCTGAGAAATTCACTTCTCAAACTACTAGGATGGTAGAAACATCTAGTCTCTCAGACCTGAGATTTGACAACCCATAGAAGTTCACACCATATGGAATTTCATGGACGTGGGAAAAGATCAAATTTCTAATGTGTATTTAAAACCTTTTCCTGTAGTATTTAAAGTGAGTAATCCTCATGTGTCCAATCAACCCCCATTTATCATTTCTAAAAGGGAAGGTCCTCTGGTGAACCGTGGCAGGGGCTGTTCAGTGTCTCAGTCATTCAAACGAGTTCTCTGGAAGCCAAGCGTTCCCAGGCCTGTGTTCCTTACAATTATAGGATGTGACAACAAAAGATGGTGTACCTGGAGAACGTCTCTATGGGAAGACAAACAGCACCTCAAATCGATTTCTGAGGCTGACAAAAGGATGGGGCTTCCAGGATTGTTTCTAACAGTATCTGTGATAGAGTCATTCCTCTTAAGGTAATTTAAAGAGCATGCCAAGTAAATGTTTGCTACCCCAGAAATGTTTTACAATCACTTGCTAGTCCTGACACTGTCCTAGACCCAACTGATAATGTAGTAAATGTCACCATCAGTGACCTGACCCAATGTGACAATGGTCTCACACCCTCATTTATTATTAGCATGGCTCCATCAGGCATTCTGTGACTGCCCGGGACAAAGCAGTACGTTCTAGAGAAGTCGAGAATTTCCAGTGTTTCTAGAAAGCTTGGTGGGCAAGCGTTGGGTTGAGGTCCAGAAAAGGATGAAGAATGGGAACACTTGAGCCACTGTAAGGATGCAGCTCTGAAGTTACTTCCCATCCATTCGGTCAACAGTTCCACTCTTGTTATGCGGGTAACACAGGTGGAGGTGGAAAACTCCTATTTTTGTCCTAAATGATCACTGTGGCTGAGCCAAACTGGGTTTAAAGCCACCTCCATGGGACGCTCCTTGGTCACTAGCTACACCCACCTAGTGCCCACAGCACAGACTCCATGTGAAGAGATGTCACCCTAGAAACTGCTGTACAACAGCATGAGTCCATCACCAAGGCAGGTGAACTACAGGCAACCTGTTTTCATTAGTTCATCACTAACACAAAATGCCTACGTGCCTTAAAACTAAATTCCAAGTAACAATAAAACTAGACTTACATGCATGTGTTTAGGAATAGCTTTATCATGGAGCTTACAAGAACATTTAAGTAAAACCTAGCCTCCAAGGACATGTCTAGGAAAATATACCAAAATTCTATCCGAACGAAGGTGCTGGAATGACTTGCCAGTTAATTTTAGGACAGGAAGCTGATGGTCATTAAAAACAGAAAAGTTCACACTTTTCTGTACAAATGTTTAGATGACATGCACAATGAGTAAGAACAGTAAGCAGTCAATTGACCTGGGTTCCCTACAACTTATCTCTAATTTCTAGGGGTTTGACACCAATCTACATCTCCTAAAAAGTTGACTGATAATACAGTCAAGGCAACTAATTAGTGATTTTTCACTTGATCGGTGTCTTGAGTACCATCTAAAATTTAGGCAAATTAGAACACATCGAAAGTCATGAACCCTTAGGTGATGCTCTACAATTTCACCAGTTTTTTGGGGCAACGTGCTCATTAACCCTGAATGCACAGCAGAGATGTTCCCTTCCTGAAACACAGGAGCATAATCTGGACACACGTATGTTATTAAGTGAATACTTAGAATAGTTTAAAATCAATAAATGGATTCATTTGTAAATTATGCTAACAAATCGAAACCAGCATTCAAGCTCTTTCCTGAAGTTGGAAACGTTTGACTGACATTGCGGTTTTAAGAACTTGGGACACTGAACAGTTGTTTCAGAGAACCTGGATAGGTTTGCCAGGCAGAACAAGAGAGGGACTCCCAAGAGAGGGCTGTGCTCCTTCTCTGGGCCTCCCTGAGGACATCACAGCATATATGCTGCTGTCAAACTTCCGGAATGGTAAAGGCAAGGTTATTAGGGGAAGCGGACTTTAAAGTGTCTCAGATAATACTTCTTATGACCCACAGACAGAACTGGTCTAGGGAGCCCATCACAGGCCTTGGACATGATGGGAATTCATCGTCAGTTTTTAACTTTGACAACAGGAAAGCAGAAGTAAAGACGACATGCACCATCAGTAAGACGCGCCTATCAGAACATTGCGCTAAGGACACGATTACATCATATTCATGAACACATCTGACAGACCAAAAGGGTCTTATAAATAAACATAATAAATGCTTACGTTTCCACGGTAAAGGATAAAGCCGTGATTCAGTCATAGCCACTACATCTATCTACCAAAACAGTACCTCTCAAAGTTAAGGTGCCCAGAAATCACCTGGAGATCTTACCCAAGAGCAGATTCTAAAGAGATACTTCTGGGATGGAGACAGGATTCTGCTGCCTACCACGCTCCCAGGCGAGGCCCATGACATCCCCCAGGACCACCCTTGTGAGCAGGGAGATGCTAAAAGATCATCCTACTTCTTGGTGCACGACTGGCCTTAAAGGGCCTATTTCCTGAGTGTATTTCAGACTTTGGTTATCCCTAAACTGAGCTTTGGAGCAGTCTGTTCTTCGTTGGTTCTGAAGAGTGTACTGTACAAACTCAACAGCAATGTGCTCTTTCCTGGGCGGCCAAAGAGATAAAGGGTTGATTTTTAATTAGGGTGTCTGCTAGTTCCAGTGTTCCAGCACAAGAGTCAGCAACATGCAAAAAAACACAGAAAGCTAATTTGCCAATTTGCTATTATCTGACTTCAGTTCATCTCAAAGGTGGGGGGGGCTGTATGGGGGGAAGAACTCTGTACTTGTAAACACACAGATGGACACACACACACCTCTGGGAGAAAACGCTGCCAATTCCAACTTGGCAGGAGAGACTAAACTATCTTTCTCTATCTGAAGAAAAGGGCTCAAAACAGCCAGGAGCAAAACACCTAAGCAAATAAGAAAGTTGCAGAAATGCTGCTGCCTTCTGATACAGAAGCACTGTGGCCTAAGAGAGCTGGCAGGGAATACAAAGAAACCAGCAGGCCCTGCAGACCAGGGGTTCTCCAGACTGGGCCTGTGGCAGAATCAGCAGGGAGGGCTTGACAGAACTGAGGTTCTTGAAAGACCGCTCCAACCCCAGAGTTTCTGAGTGACAGGCCTGACATAGGGCCCAGGACTCTGCTGGGGACCGTGCAGCCGTCCCCTGCCACTTGGAGTGACACGGAGGTCTTTGCAAGGGGAGGGTCCATGCCTCACAGCTGCATCCCAGCAACTAGCACAGTGCCGGCGCACACAGCTGGTGCCTGGTAAGTACGTGCTTAATGAATCCATGTTCCCACATTCACATCCAGAAACAATTTCACTCCTTGCTTGCTTATGTATAGTTCCTACAGGCATCTGTACACACAGTCACTTCAAAAACAACTTCACACGTGCCTGGCACTGTAGCCCCCAACCTGGAGGGGTGTGATTTACAGCTAAATTAAATCAATCTCAATCACAAACGCTGCGGTCACACTTTTCCTCTGCACTGTCTAGACAGTCAATCTTTGAGCCTTCGGCCACTGCAGCGGAAGCAGATGACTCACCTATCTGAAAGACCCTAAAAAGAAAAACCCTTCTTAGGTAAAACAGGCCAATTCAATTACATACTCATGCAAAACAAACACTTTCTAAATCTAGACAAGAATCTCCCTGGTGGGAATATAAGCATCTGTTTCCACACTGGAACTCAGAGATGGCCCCCTTGAGGACCATGCCCTGGTTGGGGCACCCAGGGGCCTGAGAGTGGTTCCTCACGTAGAAGTGCCCTGAGGCTTTAAGGATTTCTTCTCTACCTCCTCTCCTGTTTACTGAGCAAAGCCCGGAAGGGGCCTTGGCAGGAGTTGTTCAAATCCTGTCAGATCTGCATGTTACCATAATCACATTCATTCCGAAAAACAGGTGTTTCTGTTAAAATCAGTTGTTTCAAACTGTCAAGCATTTTAGACCCCTACGCCAGCTAAAAACAAAATAGTTTGCAAAATAACCAATCAGATGTAATTGTTTCCAGAATTATACACTCTTTAGGTATTTTTTGAGAAACACAGTCCCAAATTAAAGAAAACTGGGGTGCAGATGAAGATGGGTGGAAGAAAATACACACACATGCACACACATACACATATACACACGTGTATGTTTTGCATTTCCTAACATCAATCCAGAATGAATAGAAAAAGGCCAAGCTTAAAACATCTGTGCTTTTTTCTAGTTAAGTCTTGTGTTTGAAAGCCTTTTTGTCTCATTTCCTTGAGTTGACTATCAAAAATAACGGGTTTTGTTCCAAGAACTTAGCCATAACGGTTTCCTTCTACCATGACCACTCAAAGCAAGGAGGTTTCAACATCCCTGGTCGGGATGGTGTCCATCAAGCCTGTGGGAGGAAACTTGCCCTCAAAAGTCAGATCCCAAGGACTAAAGTCTTAACTTTAATATGGTTTAATTAAAAAAAAAATCAGGCCAGTCTGACTTTATTCCTGGAACTAGCGTCTCTGCTGACCTTATTAAACCCAACAAAATAGGTCTGAGACACTACTTTTCAAAAATCAGAGCTATTTTTTAAAAAAGTTTAGCAATGCACTTGGTGCACTGAAAGAAAGTTAAAATGTCAAAAATGTGGGCCCAAATCCCCTGCCTCGATGAACAACACAGACAGACACACAGAAATACCCTACCTTCCTCACTCTGGTTTCCTGTAACCTGCTGCAGGAAAAAAAAAAACAAGCAGAATTCATCCCAAGCCACCCGCTAGAAAAATTCTGAACTTTTATCTTAAAGGGGGAAAAAAAGAGGTTAAAACACCACTGGAACATTGAACAATTTCAGAAGACAGAGATCTTGAATATTACAAGTCAAAACCTTTAAGATGCAGAAATGTTAAGAGCAACTCTTGCTTGGCTAAGAGGAAAAGAAATTTCAAAATTAGTTTGGTGACAAGCTAGTTAATGTCATCCAAGCAGATAGAGAAAGTGATTTTTTGGGGGGCTTGCATTTTCCTGAAAAATCACTTCTGCAAGGATATGAGTCCAAGGGACAATTGGCAATTCTCTTTCTCTTAATCAAATGCCAAATTCACAGTTTCTGTTCCTAATTTGATTTTGTTTGTTCCTCTGTGTTCCTTTTGGGCTAAATGAACCATATAGTTATCAACTCTATAATTACTTATGTGAACCCAATCCACGGAAATAAGTAAAACTTCCTATGGACGAGCAGGACTGCCACTGGTACCTGGTATATGTTTCCTCCCCATAAATACTTCCTGACCCTGAATGTTCCAGAGTCCAAGGGCAGGGGGAGAGAAAAACAAATTCTCAAGGTCATTTCCATCTTTTTAAAGACTTCAAAAATCTAAACCTACCAGGACTTTAAGAGACCCAAACAACTGCTTCCTTGACTTTTAAAAAAAGAAATTTTACATTCCCTACCACTTTGAGACCTTTACAAACTTCAGATTCAGAGCTAAAAAGTCCAGGTCTTACCCAACACAGGTTTAAAGACATTGTACATGTCGAATGTGTTTGTGATAAATGCTGCCATTCTAGTAAAACAGTCAATATGACTTTCCTGTCTCTCTGACATACTTGGTGAAAAATTCTTTTCAGACCTGCAAAGGTTGAGGCACAACAAATTCCAAGAAAAATGTAAACTGAGCAAATTTAAAGAATGCATGGGATTTTAGCCACGTGGCTCTCCTAGGGAAAGCACTGCAAATATGTTGTTCTTTCAATGGGAAAATGTTCAAAACTTAACTAGGTTCTGCAAAACTATACATCCCTTCCCCCAAAAGTTCTCCTTAAAGAACAAGCCACCTTAAATTTACTCCAGATTTCAACGAACTGCGCGTTCTTCCAACATAAAATCGACAGCATATCTTATATCAAGGTCACAAATGTAAGCTCTTTACCTGCAATTATGTGGCTTTAGAAAGGTCTTAACCACTTTCCAGAATACTTCTCCATTAAACAGTCTAGCACCCTCTATGCTTCTTTGTAAATGAGTAACTGCATCGTGTCCGAATAGACCCGTGCCTGCTCTCATTTGATCTGCAGGACTCATAGAGTCCCACACACATTCTCTGACCTGGGCAGGCTGGCATACCACACAGGATTAGGAAGAGCCTTAATCTGAAAAGTCAGAATGCAAATCAAGATTTCAGCCAGCCTGAACCTCAGTTTGCTAGGATGGAGAGATGAGCAAAGACAAAGGGAACCAAGTGACTTTCCAGGAGACACTGGAGTCCAGACAAACACCTGCGCTAAGAGCCCAGCCCTGGCCCTGTACACAACCCACTCACACGGTCACCTGCCTCTGCAAGGAGGGCCTCCCATAGCTGTCTCTTCTTGAATTCTAGGCTGCTCAAAGAAGTAATTCTTGAGATAAAAATGGAGAAAGGGTTGAAGATTAGGGGCCCACCTCACTGCTTCTGAAGTAAGACTCTCCATAAACCACATGCAGCATGCAATGTTACAATTATTGAAAATGAACAATAATTGCGAAAAGCCATCTGAGAAACATAACATTTTAATAAATGAAATAAATACTCCAGTACATGCAAGGTAAAAACTTTTGACACTGGGGTGGGGGGAAAAAAAAATCACTCTATAGTGTAAATTAAAAAATAAAAACACACACTCACAGTAGCTTTTCCCCCATTTGCAAATCACATGGCATACTCTTTCCACACCAAGGATGAACCTAATCCAACACGACTGCTTTAAAAAATAACAACATACAAAAAAAAGGTAGCTACATCCATGTCTAACGAGTGAAAACTGAGGTAACCTTTCTTTTAATTAGGAAAAAAAAAAAAGACCGAAAAAGAAATGAACCAATGACGTCCTTCCCGCCCAGCTGATGCTAAAATCTAGTGGAGGGATTCCAGGAGAAGGGCCGGAGACGCGGTGCCCAGCAGGTCGCCCGCCTTCCGTGCCCCTCCCTGCTGGGCGCTGGGCAACCCCCCAACGCGGGCCTGGACTGCAGGGGCGGCCCTGCCTTCTGGAAGATTCCTCTGGAGCGGCTGACATGGTCGGGGAGGGGCTCACCTACGATTTCTTTGGCATAAATGGAGAGGGGCAGAGAATACGCATCTTCCTTTAGTCTGGGGTGCCCCGAGGGGCAGGGGGTGCTAATTCACAGAATTGGAATTCACTGGCGGTAAAGTCCTGGGCGAAGACCTCTCCCGTAAAGCCTGAGATAGCAGGGTGCAGCCTTCAGACACGGCGCAGGCCGAGTTCCGCAGCCTCTCCCTGTGGTCCGACATCTTGGCGCCCCCGTCAGGGTGCTGCGCCAGATCCCTGAGGCACTGGGTCAGGAGCACGCAGGCCGACACCACGCTCATGGCGCCGCCCAGGATGGCGGTCTGCACCGCCTTGCCCTCGGCGCTCACGGCGGCCGCGCGACCCAGGAACTGCGGCTCGGTGGCAAAGCCCACCAGCGCGCCCACGGCCTGCACCAGAGGCCCGCTGAAGAGCGCGCAGCGACTGCGGGCCAGCTCGCTGGGCGCCGCCTTCACCTCGCGCACGCAGGCCAGCAGCGCCGACGCGCTCGTGCTCATGCACTTGACGCCCAGCTTGAACTGTTCGCGCGAAAAGCGGTCCCGGGACTTGTCGCTGGCCAGGGCACACGCGTCCGTCAGGAACTTGAGGTTGCGCGACAGGCCCTGCGACACCTCCAGCAGCAGCTGCGGCGTCAGGTCGGCCAGCGAGGTGGCGCGCAGCACGGCGCAGCCCTGCTCCACCTCGTGGCGGCAGCGCGTCACGCGGTAGCGGTCCACCAGGCCCGGCTGCGCGGGCTGCGCCCCCGGCGTGGCCACGGCCGCCAGGTAGGCTGCATGGGCGGAGCACTCGGTCAGCGACACCACCAGGTCGCCCAGCTCCACCAGGCTGTCCCCTGCCTCCCCGAAGCGGCCCATGTTGAGCTGGCTCTGCACGTCGTGGGTCAGGATGGAGAGCCCCTTGGTGCGCGCGATGATTGTGTCCCGACACTGCTCGAAGGACTCGGTGGCAGCCCCCGAGGCGGGGGGGCCCTCGAAGAGCACGGGGCGCGCCTCGCTCGACAGCAGCAGCAGGTCGGCCACCAGCTGCATCTTGCCCTTGCAGTGGTCGCAGACGGACACCAGCCTCTTCCGCGGCTGCGAGCAGGCTCCGCCGACGGCGCTCCCAGGAGCCGGAGAAGCCGCCTCGCCAGTGGGCTTCCCCGCGCTGCCACTAGCCATCGCGCCCGGGCGGCACTGGCATGCCGAGGGGGACCCCGCTACCTCCGCCACTGCCGCCACCCCCGCGGCCGTCGCGACTCAGCTGGCCGGGGCCGCGGCGCCTGCCCCGCACCATCATGCCATTCACCGCCGTGGGCGGACGGCGCTGCGCTGCGGCGGCCGGAGCCCGGGCTACGCGGGGCAGGCCCGAGGGCCAGAGCACGCGGGAGGCTGTTCGGGGCGCGGGGAGGCGCTGCGGCGTTCGGCCTCTCGGGGGGCTTGCAGGAACCATGAACCGAGCGCGGCAAACTCACGGGGCGCGCTCTTCGGCGCCGGGCTGCCAGGAAAGTCCCTGCTGCTGGGCCGCCGTCGCCTTCCTGGGCATGGCCCGGGCGGCCGCCGGCGCGGGGAGGGCGCGCGGGAGGGGGAGCTGGGAGTTGTCCTTCCTTCCTTCCTTTCTTTGAAATCAAAATCCTTTCCTCGGGGAGGAGCGCGGGCGGCGGCCCGGGCGGGCCCTGCTGTCAGCCACTCCGGGCTCGGCGATGCACGTGGGCTTCAGGCTGCGCGACCCCGCTGGGCGGCACTTGCCCGCAACGGCGGCCGCCCGGGGCGCATCTCCTGCTGGCGGCGACGGGGCCGAGGGTGTGGCCGGGGCTGGCGCGGCCGCGCAGAGTCAGAGTCGGGCGGGAGCTGCACGGATGGCGCACAGCGGCCGCCCCGCTCGCGCTCAGGCCCGCCCGCCACGCCCGGGCGTGCCGGCGCCGCGGCGGCCCCTTCCCGCCTAGCGGGCTCCGAGCGGCCCGGCGCCCAGGCGGCACGCCCTCCGCCCCGCGCGCCCCGCGGCCCGCCGCCGACGCGGGCGCAGGTCCATCCCCGTCGCCGCCTCGCCTCGGGCCCGCGGCGGCTCAGCAACTCCACGCGCCCGGGCCCTGCGCATCGGCCGCCCCGCGCGCGCTGCGCGGCCCCAGGGCCGGCTCAGAAGGTCCCCGCGGTGCGGCCACCCGCCGGGGCCCCGGCTCCTGCCATGTTTGTCAACCTCCAACTTCCGAGCGAGCCAGGAAACTGAAAGGAAGGGCGGCGGCCGCGGGCGGTGGGCAGACGCCGCCGCCTCCCCGCGGGCCTGTCCTCGCCGCTCCCGCCGGGTCCGCAGCCCCCGGTCCCCTCCGCGCCCGCCGCAGCCGCAGCCTCCAGAGGTCTTTTGTGTGGCGTCACCGCCGTTCGTTTAAATCCCGCTTCCTCCTCGCGCCCTGCCCCCGCCCCCTCCGCCGCTCCCGGATGCTTGCGCGATGCGCTGCTCCTCCCCCGGGAAGCTGGCGGCTCTGGGGCGCCGCGCCCTGCGCCCGCCGGCCCGGCCCGGGGGCCCGCGCCTCCAGGGGCCCGGAGGGGGCGGGCCGGGGGCTCCCGCACTCCCGGAGGTGGGGGCGCGGCCGCCGGCGGGCCTGACGTCAGCTCCGCCGGACCGAGGGCCCCGCGCCTCCTGCCCACCGAGCGGCCGAGCTGAATGGAGACCTGCTCTCTGAACTGAAGGGACCCGAAAGGCGACTCCATCCCCTAGGGACTGCGGGGGTCGAGCCATTATGCGGGACACCCACCTACTGACAAGCTCTCCCAGCCCTTTGTTGTGTCTGATCTCTTGCAGGGGCGGTGCGCGGTGCCGAGGGCGCCCGGACGTGCGGCCCGCGGAGTGGGGTTCGGACGCCTGCCGCCGCCTCCCGCCCAGCTAACGTCCCGTCAGAGTCAGCGTGCGCTTCGACCCAGGGTTTGGGGTCAGTTCTACCCCAGCACCTGGGAGTCGTGTGACCTTGTGCGAGTTCTCTCCAGGGAGCCGTTTTCTCATCCCCACGTGAGACACTGTGCCTCGGCTGCTTGAGCCCTTGGCTCATAAGCGGCAGCTGGGAGATGGAGGGCCTCGGCCGCACGGAGGCCTCCCGTAACCTCTGCCTTCAGCTGTGTGCTGGACTGATCTGCCGCTGCGTAAGAGAAGCAGCCTTTGGAGGTGAAGAATTATCCCCGTTTTACAGATAAGGAAGCAGAGGCTCAGATGCTGAAGTGCCCAAGGGCAGGGAGATGGCAGGCGGCTGGGCACGGAGCCCACCCGCAGTCGCCCCTTGTCACCCAGACCTCACCCTGCAGGAAGTGGTCGAAGCAGCTGGGCTTCCTCCCTGCCGCGCAGCCTCCTCGTCCTGAAACCGGCCCCCTGGGTGCCCAGGCAGCCGAGCCGGTATGTCAGCCAACGGAAACAAGTGTTCCTCCGTCCCTTCCTCGGACCCGGGGTCACCTTTTTTCAGCCAGTGGTAAATGTTACTTATAACTTAGGATGACCTTGCAATTTATGGTCCAAAGCAAACCAGCTGAGAGTGGGCTGTGAGACATGCTATTAATAAAGCAAGCGAGGCCGACAGGTACAGACCGGGATGGTAGTCATCCTGCTCACAGCTGAAAGTGCCCTTAGATAGCTTTTAGTCACTTCCATTTTTAGAGTTCGCTAAACCAAGCTCTTTCTGTGGTAACTCAGGAATAGCAGCACCCTAGTCCTACTTTTTATCCTCCAAAAAATTTATTGTGAGAAAGAAGTCATACCTTTCTTCTATGTCTAGTTTATTCATGAAACTGCTCTGTTTCTTATACCAAGGACCCTCTTCTATCGCCGCTGGAAACGTTGTGCCCCCGCAGGGCGCTTTGCTGCACACGGACTGTCCCACTCTAATTCGATGAGGTCAGGGTTTTGCTCTCGGCCCTCCCTGCTGCATGCTTCTGATGGGGCAGCTCCTCCTAAACTGATCTTCAAATACCACCTCCGCCTTCCTGTAGGTCACCTCTACTTTCTGCCTGCATTCCCTCACCCCACGAACACCGGGCACCGACCACGGCACCAAAGTTCCATAATAAGAACGTGAGGGCTCTATCTCTTCTGCAGGGTGGAGGCCAGAGAGGACAACAGAGTCACAGGAACAAGCGATCGTCGTGCCGCCCTTGGCATGGTGAGCGCCGAGCCGAGAGCCCAGCAGAGAGAGTGCCGCTCCCCAAGGAGTCCGCCCGGGAGGCCG
The DNA here is from genome assembly GCA_032199065.1 of Smutsia gigantea. Classification (NCBI taxonomy): domain Eukaryota; kingdom Metazoa; phylum Chordata; class Mammalia; order Pholidota; family Manidae; genus Smutsia; species Smutsia gigantea. The sequence continues at coordinate 944,547 of JAVSCE010005671.1, forward strand.
GGCGGCGGGTCGTTCAGACCCATGAAATGCAAGTGGAAGTGATGCGTTTCCTCCGGGCTCAGGCCGGGACAAGCCCATCTCCAATCCTCCACTCTCTCTCACCCCCCACAGTATCAGGGAGACTGTGTTCTACATGGCACAGCTAAAAGATGGAGCCCCCGTAAGCCCAGGTGACCAGGGAGGAGACCCTCTCCTGACCTGTGAGGGATGTATATGCTGGCAAAAAGTGAACAGTGTTGAGCTACTGAGTTCTGAGGATCTTTTGTTGCTGTTGAGACAGGGACTGTGGGTGTAGTCAGAGTAGGGCGAGGGCCTCCGGAAAAAGCAAGGCAGGATATTTGCAGTCAGAGCAGTGTAACGACATGCAAGGAAACCCCCTACCAAAACTCTGTGTTAAACATTAAGCTCTAGGGTCATTCTTCAGTAAGATCAGTTAAGGTTCCCCAGATAAAGAAGAGTAGGGCATATTTTTATTATGCTAATCGTTTGTAATCATGTGTAAGATGGACTTTAGCATGCTTAAAGGCCCAGGCCTATGTGCTGTCTTTCCTCTTTCAGATCTGATGGAGTGGTTTTGCAAACTTGGCAACTAATTTAGCATGCAGACCCAGCTGTAAACAACATAATAAAAGGCAAGAAAGAAACCACCTTAAATATAAGATTGCACTTAACTTACTCTTTAGCAAACAGTGCCTCAGCCCACCTTGGTGGTTAGGCTGAGCAGGTGGCCTTGTTTTATATGCCCCAGACCAAGATGCTGGTATCTCGGGGAGAAATTAACAGAGCAGGAGGTTACTTGTATCAAGTTACTTGTAAATATTCTAGCACTGCTTAATAAGTCCACACCCCTAAGCTTTTTTCATGTTCTCAACAAATCCGCCTATAAAACCCCTAGACAATGCACACACTGGACTCTCTTGTCCCCTCCTGGCGTGAGCCGGGAGCTCTGTCCTTTCACTTTATTTCTAAATAAAAACCTGTACCTTGCTCTCCTACCTTGAGAGCGTTTGCTAAGCTCATTCTTCATCTTCGTGAACAAGCATCACTGTGGCATATTTTAGTCTGACTTGATGGGCAGAGGAAGGCCGTGTCTGCCCCTAGAATCACTGGACTAAGGGCTTTCTCTTCAGCAAACTCCACCCATGACCCCTCATAACCATCTTTTCAGAGATGGCCTGGCCACTGGATAATGTATTCTCAATGCCCAGCTCAAGGCCGACACTTAGCAGGCATTTAAGAAATGAATGAACGAACAAGATGCAAAGAGAGCACTGATTTGGGGAGGAAAGGTGGAACTAACAGGTGCGTGGGCAGGATTGAGGAAACATTCCTTTTCTCCTTCCTTGCCTATTCTAGAATTCCGGCGCGTCCACGCCTGGACTTCAGGCAGGTACAAGGAAATAGTATGAGCCTCCGGTTTGACTTTTTTATTGTGCTAAAATACTCATAACATAAAATTTACACTCTTGGCCATTTTTGTGAATTTAGCCATGGGTCAGTGGTCTCACATTCACGGTACACCCCTGTCCATCTCCAGAAATCTTTCATCTTCCCAAACTGGAATTCTGTACCCACTAAGCAAGAAGTTTTCACTCCCCATCTGCCAACCTCTAGAAACCACCACTCTACTTTGTCTCTAGGTACCATATATAAGGGAATCATACAATATTTGTCCTCTTGTGGCTCTCTTGCCTCACTTAGAATAATGTCTTCAAGGTTCCTTGATGTTGTAGCATGTGTCAGAATGGCCTGGCATTCCCTCCGCACTGGGATCTGTGCCTCGTTCTCAGGGCCACCTGGTGGTCAGTGACAGGCGTTCTCTGCCCTGATGTTTGGAGCAGCGCCCCTCTTTTGTGTTCGTACTCACAGATGACCAATTCAATTTCAGGCAATCTTTCTTACACATAGCCAAACATCACCCTTTATTATCTTCCTTTCAATATCTCTTCTAAAGGAAAGGAATTGATATCTGGACAATCTATCCCTCACCCTCCTTTTCCTTACTCTCATTCCCACAGTGATGAATGAGTCTGATGTCGGCCCAGAGAGCAGGATAGCTGTGTGACAGGCCTCTCCCCTTCCCCAGCATGTCCCCTGCTCTCCGGTGTATTTTGTTCCCTCATAGTAAGACTCTTGCCTGGGCAAAAGTTCACCCATCACTCCCCTGTCCTTCCCACCCTTCCTCCACTGGTCCTGGCTTTCTATTCACCTGAAGCTGAGTGCATGAGGAAGATTCCAATCCCATCCCCAAATTTTCAAGGCAATTGCCATATTAAAGATAAATTAAGTGTATTATTCTGAGAATGTCAGTTGTAATTAGATTTTTTTTCCTTCTATCTTGGTGAAGAGAAAAGTAGCAATCAATATTTTGGGGGCATCTGTGTCTTTATGGGCTTGCCCCTGCTTTTAAAATACAACTGCTTTGAAATCCCACTACTTAGAGATAGCCGTTAAAGATCTGCTTGCTGCTGTCTTCCTATGATATATATTCATATCTCTATAATTTTAATACCAATTTCTTACACTTTATGATTTAATAATATAAAATGAACACCTTTGATATCAACAAATATACATCTATATTTAATGACTTGTTTTCCATTGTATGAGCAGACTGTAGTTTGCAGTGTGTAAACATGATTTTACAGTCTAGTGTTCTTGAACATTTAAGGTGGTTCCTGTTTTCCACTCTTATGAGAGTGTTAAAGTTGGATTGTTAGGATGGGTAAATGAAAGACTACATGCATGTCAGTGTTCAGAGGGGTGCCTGCCACATAGTAACTGTACATATATTATCACTATTCATTGTCTGTTTCCTTGAGGTCAGATCTGGATGTGTACTTGTCAATCAGAGATTATGTACATTTTTTAGGGTTTTGATACATTTCACCTAATTTTCATGCACAAAAAATCCACCCCCATGAGGGAATGAGAATGCTTATATCCTGAGCCTTGCCAACAATGTACACTATATTCATCTTTATTTTGGCCTGATAGGTAAAAAAAAATTATATCTTCTTTGAATTTGCATTTTTTTGATATCTAATAAGGTTCTGACTTTTTTTTCATACATAAATTGGCCAGTTATTTATTTTGGATAAATAAAAATATTGTTCATGTCTTTTCCCATTTTTCAATAGGAGTGTTCATCTTTTTCTTACTGATTTGTAAGATTCTTGTATATGCCATGTTGGAGTTTTCCTCCCAATTTATTTGCCTTTAAACTTGTTTTTCATAGCATTTAGCAAAAACACGTTTTAACTGTTATATATAATTATGCAAGTCCTACTTCTCCTGTTCACGAGTGACCACGGTGACCAGGAATGGACACCCGCCTGGGCCTGGACCAAGCACATTCTCTCCTGGAAACCTGGACTTGTAGTCAAAACATAATCGGTTAGATGCTACATGGAAGTAAATCTGGGAGCAGATAAAGCTCAGCAGATAGGTGGTGCCTCTTCTCGCATCAGCACTAAAAAGTAGCAAAAGAAGAGAATAGAACTTATTGCCTTGGCCTCAGCCCTGCCCTTGAGACCCCCCATCTGTGCCTCTCCGTGATTCCGTCTTTACAGGGTGAAGGTTCGGCATGCTACAGGGTGAAGGTTCGGCACACCACAGCCTCCAGAACCATGGCACACCTTTCAGTCATCAGCCTCAGTTCCGACTGAGCTGTAGTGGTGCCATCCCAAGTTTTCAGTATTTTGAATATTACCCCTGCCTGATTCCAAATACTGCCGGAAACTCTTGCTGTGCCTCCAGTGGAGGCATGCCTCCCCTGGTGTAGTGTATCAAGTCAGCATGAAACCCAGCTAAGACAGCAGTTAGATCTCAGATCCAATTTTGCCATCTGCAGTTCCTGAACCAGTGAGAAGAGCAGCTCATATTAAACTCCAGCAGCAGTGAGAGGCTGGTGGCTACCTTCAGGCCGTGACCACACATCCCTCCCATTTCTGTTCCCTCCTCTCCTGTCCTACTCACTACACTGCCTCAGAGCTGGGTCAGACCCTTATCTCATCCCATCTGAACATTCCTGGCTCCAGACTCCTTTTCAATGGGTTTTGCATATGGCCCCTAGTCCTGAGTGTCTAGATGACTACCCCAGATGGTGCTCTGTGGAAGAGACACGCACACCTGGGCTCCAGTTCTTGCCTGCCACTCACTAGCTGCGTGATCTCGGACAAATTCTGTAATTCCAAAGCCAGGGTTTCCTCTTCCTTAAAATAGGGGTGTTATTATCATCAGATCAGCCCCTCAGGTCCTGACATCCTGCAGTCTGCACCAACTTACTGTGTGCTGTTTATATCCTCGGCTGGTCTGCAAGCTCTTTAGTGCAGGGATGGTGAAAAAATTAATCTTTTCATCCATGCCTCACCTGGCTCTTGATTGACAGTAGGAGTAGGGCCTTAGTAAATAAAGTCTCACAGAGTTGAACTGAGACAACTTCCAAATACCCAAATGGTGAAAATGCAATCATTCCAGATGTTTTTACATTAGTGGATTATAAACGGAATTGATTTCCTCCTTAAATGAAAGCCAGTAGCCCTGGAATCTTTTACACAATCCCAACAATTTCTGTAAAACATTAAATGACTTCTTTTTTAATAACTAGATACTGTGGACCAGGAATCCCAGAACTTTTGCACCTTAACTTGGCAGCTGGCAAAGTGAGTAACCAGGGTGACCCCTCCCAGCAGAGCACATGATCAGCCACAGCTGTTCAGTGTTTTTTAGCATGACTGTACCAGGACAGGGCTCCAGGCCACTGGGTGGGGCAATGCACCCAGGGAAGAAGCTTATGACATTTCCCTTATGATTTCAGAAAAGAAAAGGAAAAATCCTCTTTTTCTTATGAGTTGTTTTTGCCCAATGTCAATAGAATTTGTCATAGCATGTATACATATAGACAGATGCATGCATGAGTATGTACTGTATCAGCCTGATACAGGGGGAGAGAATTTAAACACAATGATCCTCAGAGTGAAGATAAGGCAGACATTGTTAGCTAGTTGCCTGCTCAGTGTTCACTTCCTCTTTTCTTTTGCTAACAGAATCCCAATTTTATTTGGGGTGACAAGGTATACATCCAGAAGACAGTTTCCCAGCCTCCATTGGAGGACTACATTCCAGCCCATGAGATATAAACAGAAGTGTTGTGCAGAATGTCCAAGTAGGCTGCTTAAAGGAAGCTGACTCCATTGAAAGGTATGTTCCTTTTGGCCTTCCTTCCTTCCTCTGGGTGAAAGTCATCTTGATGGCTGGAGCACCAGCAGCCATCTCAGAACTTATTGTGATTTTGAGGATAGAAGCCACAGGCCAGTATGATGGATCAGGATGAGAAAGGGGCTGTGTGCCAGGTAGTTCAGGAGCCACACCAGCCCTAGATGCTTAGTTTCCAGCTGCTCCTGTGAAAAAAAAAAAAGTCAAACAATAACAACAAAGCCCTCTATCTTGTTTAAGCCACTTTTTATGGAATGGATTTGTCTGTTACATGCAGTCTATGAATTCTATTCAAGCAGGGTGTTATCAGTCTGCTAGGGCTTCTGTAATAAAGTACTACAGCCCAAGTGGCTTAAACAGAAACTGACTCTTTGTCTGGAGGCTGGAAGTCCCAGCTCAAGGCATCAGCAGGGTTGTTTCCTGCTAAAGCCTTGCTCCTTGGCATGTAGAACACTGTCTGCTCCTGTGTCCTCACTACACGACCGTGTCCAAATTCCATCTTCTCATAAGGACACCAGTCTTGTTGGAGTAGGAACCCCCACAACAACCTCACTGTATCTTGATCACCTCTCTGAAGACCCGTCTCCAAACACAGCCACATTCCGAGGTACCTGGGCTTAGGACCTCAACCTATGAAGTTTGGGGAAGAGGGGGGCACGGTTCAGCCCGTAACACAAGGCACGATAAAGAGGATTATCTTGGCTTTTTTTTTCTGGTAATAGAAAAATTGGTAATAAGTGCCCGGCAATAGGGTAATAGAGAAACACACTAATGGTATGTTAGAACCAAAGCATACCATCCAGCAGCATAATCAAAGTTCATCCTGTCCCAATGTTTGGTGAGAAACACTTGGGGCTCACCAATTTGTACGGCATGCGAACACGAACGCATACGGACACAATGACACCATTTCTGAGACACTCATGTTTGCAAATGTGTAGGAAATGTGCCCGACGCGTGACCTGAGGGACCTTCCCGGCCGGCCGCGCGCGGGAGAAGGCGGGCCTCGAGCGGGGAGCGCACCGGAGCCCCCGGCGCCGCCCGGCAGAACCACCAACTCCGCGGTACCCAGGATGCCACCCGGGACCAGGCGAGGGGTGAGTGGACGGTGTGGGGGAACGCGTATGGGTCGGAACCCGCGGCACAGACCGGGTCGGGGCCAAGTTGGGACCAAGAGGCGGGGTTTCCGGAGCCGGGGCTGGAGGAAGCTGGCGGGGCCGGTCTGCGGCGGAGCCTTGATAGGTCGACGACGGCCGGGAGGCGGGCCGGAGCGCGTAGGGGGTAGGACCCGAGGGACGGGTCGGGGGCGGGGCTAAGACGGCCGGGAGGCGGGGCTTCCGGAGGCCGGGCCTGGTCGGCTGGTGAGGGCCGGGAGGCGGGCCGGAGCGCGTAGGGGGCGGGACCCGCGGCGGCGACGGCGGGCGACGGGAAGATGGCGGCCTCCGGCTGGGCGCGCTGGGCCGCGGTCTGCCTCTGTGCGTCCAGCCTGCTGGTGCTCCTGCCGCCGCCGAGGGCCTACGCCGCCGAGGGCCCGGCCCGCACGCCGGGCGAGGCCGCCGCACCTGCGCGCAGGAAGAAGGACATCCGCGACTACAACGATGCGGACATGGCGCGGCTGCTGGAACAGTGGGAGGTGCGCGGCGCTCCCGGCCTCTTCCACCCCGCCCGCCGCCCTCCGGCCCGTAGCCCCGGGCCCGCGTCCTCGGCCGCGCCGGGGAAGAAGACCTTCCCGCCCGGAGGCCGGGGGCGGAGCGGTCGCGGGCCCGGGGGTCGTCCCGCCCTCCCGCCGTCCGGGCCAGCGGGTTTCGGCCCTCCCGGCTCAGGGGAGCGCCCCGAGCGCGCTGCAGTTTCGTGCGAGGCCTTATTTTGGTGGCGGGGCCGGCAGCAGGGCTGCTGGCTGTCTCGGGGAACTCGCATTTTTCCCTTCGAGGAGCGAAGGCTGCTTCTCGCGGAGTAGTGTCCCGTTCCTTGAGTGCCCCGGAGCGTGTCGTTCCCGGGAGGGTGCAGCGGGCTTTCCGGGGTAGAGGTCACACACCAGGAGCCCGGGGTTGCCTTTCAGCCTTCCGACGGTGGCTGATTTGTCTCGGTTAGTTTTTAGAGCTGGTGCAGTAGAGTCAGAAACTCGTTTTCTTCTCACTCTGGTCTCAGGTTCCTTACCTGCAAAATGGGGTTTTCTTGGAGGATTCCTTCGAACACTGATGTTTTGTTATTTTGTGGTTATCTGTGTGTGTGTTCGATAGAGGCTTTCGGACGTGAGTTTAAAAAGCCGTCTGATGTATTATTGGACTAGAAGAGAGCTGAATGGTATTTTCAAGTATATCTGCAGTTGATAGAAAGACTGGGGTAGATTTGAGAGTGTGCAGGCCGCTAACGCAGAGGGAGCTCCGTGCAGCTGCTCTTTCCCCTTGTCTCTGCAATCTCCCGGCCTCTTCTCGGACCCTAACAAATGAAATTTTCGACGCCCGCCACACCAAGGCTAGAATACCATCTCGTGAGGAAATCCTGCTTTGGAAATACTCAGACCCTGAGCTAGACCAGAAAAGGTGCTGCAAAGGTGAATAAGGGATCCAGCCAGCAGGAGCGGTAGAATATAAAAATAACCACAGCACAAAGAGGAAATTGCCCGTGCTGTAAAAAGAAAGTGCAGTTGGAATCTCAAAGGGCTTCGGGGTAGTTTTCAGGGAGGAGATGGCATTAGGTAAGGAAATGCGGGAGAAGGCACTAAGGGGGCAGCACTGCTGAGGATGGAGCACGCGGGCACTGGGCGGAAGCTTGCAGATAATAATAGACTGGGCTCTGTTCAAACCTCTTAAACCTGGGAATTTCGACTGGTAGAGAGCTTGTCTGTATGAAGTGTTAGTTGTACCCACCTCGGAGTAGTTCCAAGAATTAACTGAGGAAACATGGGAAGAAATGAGGCTAGTGTGTTGTGTGGTCCCTGAGGGGGCCTTACTGCCTAGTCCTTTACGGGTGAGGAAACAGGCCTAGAGGAGTAGGAATCTTACCCGGGCTCACACAGGTAGTGAGCTGGCACTGAGTAAGATCCCAGGCCTCATAGAAATACAGATCCCATTCAAGCTCTGCGTTAGATTCTTTTGTTCTCATCTTTTATTTAAAATATTTTAAATATGTTCTTATCAGTGTCTTGAGCCTGGGCCCTTCAATGATTTGTAAAAAAGACCAAGTAAAAGTGATATAGGAACTTTTGTTACATTTTAGTTTTTTTTGTTTTTTTATAACAGCTTTATTGAGATATGATTTCCATGCCTTACAATTCACCCCCTTAAAATGTATGTTTCTGAAGAGTTTTGCAACCATTACCACAACCATTTGAGGATGTCTTCATCCCCTAGCCTGTTAGCTGTCCCTCAGTAGCTCCCAGGCTCCATCCCGCTCCAGACAGCTGCCAGTCTGCTCTCTGCATTGGTGTGTGCCTGCTCCAGACACTTCCAGTCACTGGAGTCACGTAATGCTTGGGCGTTTATGTCCGGCCTCTTTTCATTTACCGGAATGTTGTCAAGGAGCATCCGTGTGGTGGCATCTTCCTTTCGTTGTGGGAATTAGTGTTTTCTCCAAGGACCTCGGCTTCTTTTAAGTATTTTTGATACATCTACTATCTGTCTTCTATTTATTAGTCGGCATACTACTGTAAGCAGAATCTATTCATTTCTTTATATCAGTATGGACTCAGTGGTTCTTATTGTATCGTGAGAGTGGTAAGTCATTCTCTGTTTATTCTGATTTTCAGATCATTCCAGATTAGGGTCATGACCACTGCTCCGTGTCAGCGTCTGTGTCATTCTGCCTTGTCCCATAATCGTTTGGGCACTTTCCTATTTTCTGATAGAAGAAGACATTCCAGGCTCATCTCTTTCCTTTGCTGGAACTAGCCTTTTCTTTAAGGAGCTGTGGGAAAAATACTTAAATTATTCTCCTGAATGCATCTATCAATCCACCGACCCACCTATTAGAAGTCATGAATCATTCTGATGCCTCTGGGCCCAGCCTGATGCCACGGGGCACATCCTTCCCTCTGCATATTCATGATTCCCCTTGGCAGAGTGAAGAGCCTAGCTCTCGTCGTCCTCAGTGCATTTACTGCTTTCTCAAGCCTAGACCTTGCAGGTAGAAGTCTCAGAATGCTGGCTCACACCACTGCAGAAACCAAACCCTCTAATGAGGATTGCTTGTTTACAGTTTGCATTTCTTAGATGAAATTGATATACATGAAATGCAGATTTTAGAGTTTTGACAAAAGGTTACATCTGTGTTACCCATGCCCTTGTCATAATATAGAACATGTCCATCACCCCAGAAAGTCCCATGTCCCTTCTCAGTTCCCCTCATAACGCCCTCCCAGATGCAACCACTGCTGTAATTTCTGTCATCCTAGATAAATTTTGCCTATTCTTGAACTTTCCGTAAGCGAGTTGTATAGCATATCTAATCCTGAATCTAGCTCTGTCGCAGTTTAATTCTTTTGAGATCTGGTGCATGTGTCATCGTTGCTGTGTAGTGGTGTTTCATTGTTTCACCAAACCCGAATGGGGCCATTTCTACAGTCTTCCATTCTGGGTTGGTTCTTGGAGAGGGAAAAGGCTGGAAACCCATCACATGGGGGCTGCCTGTGCTTGGTGACACTGAGTAGCAAAACTTTGATGGGCGGCTAAAGTGCTGACAGAAATTGGATTCGGTGCAAAAATCACGTAGAGGAGGAAACCCCTGGGTGCTCTCCCCTTCTTACTTGGGTCACCAGTCTGCACCTGACGTGCACAAGCTCTCGCTGTGCCCGGGGCAGGTCCTTCCTGACGATTCTGGTGCTTCTCCCTCTGTCCCCCAGAAGGATGACGACATAGAAGAAGGTGATCTCCCAGAGCACAAGAGACCCTCGGCCCCCATCGACTTCTCGCAGATAGACCCAGGCAAGCCTGAGAGCATCCTGAGAATGACCAAGAAGGGGAAGACCCTCATGATGTTCGCCACCGTGTCGGGGAGCCCCACCGAGAAGGAGACGGAGGAGATCACCAGCCTGTGGCAGGGCAGCCTCTTCAACGCCAACTACGATGTGCAGAGGTGAAGCACCAGGGCCCTGCTGGGGGGGGCGGAGGCTACCTGCCCCGCCGAGCCTCGGCAGGCTGTCCTTCCAGGGCCCTGGGCCTTTCCTAGTCGGGTGTCCTCTCTCACATCGCTTTATTTCTAATTTCTTTTCAAAGCGGAGCGCTTGTTCCTGGTTAAAGCCAGTAACTTGCTCTCTCGCACAGCTCCTTGGGTCCCAGAGTCCTGCTGGTCCTTGTCGCCCGAGTAGACAGTGTGCAGCTCGGCCCCAGGGGGAGGGGCGCCACAGCTGGACAGCAGGCTTCCTGTGAGGCCGTGGCCACACGGGCAATGGACCCAGACTCCTAACAGGCGCCCGAGTCACGGCGAGGGGTCCGACTTCCACAGTGCAGGATGGGCCTGAGGTGCGATTTAAGGAATTTCTTTTCACCTCCTCAGTAACAGTTCTGAGGGGGACGGTCTTTGTGTCTTTGCTTAGGAAACTGAAAAGGAATAAAGAACTGAAGGGATGCTGAGAGTCTGGGATAACAGCGAGCTTTCATTTGCTGAAATGGACACTTAAGAAAGCAAATGAGTGTTTCAGTGACGCTGGTCCAGCACTAGCCCCCATCTGTAGTGGTGAGGGTGTCTAAACAGAAGCAGGGTGGGAGTGCAGCCCTTCAGGAATGGAATACTCACACCTCGCAGCCACACTTGTGGTCCCCCCGGACCTGATTCTCTTCCTCCTTGGGACATACTGAGTGTTGAAGGTGCATGTACGTGAGCTGCTCTCTGCTAACCTCTGGGTCAGGATTTCTGGCTGGCAGCTGAGTGTCCTCGTAGCCCTTCATGGGTCCTTCCTGTGACCCGGTCTAAACCAGTGGTTCTCAGTCTTTATCAACAGGAGTTTGTCAAGTGGCACCTTCAGTGAGCACCTCGGAAGGTAACACAGGTCCGATGGCGCCTCCTGGCGTCCTCAGTGGCCCCTGAGACACGTCTGCAGCGTCCCAGGGAGTTCCCCCCCCCCCACCGCACCGTCCACCACACCCAGGTTCTGTCTGTGTGGATTGAACCGAGGGGTTAAATAGTTCAGTTGGCTGTACAGTGAGCCCTTGAGCAGTGTGGGTTTGAGCTGGGCTGGTCCATGTAGATGTGGGTTTTTTAAATAAATATACTGGAATTTTTTGTGGAGACTTGCAACAATTTGAAACATTTTCTTTTTTCTAGCTGACCTTATTGTTAGACTACAGATACCACATAGAATACATGTTAATTGGCTTTATGTTACAGGTAAGGCTTCCAGTTAGCAGTAGACTGTTGGTAGTTCAGTAATTGGGAGGCAGAAGTTATACAGGGATTTTCAGCTGTGGATTTCGGCACCCCTCACCCCTGCATTGTTCAGGGGTCAACTGTGTCCTCAAACATTAAATGTCAGTAGCTGCTAGGTCTTGGAAAGTACAATTTTCTGTTCTGTATTCATGTAGAATTTGAAAGAAATTATTTCACGGTAAAAAGGAGTTGTTTGAAGTGCAGCAAATCATTCTGTGCCCCCTCTGCTGTGTGCTGACCGCCGTCCTGTCTCCGTAGGTTCATTGTGGGGTCAGACCGCGCCATCTTCATGCTGCGTGACGGGGGCTATGCCTGGGAGATCAAGGACTTCCTGGTCAGTCAAGACAGATGTGCCGATGTCACTCTGGAGGGACAGGTGTACCCTGGCAAAGGAGGAGGAAGCCAAGAGAAGAATAAAACAAAGCAGGAGAAGGGCAAGAAGAAGGAGGGGGACCGCGAAGCTTGGGCTTCAAAGGAGGACAACCGAGCCAGGAGTAAAAGAGAAGACCTGTAGCGGGGCAGCTGTGAGGCTCCTCAGAGGGGCCGCAGGACAGCCGGCCGGGTGTGTGGGGACAGGCCGGGCGCGTGCGCACCCGTGGGGTCCTAGCTGCTTCTAGGAAGGGCCTGCCGCCTGGCCAGTTTGTGGTCTGTGTAAGTACATTACAGTTTAAAAGCCTTGACATAAGACAGGTTTTGTCACTAACATTGAACATTGACAAACTGGAGTTTACTATAAAATCACGTCTGGTGAACACCTGGATGTGTTACTTTCCCCGTGACATCTGGGCCATCCCGGACACTGCCACGGCCCCGCTGTGCCTGCTCTGTGCCAGTGGCCTGCTATGTTGTCTCTTAGCTGAAGGGCACCAGGTTCTGGTCAAACTACTGAGACTCTCGACTTAACAAATCGGGCTCTTTGTGCCACAAATGTCATCCTCATGAGTGTGAACTCAAAATGTGCCACGGGGACTCTGGCATCGAAATATCCAGTCAAGATGCCAGGGTGTGTAAGTCCCGACGCTATGCAGAAATAACATGACTTGGAAATCCTTACTTTTACTTTGAGTTTCTTTGACTTGAATCCCTCTTGCCAAAGAGAATTCTTGGTGTCGGTCAGGTTTTATTTGGTCTGTAAAGCCCAGGGGTTCCGTTGTGTGTCCTTATATAGGAAACGGTAATGCTGGTGTTGGGGTTCATGTTTTCCTTTGATGTGATGGTTTTGAAGGGTGTGAGTCGGCAGTTGGCAGAGCCCTCCACAGTGTGGCAGAAGGCTGGGGGCCTTGTTTGCTTGTAAACACCTTCTTTGATAAAGTGCCTAACCTGATGGTGGTCTGTGTGGTAGTAACATGTCACACCGCTCTCAACGTCCGAGTGCCACTCCTGTGTCAGCGTCTACTCTGAGTAAGTCACAGAACTTATTACGGGTGTCAGTTTTAAGAACTAAAATTATTTGTAAAGAATTTCATTGTGATTTTAACAAAAACAGCACATGTACATGGTTAGAAAGTGTCACTCTTACTGAATGGTACAGAGTGAGAAGTCTGCCTGGTCCCAGGGGAAGCAACTGTTAATTTGTTTCCAAAAAGAAAAGGGCACTTAGCCACTTACAGTGACGTGTGTGCTTTGGCCTCACGGCATCTGCTTCAAGGCACCGCTGTGCTCTGGACGGGAAGTTCGCCCTGCAGGCCCCCCGCCTCCAGGCACCCCCTGAGTCTCAGGAAGGGCACTGTGGTTTCTCTGCAGTTTGCACCCGAGGCTGGAGTGCTGCAGTCGTCCTGCCCGTCCAGAAGAGGGCTTTGGGGTGGAGCCGGCACAGGCCCTGGGGAGAAGCAGGGCACAGGGGGCCTGGTCAGGGTCCTCAAGGCATCCTAAGGGTCCTGTGGCCCTGAGGTCGGCTGTGTCTGAAGCCAGCATGTCCCTAGGCATTTCCAGTGTTCATTTGGGGCAGCCCGGGTCTCTGCCCTCTGTCGCCAGCGTGGAGCAACCACCAGATTGGGTGACTACTTTAACCCGGCAGAAGGCAGCACGCCCTTCCCACCGCCCTGGGCCTCATTTCCCCCACACGTCTCCCTACGCCAGGCTGTGCCTTGGCTTCCTGGGCACTGCAGCGGGCCCAGTGTGCCCATAGTGTCCATCAGGACAGGGTGACACGCCCCTGTCTCCAGAAGCAGGGTGAGGAAGGGCTGATACAATCACATAGGAAGTAAGTGGCAGCTGGTAGATGAGAGTACCCGGGCCCAGAAGTGGATGGGGACGGAAGGAATGGGGATGGTCGGAGGGGACCTCCCTGCAGCAGGAAGAGGAAAGGAGGACCCGAGTAATCCAGGCAGAGGCTCTGTGGTTAGAAATAGCAAAGGAGGGACGATGGGACAGCCAGTGACCAGTGAGGAGGTGGGGGAACTGTAAAGGGCCAGGCTAAGAGATAAGAGGCACACAGGTTTCTTAGGAATTTGGGATACCCTGAAGGCTTTCAAGGTGCCCTTGGGTGGGTGCAAGAGAGAATCCAGTTTGCATATGGCTGCAGGGAAGAACTGGGAAGGCGCACCAGTGGGTGTGCGAGGCAAGTTGGGAGGGTGTCTCAGTAGCTTGGGCCAGAGTTGAAGGCGGCCTGCATTAGCAGGGTGGAGGTATGGTGGTGTCGCTCAGGGTACAGGACCTTGGCTGCCCCAAAGCCGCCACACCGGAGGGGACACCCACAACAGCCATGCAGAGACAGATGCCAGGCAGCCCCACCTGTTCAGCCCCAGCGCTGTCTTCCCAGGCCAGGTGCAGACACAGGAGCCTTCAGCCCTTCCAGCCCCAGCCTCCAGACATCCCCACCATGCAGGCAGCAGGGAGGAGCCGCCCCAAAGCGGTCAGATTCACAACAAGAGAAAGTCATGTTTCAGGGCGGTGGGGGCTAGATACCTACACGTTTGACTTAGGGTTACTTTTTCTGCTTCAATGTTGAGGTAGCAACACTTGGTGTCTTTTAAGACTGTCAGCTCTGAAACGCAAGAACTTAATTGGGCAGACACCTGCCACCCTTCATCCTCATGCCCTCTGGTTTCTGATGTTTTCATTTATAATGTCAGACTCCTTTTACATTTTTCATTAAGCCAAGTTGGGTAATACGTATTAACCCCTGTCAGTGGGGGAAATGCACGAACTTCTTTCTGTCTCCCTGATTCTGATTCTTGTTTTATGGTTTAATATTACAAATAGTTACTTACATCCATTGCTCCACTGGCACAGTCTGAGGCCAGCTTCTTCTTTCCCCTGGAAAGTACCTGCTTTTCCCATCAGATGGTTCCTGCCATTCAGAAATTTTGCCTAGAAAGCCTTAGCGTTGATTTTTCGGAATTCTTTCTTTTTTGTCTCCTAGAACATGGTGTGCCATTTCCAACTGCATATTCAGTTTTGGGTTTTTTCCATCATTTTGGAATGATGCATCTTCTATTGTTAATTTATTTTTAGTTTTGCGTTGGTGTTTAGGCACCAGTTTTTTTCCTAAACTCTGAAATTAGTTTTTTAATATTGAGGTACATACAATAAAATGCACAAATCTCAGTGTACAGATCAATGAGTTTTGACGTGGATGCAGTCACTGAGCTGTTTTTATTACTCAAAAAGTCCAAATGAAGAATCTTCGCTTCAGTTTTTTTTTTTTTTTGCCAGAATAGAATATTAATCTGTATTTGTGTATATGTTCTTCTGTTGTGTTCTAATTGCAAAATGTTTGGCAAGATGCCACATCTTTGTTTTTTCCCCCGTGTTCATGCTGAACAGACACAGCTTTTCCAGACCTTGGCCTCCAGCATCTGTTTTAGGTGAATCCTGATTCCCATCCCTCCTCTTCCGAGCCGCATATCCCTGGATGCAGTTGCAGTTCAAGAGCCGCTACTGCTCTCAGCTTTTCAATAGCTGAGCAGGAAAGGGAGGGGGTGCTCAGGCAAGGCCATTACTGGGCAGGTGGGCTCTGTGTCCTGGACCAGGTGGCCCTCCCCCGCGGAGGGAGAACCAAGCAACCACATCCCTAGGAAGTCGACCGTCCAGTCTCCAGAGTTCCGATTAGCCTGGGCCTCAGGCTTGGCTCCCCGCAGGGAGGTCTGGCCGGAGTGCTCTCTGCTCCACTCGTGTCTAATAGCCATTGTTTTCTGCTGCTCCTGCCGAAGGACAGGCCGTGCAAGATGCCCTTTCGGTCAGTGCAGGCTGAGGACGAGGGGAGGCACACAATATAAGGAGCATCGCAAAACTCAGTATTCAAGATAAAGTTTTAATGCTTGATTTAAAAAATCAAGTTCATATTAAAAATAAGTGATGAGCAGAAGATGAAAATGTTAAAAGCGGTGGGACAGAGCAGGGCGTAGGTCGGGCACTGAGGCCCAGCTCTGCAAGCATGGGGGCGAACCCATGACCTGAGGCCAGCTGGCTGGTTAATGCTGCTTCGTGTTTTAAAGTTCACATTCCCTGGCTTCCAGGTTCTTTCTTTCCGAGGAAGAACAGAAATGCTTGCTGTTACTCAAATAATGACAGGGATGTTAAGAGAGCTCTATAAAAGGAAGAAATTCATCCACCAGCACCATCCCAGCTGGATAGCTATTTTCATTTAACCAGCTTCCTCTCAGACCATTATCTCTAACCTTCGTATTCACAGAGTTGCCATCAGAGCAGAAACACAATTTGTGTTCAGCCTCTCCTGTAGCGTTATATTGCAGTGAAGTTTCCACGGGGCTGCTCGGTCTCCATGCCCGCCATTCAGTGGCCATGTGATATTCTCATCCTTTCACTGTGCCCAGATGGTACCTAACAGGTTGGTGTCATGGAGGAAGCAGGGCCAGACTGCAGTTCCAGGTAGGACTCGGACTTGCAAGGGCGTGAGCCTAGTCTGTGTCCCTGCCGCCATCCCCATCTTCAAGCCACAGCTCCTGTAGGCCGAGTGACTCTCACTCCTTGGGGTGGTGACGGCCATTTGGGACCAGAGGCGGGTGTCTCAGTGCAAGGGCACCCCACACCGGGGTGGCAGATTAGATCCTCTCTTGGCCAGAGGCTGAAAAATTTGGAAGCTGAGTCATTTGCAGTGGAACCACTAGAATGAAAGTTTTAGAACTTCTGTTGGTGATGTTTCTAGATCTGCCCCGAGTTTCTGACCTCCTGGGTCTTGATTATTCAGGCTGTCCCTGATTCTGAGAGCTCTGCATCCTTATAATAAACTTTTCAGAACAGCCATTTGAAGAGAGTGCTGCCTCGGCTCCCCTCCCTCCCTAACTTTTCTCTCTTTATCCATCGGAAGAGGTGAGAGATGAAGTACAGATGTAAAGCCAGGGGCATCGCTACCCTCTTCATCTAATACGTGGAAATCAGCTCTCTTCTCCCCTTAAGATTAGCCTTTTAGTGGCAGTTTCAAGATCGTTGGAACACAGGGCAGGCTTTTGTATTTTATTTCCAAAAAGATTATATCAATTCACACTGTTACCAGCAACACATAAGCCGACCCATCAATTGTGCCACAAAGTCACTCAAATTGGTCATTTAAAAATTCATCAATGTATTTGTTCAAAAACATTTATTACTATGGCATCTCACTACGCTGATGGACAGTGACTGCAATGGGGTTGGGGGGGGAACTTGATGAAGGGGGTAGTGTAATCACCATAATATTACTCATTTAATTGTAGATTAATGATATCAAAATAAACTAAAAAAAATTAAAAAATATATTTATTAATCACCTGCATGCCAGGCATAGTTCAGTAGGTATAAAATGTTCATTTATTTTAATTTCCATGCCTGATTACCAGTGAGGTTTCATTTTCTCCGGGATGAATAAAAATCAGCTCCTCCTGTGAAAAATACTTTTTCTTTTACCTCTTACTGTCTTGGTGGCCTCTGTTGAAAAAATTTTGTGCAGGACACTTATTAAACATGGCCAAGCAGAAAAAGTCTCAAGAGGATCGCTATAGGGGAAAGACTGTGAACTCAGCCCTGCGCTCAGCAAGGACGGCTGGGGGTTTACAGCCAAAGAGCCGAGTCCACGGATGGAAAATCACTCAGAGGAACATGGTCGGATGTCCAGGGTTGGGAGATTCTGCGAATTCTTTGCTGAGACAGGATCACAGGCTATGGGCAAGGCCTCCTGGAAGGGAAGCTCGGAGCGCCTGCGTGAGGAAGGGCTCTTCATCCTCCCCAGTTGCGTAGTCGGCTCTTTTCTGAACCCAGAAATTAAACCCTTGGCTGTGAAATGTGAGGAAACAGTGCTTCTCGGTGGCGCGACTGGGAGACACCTGGTGACCAGGTGGGCGAGGCCAGGGCCTGGCTGAGGGGCCTCCTTGGGGGGCAGAGGGCGGGCTCTTCACTCGGGGGACCTCGCCGGGGGACGGCAGCAGGGGCCGAGCTGCAGACCCAGCCCAGCGGGTCTGGGGGCGGGCGAGGGTGTTCACGGTCTCCCGGTTTGGACGTCAGAGCCGGACGCGCCGCGCCTCGCCGGCGCCCCACACCTACGCGCATGGACCTCACGCAGGGATCTCGCCCTGCTCGCGTCAAAGACCGGATCCGGGAGGGGCGGGGTCCTCACAGCCGCGACCGCGAGGGCGCAGGCGCGCCAGCCACCGACCCCCGAGGGCATCACCCGCCGGCGGCCCCGCCACACGCAGGTGAGTCTACAAATCGCAGGGCGCCCGCCAGGGGGCAGCAGAGGCCGGTCCGGCCCCGGCCCGACGGGGGACGTCAGGGGCCCCGGACTCCCCGGGTCTCAGTCCGCTTGCCAGAAACGGGTGAAAATCTGCAGACGCCCCTTTCCTGAATTCCGCGCCGAAGCCGACGGTTTTCTGACCGGTGTGTGCCGCCCCACAGGCCCTGATTCGCTCCCCCCTCCGAGCCACCGCTGGTGGCAGATGCACTGTTACCCCCGTTTTATGCGCGACGAGACTGAGGCCTGCGGCGCGGCTCCGCGGGGGGAGAGGGCTGTGCGGGCGGCGGGGTGAGGGCGCCCTGCGAGCGCCCCGGAGAGGCTAGGTGTGCGGCGCCGAGCGCCCACTGTGCTCAGGCCTTCCTCCCGGGGCTGTCCACACCCTGCCTGGCCGGTATCAGTCCGCGGCCAGCCGAAGGCGTGAGGGCCCAGCTCGGGGAGGAACGGCCCGCCTGCCCCTACCCGGCGGCTCCGCCGCCTCACTTACGCGCCCTGCCTGCGGCTCGCGGTGCCGGTGCGTGCTCCCGCAGCCTCAAGTGTTGCGGAGATTAAATGAGCACATCCGCGGGAGGCACCTGACGCAGTGTGTCGTGTTAAGGATTCCCGGGTCTGGCTTCGGGGTGCGTATGCAGAGGCTCGGAAGGGTTAGGCCCTGGCCGAGTCACAGCCGGGAGGAGGCAGAGCGGCGCCCGGGCCCGGGCCGTCCTACCCCCAAGGCCTGCCCTGCCCGTCGGAGCCCCCCGCGGGGCGGGAGGAAGTCTGCGCGCGCCGCAGACATGGTTCCCGAGAACGGCCATCCGCCCGGCGCCGTGTGCGAGAGCAGAGCCGGTCGGCTGCCCTTCGGGCGGGAATGCCCGCTGCCCCCAGCAACTTGGGCCGCGCTCGTCGGTACCTGCACGCGGAGGGCGTTCACCCCGCAGCAAAGGGGCTCTACCCCGAAAGGGGAAGGCGCGGGGCAGAGCTGCCACGCCCGGCGGGGCTTGCAGGACCCTGTGCTGCTGCTGGGACGAGGGGATTTCCACATTCCAGGAGGGCCCACCCAGGTGTCACAGCCAGAAACTCGGGGGCGCCCTCCACTTGGTCCAGCGTCTGGGGAAATCTGAGCCGGCCGCCAGGGCCCCTTGTTGCGTTCCAGAGATCCCGGTGGACTAACTCATGCCTGCCCACTAGCCTGCCACTCAAATCCCTCCACACCCTAGGTCTGAGTAGCCCAGCTCACAGGATCATAAAATCTGAGAGCATGGTGCCCTAGCAAACACAGAGTATGTTGTTCTTCGCTCCTGAGAAGCGTGCCAAAGGTCCGAGGTGAAGTTTCCGAGCCGTGAATCTGGGAGCTGGGCAGCACCCAGGCAAGAAGGCTGCTGTCCTGGAATGTGGGGAATTCCTGGGGCCATCTGGTCCCCTTTGCATCTGCTCTTCCCAGCCGGCGGCATTCTTCCTGGCAGGGAGCGAGGCCTTAGCGGTGGGCCTGGATCCGCTGAGGCCTCTTTGATCCTAGCCTCCCACTCTAGCCACTGTCGGATGACCTTGAGAGCCGTGTGTGACGTCCCTGGGCCTCACCTCTTCTATCAATAGGGTGATGAGTTCTGCCAGGCGTGGAATTTACATGCCAGTGTCTGGCAGAAACAGTACAAGAGGGGCACATTTCAACACCTGAACCCCTAGGATAGAACCTTCCTAACGAATTCCCTGGGATGGTTGCTTCCCTTTCAGAATCCCCTGTGGAGGAGAATGGTGTTTTCTGCCTTTGGACTCCTGATTTTAAATTCTAGTTTTAAATCAGCGAATGCCCTGGGCCAGAATTGCACTTCTCAGGCACTGCAGGTGGACCTGACCCGCGTTCCCCAAAGAGATTTTACCAAAGGCACAGCCAGCTCAGGAGCAGTTCGCCCTCGCAAGCTAGTTCTTGCGGATTTTGAGATGCAGACCCCGGGGTGGTGGGGGGGATGTAAGGGAAGAGGCACCAAGGTGGGTGGGGTGGGGGTACGAAGGATGCAGAGGAAGGAGGCCAGGAGGCTGTGAGAGCAGCAGCCTGTGACAGAGGATGGGAGCGTGGCCTTGGGTGGAGGCAGGCTACACACCTCTGAGTCTTCAGGTTCATTTTATTTTTTGAGACCATATTTATTTAGTCATTCCCGAGTAGTTGAACATTCAGGCTCTTGAAGCTGTCAAATGATTATAAATAAAGCCGTAGTGAACATCTTTGTTACCTAAGCTTTGTTTCCTTAGGCTAAATTCCCAATGAGTAATTTGTAGGTCAAAGAAAAGGGCTCTTTTAGGGCTCTTGATTCATAATGCTAAGTACTTTCTAAAACAGTTATTTCGAAGTTTCCAAAGTGTTTTGTCATGGAAATATGTTAAATGTGCACACACATAAAATAGAGTGAATGGGTATGATGAATCCACAGGCCTTATCACCCAGCTTTAGTAAATATCAACATTTCAAGTCATTTTTAGTTTTTATTTTGGGAAAGGGATTATACCTCAATTCAAGCAGTCTCTGATTGTTGACTATTTAGATTGTTTTAGAGTTTTCATCATATAAAAATGCTTCAGGGAACACCCTGGTAACAAATCCTGTGCACCCCTGGAGCTCTTTCTTCAGGACAGAATTTCAGAGCCAACGTCTGCTCACGTTTTCAAATCGCTTTTACATAATACCAAATTGCTTTATGGAAGAGTTGTACCAAATGATTCTGTCATCATGTGAGTGTCCATTTCTTCTTGTCGTTTGGCGTTCCCTTAAATATTTTCAGTTTGATAGGTGATTAATAGCATCTTGGCTGTTTCAATTTGCATCTTACAATGTCCAAGGAGGTTGAATTTTTAAGTGCAGTTATTTTCCATTCACCTCGCCTTTACTGTCAGTTGGTCCCTGCCTGCCTTTCTTTTGGGGTTTCCCTCCTTCCTACTTTGTAAAGCATGTCATATACAGAGAACTAGCAGAGTCCCAGCTGGAGGAAGGGACTGTTTGCAAATTATGTGACTAACGTTCAGAGACCGCACGCTTCAGTCGGCGCAGTAACCCTGGGTTTGCCCCATGAGAGCAGTTGGAAGACACTAGGTACATGAGCAGTAACTGGGGCCGGACAGACCTGGACGGACGGGGCTGAAACCCTGCCTTCCTTAGAGGGTACAGCCAGCCCTCCAGGATCCTAGGGCCCTCCTGCCTCCTGGGGCACCGCAGAGGGCTGGGTGCAGAAGGGGAGCACAGATGGGGGCAATCAGAAGATGCCAGCGCAGCTGGAGAAACCAAGTTCTTTTCTGGGACACAAAGTTTAAACTCATGTCCTCAGTTCTTTGGTCTTCAGTGTTATTTAGGGTTTTAAATGTGAATAATTTCATGTAGTCATATCAACCAATCATGATGAATTTACCTTTGGAGCTTTGCTTAGGAGAGCATGGCATTTTCCCCTTAGGGCATGAAGAAAAAGAATCTGCTCGAAAGGCATAAGCAGAGCCCAGTCTGAGTAGCTTCCTTCTTCTAGGGGCGCAGGCACACTCATGCCGGGGACCTGTCGTCCTGTACTCCTGCCCCCCAGTCTGTGCCGCTGGTCGGCTGGAGGAGCTGCTCTGGTGGAGCCTTATTTTCTCCTCGCCCCCTGACCCAGGCTCCTGCCGTGATGCGCTCCAGCCAGTGGTACCAGTTTACCAGTTTGTGGGCCCTGTAGTTAAACAGGCAGGCATCCTGGGGCCATCAGAGCACTGCGCCTGCAAGGCCACGCTGGGAGGGTTTGCGCCCCGGCCGTCAGCAGACGCTGCTGACCACTGACCAGGGCTGCCACTCCTGCTCCCAGAGCCAGTTCCCCCGCAGGCCCCCGGCCCCTCGCCTTCTCTCTGAGGCCCTGCAGGGCCAGTAGGGGCTGGTCTTTCCCTCTCCACGCGTCCCACCCCCTTCTGCCCTCTGTCGCAGTTCCCCCTGGCTGTTCAGGGCAGGGACTTCGAGGGAGGTGGGCGAAAGGCCTTCAGTATTGTGTGTGAGGCAGAGTGTCCTCGAGGGCCCTTGGTCAGGGCACATGTCCACATGGTGGCTGCTCCGCAGGGATGTGCTCTGGACTATTCCCAGGCATTCCCTTGCCCGCTTTGGTCTGAGCAGCACATTTCCCAGCCGGACTCTGGGGAGACCCCTTCCTCCCTCAGCTCCTGTCTGGGGGGGCTCCCCTGGGCCCCTTCCTGACAGGGTCCCCTCACCTGACACTTCCTATACACACACATCACGCTTTTCCCTGGGTCTTGCCCCTGAATGATGCCTAAGCTTTGACTTCTCTGTAGACACATTCCCCGGTCACCAGGATGCAGTGGGGGGCAGGAGGGACCCCTCACAGGAAGGGGAGCTCTCCTCAACCCATAGCCCCCCACCTCCCTGCACCCTCATGGCTGGGCACCTCCTTCGTGAAATTCATTCTGAATTTTGTTCCTAGGCTCTTATGGGACCCAGAAAGCCACATTTCTCCAACTTAATTGTCCCGACTGCCCAGGTCTCCCCCGGTAGATGCAGTCTGCCCAGCAGACCTGGTGGGCCTGCAGTCGGTGGGGATGGCGGCTCCGAGCAGCAGGCTGGGAGCTCGCCCGGCCTTCCAGAATGCCCTCTGTGCAGCCGATGCTCATGGCTGTTTTCTGTGAAGGAGGCCGGGGAGAACAGCGAAGTGGGAGGGCTCCCTGCCTGGACCCTGAGCCCCTGCCCTGCTCTGAAGGCCTGCGGCCGGCCTTGAAGGGGGAGTCCTCCCCTCCCACTGCTCCTTTCCTGCCCCTGGGGAGAAACCTTCCCCCTGCCAAGGCCCTGGGGTGAGGGAGCTGGGGCCAGGTCAGAGGGCAGCTGGAGAGATGGGGTCTGTGATGACACGTTTCCAAAGCCCGTGCGGGGAAGTAAGGTGGCCCTGCCCGGGGGAGTCTGTGGTCTGGTGACAGGCGTGGTGACAGCCTGCGGCAGGGTGTGGCTGTGGCCCTGGGCCCCGGGGCCTGGAAGGTGGGTGAGAAGACTGTGTGTGGAGCTAAGCCTTAGAGTGAGTGGTCTGAGCCAGCGGAGAAGACGGGGCGCCAGGTGGAGGGAGCAGGTCACCCGTGCTGAGGGGACACCAAGGGCGTTGGATGGGGGAGATGATGCGATTCTGTGTGCCTGGGGCCGGGCTGGTGGGCCATGAGGCCGGAGTCTTGGGTGCACTCCAGGTCGGGTCGGCCTGAGAGACCAGCCATGGCCGTTGAGGTTTATGGGACAGGATTCCCCAGTCATTGCATTTTGAGCAGGTTGTCTTAACTCTGATTGTGCCGGCCTCCCAAAGCTGGGGACCCCCATCTCCTCCTCCCTCCAGCCTGTGGGGGAGAACCCCCCCCTCCTACGGCCTGTGCTCTCACTCTTGCCCCAGGCCTTGTGACCCCTTTTCCCTACCAGAAGCAGACTCCTCCTCCCTGCCCTTCCTTGCTGCACTATTCCGCCTTATTCTGCAAGACCCTCCCAGCCCCTCCCTGACCCGGGGCCTCTGGGGCTGGCCTGGCAGAGCACATCCTCTCCTCTGTCTCCAGGCAGACGGGCTGCGCGCGCTTGCCTTGCCACCTAACGTCTTGTGCCGTGACTGCCCTGTGGACATCTGGTTGCCCCTGAAGGGCCCCAAAGCCCCACCGTTTAGGGGTTGCCTCTTTGGCTCTGTGTTTGGCTGGGGTCCCATCACCCGATCAGCTCTTCCTATGAGCCTGCATTCCGGGCCCCCTGCTGATGCTTTGCTCATTCACCAAGGGGCCAGGTGATGGTGCTCGTTCATGCTTGAACCCGCTGGCGGAGAAGCCGCTAGGGCCCCCCCACCAGATCCCGTGGCGCCTAAAGCCTGTGACTGCCCGGCCCGCCCACCTTCCCTCTCACCACTGCTCCAGTTCATGCCCAGCCATCCGGTCACTTTCCCTCTGCCCGGCCTGTGCCTTTTCTGGCGAGGCCCCTCCCCATCTGCCCCTGAGCCCTGCAGCCTCTGGCCCCGCCTGGCCCCGTGGCCCTGGCGCTCCAGGTGACGATGGTCCCACCCCATCGTGGGCTCAGCTGTCTCTCCGTGCAGGGCCTGGCCCAGAGCTCTGTTGGATGAGTGTGCAGATGGGATCGCTCCCCCCGCGGGGTTCTTGGGGGCAGAGGCACGCACCTGCCTCATGCCGGCTGGGGACGTCCGAGCTGGTCTGAAGATTTTATCGATAACTCAATGCCTCCCATCTGACACTGGGCCCTTCAGGTGGACCGAGGACCCACACACATGCACGCGCGCACACCTTGGGCATGGATGAAGTCCAGCATGAGCCCCAGCTGCTCTCTGGAAATCATCTAACAGTTGCCCTGCCAATACAGCAGCCACTAGCCACGCGGGCTACTGAGCCCTTCAAAGATGGGGAGCAAGACCAGGGAACTGAATCGTTAATTGTATTTCATTTTAATAAATTAAAACTAGTGGCTGCCCTACTGGATGGTCCGCTCTAGAACACTCCCGGTCCGCCTGTGTTAAGGTCCGCTCCTCACTCCCCTCCAAACCCCGTAGACCCTCCCACCTCTGGCCTTTCTAACCTGCGTCTGTTCCACTGGTCTGGAAGCATGACTTGGGCCCATTTCTCCACCTCAACCTCCCTGCTGTCCTCAGACCCTCTGACGTCCAGCCACTCTGGGCCCATGAGGAAGAGCCAGTCCTGCCTTGAATCCAGACCCTGTTGGCCACCCCCTCGGGGGACAGTGCCGCCCAGCAGGGTGCCGATGGCACAGGTGCATGGACCACACAGTGCGTCCCGGGCCTGCCATCTGCTCGGAGGACCAAGCCCATCTGCTTTTCCGGGAGCCCCTGAGGGAGGGAGAGGTGGGCTTTGACCTGGGGCTAGTTCTTGGAAGCAAGAGCACACCCATAGGGCGATTCCATCCATCCCATTTTCCTTGGATACCAGGCTTAAAGTGAGGCCCGCGTTAAAGGAGAACAGAACACGCAGACAGGGTAACATCCTTTGTGCGTTTACTGTGGTGCAGTGTGACCTTCCACACCAAAGCCGTGTCCTCTGCTGTCAGCAGAGGCTCCGGGTTCACTCCTTCCAGCCGGTCCCAAGGACATCCCCACACGAGATATTAATACAAGTCTTCATTTCTCGGACAATGACTTCTTGAAATGCATATATATAATAAATAAATAGAAAATATATCTTTGTTCTTGGTGACGCCTATGGGAAATATTTACATACAATACACGCTGTACATCTAATTCCCGAAAAAGGACCAGCTATTTCGGCAACAGGAAAAAGATATTTCAGAGGCAAGTTGCTTTCCTTAAAGGACTAACTCATTTTAACTCTTACAAACAGAGCAACATTAATTTTCTAAGCAATATGATTTGTGCCACCGAGAACATGCCCGGAGCTTGGCCCTTGGCGAATGGTTTAGGAGAGAGGGTCCTTTCACAGATGCTGCACTGTCAGACAAGGACAACTCTGAGGATTTCCAAACAGACACATTTTGAAATGAGCTGAACCAGAGACAAGTCAACATTCCTGGCCACCTAAAGTGATCGCATCCTAAGTGGTTCACAGTGTGAGACCCTTGCATTAAAAGAGTTTGAAAAACTCCACAGAACTGTAGACAAGATCATGAGGTCGTTTGAATGTCCTCCCTACGGCCACGATCTGCCTGGAGAGGTCCCCGCTTGGGGCAGGGCCTTATACGCTGCGCTGTGGAAAGAGGCGGAGTCCCACCGTCACTCTTGGCAGCTTAAAGACCAGTTCAGTGTGAAAACCCCCCCTACAGTGGGCCTCACCCGGGGAGTGGACGCACTGCCTGAGTCCTGTGAGTGCGCTGGGCAGAACGAGCCATGAAAGCCCTCTTGGAAGGAAAGGTTTGTGGCTGGTGTGGGCACGGAGAAAGCAGTCCGTCGTGAGACCCAGAGCGGGCTTGGTCCCTCGTGAGAGAGTATAAAGCACAGGTGGACTGTCCCGTGTTCCGGGAGCTCTTAGCTCTCTCTGGGGTGGGCAAGGGAGACAGTGGGGCATCAAGCGGGAGCTGTAAGGGCCTGGCGTGGGCCCAGCAGCCCTGCAGACCCCCAAGAGCAGCCAAGGTGGCTCACTGAAAACGCTTCAGGGGCCCCCCTGCTGTCTGCCGGCCACACCTGCAGACCCGCAGAAACAGGCAGCCCCAGTGGAGATGGCCCAGTGGCCATGCACCTGCACGCGGGAAGGCAGAGGTCTGGGCAAAGTGGAGGCTGCAGGACTGCCGCTGCCGAGAAGAGGGCAGCCTGGTGTGTGTGGGGCCAGGAGGGACAGTCGCTGGCCAGTTCTCTTCCTGTTCTGGCCATTGTTTTCCCCTCGAGGGGACATGTCCCCGTTTCGGGAGGGGCTGGCGTTGAGGTGATGTGGTGTGACAGCAGGTGCCAGCCGTGGGCATGCGCCCTGGCTGTGTCCTGGTGTGCAGCTCTTCCCCATCTCAGGGTCCCACAGGCCCCGTCCGAAACATGGAGGCTTTGGACCAGATGGTTCCTAAGGTCCTTCCAACTCTGGACCCCAGGCTCACGAGGCACCAGCACATTCTCAGGCCTCCCAGAGGGCTCCTCTGCTTAGGTCCCCGGATGCGGAACCAACGAGGAGCTCATGCCTCCCCGCGGGGCTCCACCCTCTTGGAGTTGGAGGTGGGGCTGGCCAGGCCCCAGTTCCTCAGCACTAGAGGCCCAGCGCACGCCTCCGGATTCAAGCCTGCTTTTCCGTTGTGGGTGGGTCAGCAAGCCGCCAGCCAAGGAAGACCCTGCACCCCCAGCTTCAGTTGGTGGGGCAGGAAGGGCTTGGCCTTGCGCCACCCTGGAGGCTGCTCATCTCTGCCCACAAAACGCCCTGCCCTTCATTCCTGCAAGCCCATGGCCAGATCCTGCAGGAAGCTTCTGACCCACCCGTGCTGGAAGTTTCCCTTTTCGGAACTGGCCCCGGTCTCCATTTGACCTGGTTTTGTCTTCTCTACCTGGTGTCCAACCACCTCTCCAACCAGACCAGAGTGTGAGCCCCTCACTTGAGGTATTCTCACCCCCTACCGGCACGCCCAGGGCACACGGCACCACGGATGCCGGTGAAAGGAATGTCCTCATCTGCCGTTGGGCTCCAGCTACAGTGTGCGAAGCATAGACTCTCAGGAGCTCAGAACTAAAAGGGCCTCTAGAAGTCACCTGGTCCGGCTCCCAGGAGTCCTGTGACCCAGAGGCCCCTGGAAGGCGGGACCGCCTGAGGCAGGGCTCGCCTCTTTCCCAAGGGAAGCTGGTTCGTCTTGGTGAGCTCTGCCTCCGCGAGCTCCTAATCCCGAGAAGGCTGGCTCTCGCTTACAGGAATAGAGGTTTCCTTAGACCGGGGCTGTTTCCTACAACTGCCACACTGAGGTGCTTGCCAGAGCGCATGGAGATCTGGGTACGGCCCAGCCCAGGCCGCTTCCTCACTAGAGGAGGGCTCCTGCTAAAGCAGGCCCTGTGCCTGCACAGCCCGGGCTCCTTGCACGGTCCCCACACCCACCCTGAAGGGGCACAGATAGCAGGGAAGTGCCCCGGCCCTGCAGCTGCAGTAGACGCTGGGGGGAAGGTGGCAGCCCCAGAGTCTGATGCCCTTCCCTCGGCCCATCAGGGCTGCCGCTTGGCCTTCCCAGCTGCTCCTGCACGGGGCTGGGCAGCCAGCCGTCCTGCCCTGGGCGGCCGCATGGCCCACCGGGGGGGGCCGCCCTCACAGCTTCTTCTTCCTCGCCACCGGGATGGGCACAGCTTGGAAGATTTTGGCCTGGTGGTCCTCGGTGTCCAGAGTCACCCATGTGGGCCGGAAGCTGCCTTTGAAGCCAATGAATGCCATTTTCTCTGCAAAGCAGTGATGAGTCCCGTGAGTGGAAACCCCAGGAGAGGAGGGCTGCACCCCACGCCTTCCAGGGCTCCCCACCGCCACTGCCCTGTCCCTTCCAGGCACCCCTCTCAGCTGCGCTGGACTCTGTCGCCCCGGGAAGAGCTCCGTGCCCAACCACTGCTGCTACCAGACCATTGTGGGTACAGGCAGAGCCCGCATCTCCCCGGAGCTCATGGCCACCGGGGCGGTGTGGTGGCTCTGCTTTGCCCAGGAGACCTCCCGGGAGCCCCAGCCCCCTTCCAGCCAATCCTACGGCCCCCAGCAAGTCCCTGCCCCACCCTGAATTCCAGTGTCCCCATCTGTCAGATGATGGCATTCAGGGACAAGATCTCTGTCCCAGCTCTATCATCCTGCGGCTTTAGAAGGCATCTGTCCAAAGGCACAGAGTGAAAAGTGCAGCCCAGACCAGGATTCTAGCCCCTCAGCCCCATGCATTCAGATCTTGACTGTCTGGGGCGCATGGGGCTCCATGCTCAGGAAGGGCCCGGCCTGGCAGACAGCACACATTTATCACCACTTGTTAAGTACCACTCGACTTAGGTCACCTTATGTACATCAGCTTTTGGCAACAGGTTCTTAGTTTTAAAGACAGAGGCCCCCAAATGACCCCCGGCTGGGCTGAAGAAGCTGCTCCGCTTTGCCTTGGGTTCCTTTCAGCTCATTTGAAGGGCCTTCCTTCTTTTCGACTTTTCTCTGGACTCAACGACCCCTGTGATGGGCTGCTGACTCTGGTGTTTGTCATAGGATGCACAGCAGCTAAGAATCCTGCCTTTGAACTAGAAAAATCAGGATCCAACATCTAATCTTAAGCAAGTTACTTCACTGTCTAATTCTCAGTTTCCTGACCATAAATGGAAATAATGGCACCTGTGACATGGGTCACTTGTGAATAAGCAAGGTGACTATAGACTGTTCAGCATGGTGCAGGGCTGACATTACAGGAGGCCACCGTTGGCTGTCTTTATCTGTAGCTTCGCCCCCATCTCCTCTCGCCACCCCCAAGGACTGTGAGCACAGCATGTGAGGGTGGTGACAAGGCTCTTCCCTGGGGTCTGTGCTAGACTTCGTGGCCAGTGCTAGGTGACCCTGGATAAGCCACACGGATTCTCTGGGCTTTCATTTCCTCCTTCGCTTCCTGCCTCTGAGGATAAACAAGAGCTTCGCAAGCTGCAATAGGCTGTGCGAGGGCTGGCGATCTGCTGGAAGGTGGAGGGAGTAGAAGGGCCTCCAGCCAGTCCAAGGCAGGAACTGGGCTGGGGGGGGGGGGTCAGACCCAGTCAGTATCCTGCTGAGATTCGGGGTGGGAAAGGGTTACTTGCTGAGTAGATGGGAGAGTGACACTAATTTCCTCCCAGCGTCTGCTCATGAGCTAAGATGGTCACTGTCGTGTGGGGGGGACACAGGCAGCACCCTGCCCAGGGGTCCCGGCAGACCACGAGTTGTGCTGGTGGGCAAGTGTTCCGGCCCCAGCGCGGGGTGCCTGCCTGTGCACCAGGCGCCCCATTCAGAGTCAGTGTGAACCCCTCTAACCTTACCTTTCAACTTGAGACCCTTGTCTGCACCGAGCTTCTCCAGCACTCGAGTCCATGGGCCCCTGGAGATGTATCTTCCCTTTGACACCATGAGAACTATGGAACTGGGCAAGAAGGGACCAGTCAGAGAACCAGGATGGGGGAGCACACTGGCTAGGGGTCCGCTGGGCTGTGGGCAGGGACGTGGTCTGGCAGTGCCCACAGGCTCAGCCAGGGATTTGGGAAAGGGCAGCCTGTCCTGCAAGCCGAGCTGACCGGCTCTTTCCACGATGACCCACATCCTCATCAGCCCTCCCACACATCTGGCCTCAGCTGGCACTCATGGCCTCACTGAGCCCGCCCTCAGTGCTCACGGCCTGTGTGTGTCGGTCCCCAAAGGAGACAGAGTAGGTACACGGACCACACCACCTGGGGGCTTGCACACAGGACATCAGCATGCGTGTAGTAAGTGAATGTTGTCAGCTCTGTTTGGGGTAGGACTAGAGAGTGCCATGGAGGCAGAGAAGCCAGAACTTGGGGTCACCACGTGCTCAGGGCCGGTGAGCCCTCTGTTCACGTCCCTTCCCTCTCTGGTCAGGAGAGACAATAGTACTGCTCCATTTTGCAAATGGGGAGATTGAGGCAAATCCACCAAGTATGTGAGAGGAGCTGCTAAAGGGAAGCCGTGCTTGGGGGCCAGGACAGAGGCCTAGAGCAACAGGTCCCAGCTTGCAAAGGCCCAGCTTGGGCACAAGGAGTCTCCATTTCCCCGTCTTGGAGGCAGTCAGGCTGAAGAGCTGGGAAAACGTCCTTCTGGAGGCAGACTGACCACTCCGGCCAGACAGAGGCAGTCAGCACCTCCCCTGGGGGCAGAAGCACAGTGGGGCTTCCAGTTCGTATCTTAAAGGAATCCCATAACCACAGACCACAGTCCAGACATGGAAAAACTGTACAGGATTCTGGAACCCGTTGTTACCCCCATTTGTGTCCCATTGGGAGCAGAAGAAAAGCTCTTACGACGCAAAGGGCTGGTGTGGAGTCATAACGGAGGGAGGCAGCTGGGGGCTGCATCCAGCTCCAGGGAGAGCTGGGGAGGAGAGCCCGGGGATGCAGGACGGTGGGTGAGGCCTGCTAAGTAGGGAGCCTTGCAAACTTATCCTCAGTCTGGGATCTGGGCTCTGTTCCCAGGAGGCTCTTTCCCCAACTTCCAATTCAGAAGAGAAGCTCGCCCCTCTGGCTCAGCCACGCCTCCCGCCGGAGTGAACCTAAATAAAGGTCACACCCTCCAGGCGGGGCTCTGGGTTAGCTCACAGGAGCAAAACATGGAGGCAGAGCTTCTCATGTGTCCAGCCTCCTGGCAGCACTCAGAAGCCTGCCTGCACACTTGAGGGGTCCCTCTCTGCTGGGTTGCTTGTGGCCTCCAAGCCCCTGACAGTTTCCCATGGGGTGGCGGGGCAGAGGCAGCTCCTAGAAGCCATCCTAGGTGTTTTTGGTGGGGGCAGCTGCCTCCTCCTTTCCCAGGGACCTACTTGGATAGGATGGGAAGGGTGGGACAGGCCCTGCCTCGCCCTATTCCCTGCTCCTTTCCAGGAGGTCAGAGGGGCCTCTGGTGGTACCCAGTTCTTCTCTGGGCCTGGCTCACACCAGGGACGAGTGAGGGCTCCCCCAGCAAGCTGCATTGGGGTGCTGCAGGGGCTGAAAGGACCCCTGGGCAGGATGGGCCCCTCACGCGGGTCTCAAACAGAGCGGCTCTGTGCACTAGTTTGTGATTCCAGGCTTCTGCGTCCTGTTTCAGTTCAGGGTCCTCCTCCTCTGGTCAAAAAGGCATGAAACCTACTGATCTCAAGGTGATACATGTATTTTCCCCAAATCAGTAAATCTGATCTTTCTGTATGAGTCTGCATATAAACACTGTTACACTAAAGAAGCTTCGGTGGGGATGGAGTGGAGACTGTGTTTAAGCAAAAGCCAGCACCTGGAATCTCAGGTCGTGTCCAGTTCACACCCATCACTCAGCCAGCATCTGGGAGGCACACTGGTTTCCATCAATAAACATTAACTGAGCACCTGTGCCCCATCACGGGCTTCGCACAGACGCTGTGAGGCCAAGCTGTGGCTCCTGACTGAGCTCTACATGCATTTAACCAGGAACGCAAACATGAGTTAGACCTGGTCCCAACATCAGGAAGCCCGCGCCCTGGCCCGGGGAGCAGCTGTGCCGCGCAGTCCCCTGGGGGTGGCGCTTGCGGACAGGCGGAGCTTTCTGATTGGACTAGAAGAGACCAGAGGGGGCGCTGGATTCAGGAGGTGGTGGGAAACTACCAAAGATTTCCCAGCAAGGGCCGAAAAAACCCCTACATCGAAAAAGTTTCAACCAGCAGCCATATGGAAGATGGATCTGAGCGAGGCTGGGCCAACGGCTGGTGCCTGACAGTGGCCGGGCTGGCGTGGCAGCAGAGGACACGGTGGGCAGACTGGCAGGAGAGCAAGGGTACAGCTGGAGCTGAGTGGAAATGGTCAGGGAGGGTGGAGGGACGGGACGAGCAAGGGACAGATGCGGTGCCTGGACACTGGTCTTGCTCCCCACGTGGATGATGGTGGTTTGATCAAAACAGGGGCAACAGGAGGAGTGGCCATTTGGGGAGGTCAAAAAAAGGGAGCATTGAGCTCCACAGGAGATGTCGGATGGGTGGCACTGGCCAGGCACGCCAGCATTTGGGGGCCTCCGGGCTGGAGATACTCAACAGCCAGCAGCATTTGGATGGTATTGGGGAGTGTGGGAGGGATGAGATCATGCTGGCAGACTATGTCCCGATGGGGAGAGCGCCTGGGCTGCCCGCCTGCCTTGGCCTGACCCACATTTGCAGCAGCCCCGGGCCAGCAGGAGTCGCAGCCACGAGGCCTCCCAACACAGCCCCATGATTGGCAGGCAGAGCACAGAGACCCCTCGGCTTTCCCAGACTGGGCCATGCCACATGTCTGTGGGGCACCGAGGGGCCCCGGCTGGGTGGAGCGGGGCCCCCACCCAGTTCCCGGGAGAGAGGTGCAGACTCACTTGTTGGGCATGGCCGCCACGTAGTCGAAGAGCTGCCACGGTATGCCCTGCAGAATGGCGTTCCGGAAGCTCATGTGGCTCACCACATGCCCGTGGGTCCCGTCAAGCACCACCGCCTGGATGCCGTCTTCCACACTGGAGAACTTCTTCCCATCCACCTGCAGACACAAAAAGCACGGGTGTGGGATGGGGGCCTCCCACTGGCAGGTTTCCAGACGGAACCGAGGGCAGGTGGCCATGCACAGCACCCACCCACTTAGCCAGCGCCCTGCAGTGGGCAGGGTGGGGGCCCCTCAGAAGACACATCCCCCTGGACGCTATTTGGAAAGAGGTTCTCTGCAGATGCGTCTAAGTTGAGGATTTGAGATGAGATCATCCTGGATTTAGGATGGGTGTTAAATAGGCAACCCTACGGAACAGGCAGAGGGAGCTGTAAGGCCCACCGGGGAACAGGCCGCGTGAACACAGACATCAAGGGACATCAAGGACCGTCGGCCCAGCAGAAGCTAGGACGGGCCCGGGACAGATGCTCCCTCAGAGCCTCCCGGAGGAACCAGCCCCGCCAACACCTTGGCTCCGGACTTGTGGCCTCCGGGAGCGTGAGAGGTACATCTCTGTTGCTCTGAAACACCTGGCTTGTGGCCATTTACGACACAGCCCCAGGACCCTAATACCCCCTGTTCGTAAGCACACCAGCCTGCTGCAGGGCAGAGTCACTTACTTCAATGTAAGCCATGTTGTTCAGAAGGTGGAAGAAACGCTGCCGGGAACTTTCCATCTTCACCTCCAGGAAGTGGTCCTTTGTTTTCTGGAAAACACACAGAAGCCGGTGTGGCTGTCAGGTGTGGGGAGTCCCGTGTACAACCCAGTGGGTGGTCACCCCCTCGGCTCCCCAGGAGCTGGTTCGTGGAGCTGAGCAGAGGTCTGGAGAGGGCGCGGAGGGGGTCCGGCCCGACCAAAGGCAGAGGGCCAGGCTCAGCAGCAGCCACTCACCAGCTGGGACCCGGACAGCTTCCTGGGCATCGGCACGTCCACGACTGCCCTCTCGGCGAACTTGGGGTAGGCGGCGGCCGAGCAGTCGCTGGTGCCTGCGTTCTTCGGGATCACGGCCTTGATCTTTATTCTCTCACAGCCTTTCACAGAGCAGAAGGCAAACTTCTCTCTCTCGTCCTGAGCCTTCAGCTTGAGAAACAGCAGCCTGCACACAGGAGCATAGCTGGGGGCCCGCCTTGGCATTCAGAGCCCCCATCCCGTCCCTCCTTTGCAAAGGCATCCACCGAGCATGGTGTGCCAGCCTCTGTGGTTAGCCCCAGGGCCTCCCAAAACGACCAGAGGGCGTGTCCACCGCAAGGCGGTGCCTCGCTGGAGAAAAGCAAAGCAAATGCATTGACGTAGAAGCTGAGAACATGGACAGCCATCTTCTCCCAAGCATGCACCCCGTGCCAGGCTATCCACGTGCCGTAAAGTGACATGTTCTCTCATTTGATCCTCAAACGATCCCGTCCAGTAGGGACTGTTACCACTCTGATTTCTCAGGTGGGGAAAGTGTGGCTCAGAGCAGTGAAGTGACTTTCCTAGGACACACAGGAGGGGCACGGCGGGGCTGGGATTCTCCGTCCGTCACTGCCCAGTGAGGAACATGCTGTCGGCTTCCCTGGCTCTGCTTTTCCCCAAAGCATGATTCATTCTTGCTCGTGAGGGACCAGACCCTGACCAGGTGGTACAGGGAGTAGTAACATGATGAGGAGACCCAGGGACTAGCATGGAGCTTGTTATCATCACTGTTTTAGCTCAGAAAAATGCCATCAGCTGATTCCCATGTCTGAAATGTTAGAATATATGATTTGGGCAATCAGTGCACCCCCCTCTCCCGAGCTAGCCCTCAGCAGGGCCCTGTTGGCTCAGCGAGCTAGGTTTGTACCATGAAGCCACGATTCCTCTGCCCCACAACCACACAGTGGACGGGCCAGGGGCCCCCACTGGGCTTGAAGAGGGGCCGCCTGCTGGTCACCCAATGACCAAGGAGATTCTCCTTCTTGTGAACTTGAATTGAGAGACCCAGAGGCTCCTCGGGAGCTGGGGCAACCATTTTGTGTCATGAGGCAGTAAGGAATGGAGAAAAAGGGAGGCAGTGTACAGCAAGAAGCTGCTGCTCCAGGCCAAGCATGCGGGAATGTGAGTGGGAGGAGGCAGAGAAGTGAGCTGGCTGGCTTTCTCATCCTGAGGGCTTTGTTGTTTTGGACTAGAGCCCATGGGGCCAGCTGGGATTCCCTCCTGAACATGCCCAGGTTTCCTCCCTAGGGCACCTCCGGTTCATTTGTGCTCAGTTGACTGTCTGTGCTTCTTGCATCAAGTGGATCCCTGAACAAAACAAGCCACCTGCTACCCAGATCCAGCATTCAGGCTGGGGCAGAGCATGCTCCCCTGACACCTGTGCTTGGTGTGGTGGGGGAGCAGGGAGATGGAGGAGCGCTGAGGACAGAGGCCCAGAGGCAGAGACCGGCTTGCTGCATGCAGGCTCGCTCTGAGTGAATGGGATTCTAGTGATTGACCTGCCACCGTGGGAAATAAAGTTGGCTATAACCCTTTCACCCCAAGAAGGTTCTACTGTCATTTCTTTAGTCACATTGAATCCATAACGAACTTGCTTGGGGCTGAAACCCATTGGCAAGACATCACTCTTAACAAAGAGGAAGAGAGAGAGAGAGAGGGCAGGAAACTGCCAGCTATCTCCTTACAAGAATGGAAAACTGGCCATAAAACAACCCTTTACCCTTCCTCCCGGGAGGGCGAGCTTTCTACAGCTTCATGGCTTGGGAACAGCGCTGGCAGACGTGAGGCTAGCCTGCCTTTCTGGGGCGGGACCAGACGGCCCCCGATGTGCACAGGTGGCCCTCTATTATCATCCCACCCCTGTAGAAGATAGCCTGGCTCAGTTTAGCAAAAGGGCACAGATTGCCTTTGATTCAAACCAGCCGTGCCCACGGTGCGCTGTGGGCTCTGAGCAAGTTGCCCCTATTTCCTCTGATCCTTCTTTGCCCATCTCTAGCTGGGGGACCAGCTCCTCCGCTCCACCTGGGCTGGGAGGCTTTGAGGTGCTGTACCATGCTCCCTCCTTTCTAAGACCCACCGCTCTCACTGTGTTTTCTGAAACAGGCATATTCCCCACAACCCACATATATATTTAATACAGCGCGAATTTGCTGCCAAGCCTGACCACTTGAAGCCTGCCACTGGCGGACGGCATGGCCAGCCCGGGCATGGTAGCGCCAGGAAGCACCCTGAGTCAGCTGGCACAGGCTCCGTGGGGGCTCCCAGGCCAACAGGCTGGGCTGGGGGGCGAGAGGGCACACGCCTTCCGGCAGCCGCGCGGGGCTCCTCACCCTGAGTCCTCGTCCCAGTAATAGTGGCTCCTGCCGGGAAAGCTCTGCTCCACTTTGTCCATCTGCAAGGTCCGCACGAAGGTGCCCGTCTTGGACGTCTGCTTCAGCTGGCGGTTGTGGACGTCGGAGAGGATGGAGAAGGTGGTGCCCCGGGGGTAGCAGAGCCCCACGCGGATCCAGTCGCCCCTAGGCCCGGAAGTGGGGTCGGGTCACTGGCGAGGCCGTCCAGGCCTCAGGGCCTCCGGGCGTGCCTCCCAGAGACCAGGTGGCACCTCCGCTTATGTAGTGGGGAATTTTGAGAGAATATTTTCTGGTAATGGCAGAGTTGCCACGTGCTCCAAGAGTGGGGAGAGACAGGGACTGCCAGTGAGCATGGGGGTCCCTGGAGTGCATCCTGCACGGGGCTCAGTTCAGAAGCCTGGCTGGCAAGGAGATGCTCTTCCCGGTTGCATGCCCTGGCACGGGTCACCACACCCAGGGCTGGTGCTCAGCACACCCAGATGCTGGGCTCCGGGGAGGAGATAAGCCCCAGATGCGTCCTCCCCGGGGGGCAACATGGGCTAGCCTGAGGTTCTGTGAGGGGCCGGCCTGGACCGGGGGATGTGGCATCTTATCGCCGCTGCGTGAGCTCCTCAGAGCAGCTGGCCCGAGACCACCTCTGCTGGTGGGCACCTACTCACTTGTTGAAGTTTATGAGCCAGATGGTGAGCTCGGCGGGGGCTGTCTGGTCCCAGTGGATGGTGTAGCCCTTCCGCAGGGTGACGACTGGCTGGTACTGCTGGTAGTGGGTGCTCCTGGTCAGGGCCCCCTCCAGGTAGAGGGGGCGGCTGGGGAAGTCGTTCTTGGTGATCTTCATCCGCAAGTTACTGGTCTTGTAGGCCTGGATATACATCTGTTACGACCCAGAAAGGAAACACACCATGGGGCGATTACAAGGGATTATTCCCAGAGCGTCTGGTTAACATCGGACTGCGGACCACACTTCAAAGGCACTTTCTCTCAACAGAGCTCTTTTTAGAAGGCTTGAGAAAGGCCAAATAAGGGGCATTTCGGCTGGTGGACGCAGCCCAAGCCACACCGAGCCATCAGCTAATGCCTCCCGGGTACCTTCTGACAGTGCTCTGGGGAGGGGACACCGGGGATCCTGGGGGTGTTTGCTCAAGAAGATCTCACGCCTGGGGGAGTCCAGCCTCCAACGGGCAACCTGCCCTGGGCCCCTCCACATGCCCCCACGTGCCTCTTCCACCATCTACAGCCTCATCCCTCTCTGCAGGCCACACCCTCTCAGGCCCTCCCTCCCCCCTCACCTCCTGCGGCCTAAGGAGTGCCCAGGCCTCCTGCCCCAGCCCAGCCCAGCCTCTCTCTGGATCTGCCGGCCCCTCCCACCCCAGGCCCTGCTTCTGCGTGCGTCCCTGCCCTGGGGCCCTTTGTCTCACTGCCACTGACTCCCTCTCCTGTCCCTACGTGAACCCCAACCCCCCCTTTGGCTGTTTCCTAACACTCCGATTCCTGGTGTCCTGTAGGGCGGCTGTGAGGACACGTCTCTCAAGCACACTCCTTCCCCTCCGGTGTCCTGGGCGCACTCGGCCTCCCTCCCAGTTTCCTCAGGCCTCCCTCCTCTCCTCTCCTTTTCCTCAGCCATTCACCCGACTGCTGACAATAACAATAGCAGAGCGGCTGACTTGTGTTTTCAGTTCTGCCGCCTGCCAGGCCCTAAGCCTGCATGCCCCACACGACAGCCATTGGCCACGTGGCCACGGAGCCCTGGGAAGGTGGCCAGTGTGCCTGGATTGTAAGTTTCATTTTAATCAAGTTTCAGACCAAAAGCCGGGTAAAACATTTTTCCATGAAACACAGCTGTATTGTTTTGGTCGGACTAAGTTTCACTCTGCTGAAAATGTTCATCCAGACTGTGTGGGCTCTGAGTATAAAACACACCGTGGACGTCAAAGGCTTAGAACAGAAAAAAACAGTAAAGTGCCTCATTAATGCATTGCTTACATTGATTATATGCTGAGATGAGAGTATTTTGAGTATATTGAGCTAAAAACAGTGTGTTACTAAAATTAATTTGAACTGTCCATTTTTCCTTTTAACGTGGCGACTGGGAAATGTAGGGCCACACGTGGAGCTTATGTCCTGTCTCGGGGGGAGGGGGCTGGCGAGGCACCTCCCGCCCTGAACGACCCCCCGCAGCCTCTCTGAGGGGGCTCGACTACTACCCTGATGTCACAGACAGGAAGCTGGGGGAAGTCCCGGAGCCTGACCCCAACCCAAGCACTGGCCTCACAGTGGCCCTCTCTTAAGCATTCTGCTGAGAGTGCTTTCGACTTTGGATTTTGGAAAATCCACTTGGGTGAGGAGGAAAAATAAAAAGGAAGAAAGAAGAAAATAATTCAGCAGACAAGGCCTCGAGGCTTGTCACGCAGCGGAGGGGCTGGGGACGCCCACCTGTGCGTAGCGCCCGCTGCAGATGGCCCCCCGCCAGTCCGGGACGTCGATGCAGTCCGGGTGCCGGAGCAACCAGTTGTCGTCCTTGGTGACGTAGGACCCGGGGTACTCAGACACGGAGCCGTCGACGTCGTGGAACACCGACGTCTTGTCCCCGTCCATGTCCAGCTGGTTGAACCAGGGCCCGGGCTCTCCAAAGAATACTCTGGAAGTAATCTGAACAGAGAGCCCAGGAAAGTCAGGCTGGGCCAGAAGGTGAAGGGAAACTGCAGCCGTCATCACGCCAGGGCGAAGTTTCCGGTTCCTGCCGACATTACAAGCCAGCCAAAGCAAAGACGGTCCTGGGGCTGAGGCGCCGCATGGCTGACCTCTCGGAAGGAGCCGGAAGAACGGCCAGGTGCGCACCGTGCCTCGGCCCGGGCCTGGCCTCTGTGGGGGAGCCCGGGGAGGGCGCTGGCACAGGGCTGTGGACACTGCAGAGATGGGTGTGCGAGCATGTGCGTGAGTGTGCATGTGTGTGCATGGTGGAGGAGGTGGTGAATGCTCCCATGAGAACACACACACATGGGGGTCTGTGAGACAGGCGGGTGTGAGGTGGCATGTTTCAGGAAGACGGTTCCAGCACGAGCCCTGAAGAGTTCTGTGACTGGCCTCCTCTGGGCCTCCAGTGGCCTCAGGACAGAGATCAAGTAACTGAAGTCTCACATCTTTCCCTCAGCCTTCCGGGACCGGGCAGACAGGCATGGCAGGAGCAGAGGGGGGAGGCGCGAGAAGGGTCTGGGGAGCTGGGACCCAGAGAAAGTGCCCAGGTGGCTCTGCCTGCTGGTCTCCCAGGGCAGCCGTGGCCCCATCGTCTCACCTCCACTCCTGGTGTGTGGCGTCTAGGACAGACAGGCCCCTGTTTATATTCCACTCTTGGGGGAGGTTAAACAAAGCATCTTCCACAAAGATGCCCTCAGAAACTGGGTTCTTTTAGATTAAATGTGCCAACTCAGGTGGCCTGGTCAAGAGACTCAGCAGGTCAGAACCGAGACCCTTAGAGGGGCAGCCTCAGAACCTTGAGTCCCGCTGTTTGGGCGGGGGAAGCCCGTGGGCATCTACCAGCCAGATGGGACCTGTGGGGCCCCTGCGCTAGTACTTTTCCAGTTTGGACGCAGACAGCACTGGGGCGGGCTGGGCTGCTGGAGGTGGCTGTGGGGCCCACACTGCAGGCCCAGGGCCCGTGAGTCACCACCCAGAGCCTGGGTCTGCCGGGAGTCTGCCCGGCGCCTCACTCACCGGGACATCCTCAAAGGCGATGTTGGTCACGTTGTTATGGGGGCAGCTCTGCCAGGCATTGTTCAGGCGGAAGGCCAGGGCGCTGGTGTGCCGGCCGTCCAGGGCCGCGAACTTGCGGAAAGTGCAATTCTGGATGTTGACGGGGCCGTCGTAGAACTGAATCCCTCGGATCGGAAAATTCCTGCGGAGGAAGTCAGATGCCAGGCTCGTCAGCACGCGCCCCACCAGGTTGCTGGCACCCCTGGACGTAGATGGAGACCGAGAATTTCTGAGTAAACCGTCCCTGATCCCACTCGCACCCCAGCAATTCCCCTCCCCGACATGACTGATTCATTACCTCATTCACTGAGGAAGGCTTTATGGACACAGTAAACATCAGCAAATGATTGCTGGACGGATGGATGGATGGGTGGATGGGTGGGTAGATGGTGGGTAGGTGGGTGGGATGATGGGGGTGAATGGGGGGATGGGGGCTGGGGTGGATGGAGGGGTAAACGGGTAGACAGATGGACAGATGGATGGATGGATGGCTGGGTGGATGGGGCGTTAGATGGTGGATAGGTGGGTGGATGGGTAGGTGGGGGATGGGTAGGTGAGTGGGTAAGCGGATGGATGGATGGACGGATGGGGGACGGGTTGGTGACTGTGTATCTAGTTGCTGGCTGGGGCTTGGGGGAGGGTCCTCTATTTAAACATTTCCCCCAAGTTTCCCACTGTACGAAGAGTCACTGGGTATATACCATAAATGATCAGGAAAGTGCCCATATTTCCCTTGAGGGAGTAAAGCCATTAGTCATTATCGCCTTAGTTTTAGTTGCTCTAAGAGTTAAATCAGATGAAGCCCCATGTGAGAGTCCCCTCTGTGAGTCAGCCTTCCCTGGGAGAGCGCGGGCCTTGGGAAACGGTGGAGGAAGGACCCGGCTGGAAGGTAGAATCGCTTTGAGGTAAGTCCTTGAGCATCCCTAGAAGAGAGGGCAGGATCCCCGGGAAGGCAGGACTGCAGCCTGCCAGGGGACCCCACGGGAGCCCTGACACCTAGGAGAGAGGGAAAGGCTGGAGAAAGGGCAGCAGGTGTGGAGAGGAGGCGGGAGGGCCTGGGGGACAAGCAGTGCCGTGGGCCCAGCGGGCGGGGTGCCGGGAGCCGCCCCTCTCAGGCGCCTTGCTCATTCTGGAAGCCCAATCTCTGTGCTTTCACGGGCACCTCTGGGCCAGGCCCTCTCCTCCCGCAGCCACATGAGGAGGGAAGGGGGAAAAGAAGACAGAGAAAGGCTCTGTCCAAGGGGACAGGCCACACACCCTCTATCCCCCTCTTCAGCCCTGGGCCTGTCTCCATTTAGACAGGGTTCTCTGCAGAAGTGGCAGTCATCCCAGCCGTGGTGATGTGCCCTTTGGTGGATACCAAGGGCTTCGCCCGTGCGTGTATCTTTATGTTTGTGATTGATTAACGTCATCGCCCTGAGCCCTGAATCTCAGGGGGTTCCTCTGTGCATTTTCCACTGAGGCATTTCTTACCAGCTCTGTACGTGAACTGTGGTGCTGAAGCGTTTAAGACCCCAACCCAGGCCACTTGGACGAGTCACCCATGCCGAGGATGGTGGGCTTAGGCCCCTGCTCGCAGACGGGGTTTGAGGGACCTCCTGGGCCTGGGAGAGCCATCAGGCCTCCACAGGCAAGCTTGCTTTGGCAAATCATTAGGACATTCTGGCCCCAGGAGGCTGGTTACCCGCCGCAAAGCTACCCCAGATACGCAGATCCCGAGGGGCTCACAAAAATGAACTGGAGGGACCCCTATAGGCAGAAACAAGGGCTTCTGGCAGCTTGGGCCAAAGGAGACTGTGGTTCTGTCTGCAAATCTTTTCAAAGATACACATCCACTTGGGGTGGGAGGTTTAGGCCTGCTCCCTGCCTAGAAAACAGGAATTATCTTTTCCTAGACAGAGAAGAACACTCAGGGGGCAGGAAGGGCTGCTCTCAGGCTTGGAGAACAGGGACCCCTGTGCGGCCGGCCCACTTGGAGCTGTGTACTCTGGCTTGAACTCACGTTTGAGCAGAGACACCATCCGAGGGGAGGACACCTCCTCACCCAGCCCCGGGCCCTGGCTTTCTAGAGAACTGACTGTCCATGTGCTCTGCTAGCCACCTGCTCTCCAAGCCCCCCTCCTCCCCTGCTGCCGGGCTGCCAGCCAGCCTTGGAACTCCTGTGACGGGGAGCCCGTGACTCTTCAGGACAGCCCAGCTGTTCTGTTGTTGAACAAATCAATTAGAATCATTCCCTGCACTAAACCAATTCTGGCTGCCAAGGCCCATGGAGGAGGAGCTTCGCCGTCTGTGTGCACGGCAGCTCCGAGAGCGCGTGGCAACAACCTGTGTGCTTCCCCAAAGCGTGATCCTGTCTCTGGGGTGACGGTCCCAGTCTGCTGCGAGGTGGCTCTGTTACCCTCTGGGCCATCCTCTGGGAAGTGTGTGCCATCCAGCCCCTCTCCACTGTCCCCAGAAGTGGATGAGCTCTCAGAGGAGGAAGGACCTGGGGTCGTGCTCCAGCCACCACCTTCCCATTCACGCAGCCCCAGAGCCATGGTGTGCTTTCCAATAGCCATGTCACCCGGCTCACTCGTATTCAGCAGTTTCTTTTTCTCTAATTCTAGGTTTCCCCCGCTGCTGTTTAATCCATATCGCTGTGCTCTCCCTGGCAGGCCAGGGGCGGAGGAACTCGTAATCAACAGGTAGAATCATGCTACCACCCCTCCCCTGCTGCTGCCTCGGTCAAGCCCCGCAGGACAAGGAAGCTGTAGGGCCCGCAAACCTACTGGCCTATCGGGAGGGTCCTCCCGCTGTGGTCCACGCCGCCAGGGCCCCAGACCCTGTTGTCCATCATCTCCGTCCCCACGTTGCCACTCTCGCCCACAAACAGACTGTTCTTTATCTCCTGCTTAGAGCCATCGTCATACGGGAAGGTTCCACCACTGCAGAGATAAGATGTCTGGGATGAGATGCCAGAGGCAGCTTCCCCCAGAGGCCACAGGACAGTGGCAGCTGCTCTTACCTGGCCAGGGTCAGGCCGATGCCGTTGTCAGCAAACCTGGCGACAAGAGCAGACGGTCAGAGAATGCTCTCACTCCAGCCAGTGGGCTGGGGAGGGAAGGACCCCTCCCTGTTGCTGGTGTCCCACGGCGGAGGTGCCCCCTCCACAGGAAGCCCTGCACCGCCGCAGGTTCCCCTTCCCCTGAGCCGAAGTCCACCTGAGAACCTGCAGGCCTGCCTCCTCCTCCCCGGTGCTCTTCCCAAACCCAGAACCAGCTGGCTTCCCTTCCCTCTTCAAAGACTCCTGCCTTCTCTGACCCCTACTGCAGAGCGAAGGCCGCCTGCTTCTCGGCAGGGCACCTCTCGCGCCTCCACGTCCATACGTCTGTCTGTCTCT
This sequence comes from Smutsia gigantea, assembly GCA_032199065.1. Lineage (NCBI taxonomy): Eukaryota > Metazoa > Chordata > Mammalia > Pholidota > Manidae > Smutsia > Smutsia gigantea. The sequence continues at coordinate 987,751 of JAVSCE010005671.1, forward strand.
GCCCGTGTGTGTTCTGTGTCCCTGTGTCCCTCACACACTTCCACTCCCTCCTGCCTCCTTCCACCTTTAGCTCTCCTTTAACCGGCCACAATAAAACAGAGAGATCCATTTATTTCTTACGTAGTTTCTAATCTCCCATTTTTAACACAAGAGGCTGACAAGGAGACGACATCTCACGGTGCTGCTGTAAAGCCAACCCCACCTTGGCTGCTGCCCCGCCGGGCCCTGGTCCAGGGGTCGGGCGGCTCTCCCTGGGGGCCTCCCATCAGGGCTCAGGGACCCCGCCCCCAGCGGACGGAAATGCCAAGCCCCCATTCAGCCACTGACTAGCCACGTGAACTTTCAACGAATTCACTAAACTGAGCCTCAGTTTCCCATCTCCAAAGTGGGGTGACGGTGTCTCTCTGAGAAACACGGCGAGAAATAAATGCAACCTAGGGCTCAGTACATGGTAGGTGCCTCGAACACGCTAGCTTCCTTCGCCCCTCCCCTCACTGACCGGCTGTGAGGCCCGAGCAAGCAAGCCCAGGGACCATCTGGAGGCAAACCATGACCCACAGCACACGGCAGATGCTGTTTTCAAGGGCTGCGGGGGCCGCTGCCTGCTGCCATTCTGCACCCCTGCCCGCTCCCCGCTCCCTGCTCCCCTCTGGCCTAGGGAGGAGCATGCACCCGCTCTGGGCCAGCATCCCACGCGGTCTTCTCACCGGCAGCTGTCCAGCCACACGTCCCCGCCGCGCAGCCAGGCCCCGTGGTCCTGGTTCTTGTAGGCGGTGAAGTGCTTGATGATGGCTGGCTCCCGGGGCTTCAGCGGGTCCGCGTCCTGGTGAGGGCTGTACCTGTGACACACCGGGGGAGGCTCAGGCCGTGGTGCTGGGGGGACTCTTGAGCTGCCTCCCTTCCGGCTGTCTCCCTGCTCACGGGGCCCCAGAACACGCAAATGAAACCCCAACCAGCTCGTGTCCTGGGCTCTGCAGTGAACCTTCTGGGCTCGACACAGAAGCAAGAGGCCTTTCCCCCCAGGAAGCCCCATGACATGTCACGTCTCACTAAGCACCACTGAGGAACCCCCACCCTTTGGGGTCACTGAGGAAAGTTCAGCCAGCCAGCCCCAACGCCCCCCGCGACACAGCCCCAGTGGCCCAAGGCGAGCCTGAGATGCCAGCTCTCTGCTCACTGGGGGTCACCTCGACCGAGTACCCTTCCCAGGCTTCAGCTTCTTAGCTACAAAATGGGGCCCTGGGCCCAGATGCTCACTGATGTCCGGTCCAGCAAGAGTCGTGGACATTATCACGTCACCAGCGACATTCACTTTTGATGGAGACCAAGTAACTTGGACTTTTTAAGGGGTGCTGGCTTCCCTAATGACCTTATAAAAGTAGCCCTTGGCCTTCTGCTGAGCCGGAGCGTTTTATAGGCACAACCCGTCCCTTCCCATTAAACTGATGGGGAAATTCTTCCCTTCTTCTCCCTTTGCCTCCCTGGCCATTTCTGTTGACTTACCAGGTTGCCTTTTGCACAGGGATTCAGAAACCTCTAGGAATTTCTGTTTCCTTTTGGCTGCTGGAGCCTAAACCCTAATTCAGACTTTGCCCAGGTCAGATTCTCACCACGGTTCCCCCAGGGACTAGCTCCATGCCCACAACACAGAACGTGGTTGACAGACGTTTGATGAACGAATAGAGTGAGAGAATGGGCTGGGTCTCAGGTCTTGGAGGGGGTGGGTGCATGCCTGCCCAGAGGCCACTACCTGGCAGAGATGACGGACAGGAAGGGGCGTTTATCCTTGGCAGAGGCCTCGGTCGTCTTGACTCCGTTGTCTATGATCATGCCCGCCTGGGGAGAGGAGACGACCAGGCACGTCAGCTTCCCCTGCAGGCTGTGCACCTCCCCGCACTCAGCCTCCCTGCTGACTAGTGAACGCTCCAATAAAACCAGTGTGGCCCTCGGGATATTTTACAGAAGTAGAGGGTCTGCAGTGAGGGAGGTGAAGAAACTGTATTGTTCCTTATTGCTCAGATCAAATCTGAAATAAAGTGTCCTCCTTGATGTGTAGACCAAGAAACTGAAGTTTGGAGGGGTTACATATCTTGTCCAAGGCCATGCAGCGAAGTCTGCGCCAGGACCCACACTGCTTTGGGCAGTGGTCAGCCCAGGTCTGAAATCAGGGGCAGTGGGGGCCCCTCCCTGGGAAATGTGTCTGCAGTGACTCAAAGGAAACTGAAGGTACATCTCCTCTGTACCTGGGGCGGGGGTCTGTGATCCCCCCACGGTATTGCCTCTGCTCCTGCCTGACTCAAGGACGCTGCTCTCTTATTTGGCTCCAGAGGTGTCCACTTTATCAGCCATGGGTGTGTGGATTGGGGGCAGCTGGACGCTCTGCAGGGAGGCCAATATCAGCCTCCTGTCTCCGCTTGGACTAGGGTTTCTTTTGTCGAGGCAATTGGAGGAAACCGGCTCTTGCACTGTTTGCCTGACTTATGACTAAGCAGTGGTGACGGGAATCAAAAGATAAGGCGACAGCTCTTCTCTCGTGAGCTGACTTTGGGTAAATGGCCTCTGTGCCTTCAGCTCTCCAGCCTTAGGTATAGCCTTAAGGTGGGCTGTTCACACCAATTTCCAAGGATGGCAGTGAGGACTAAGAGAGTCCAGGCTACAGACTGGGGGCTTACTGGGTGTGGACACCCAGCAGGGACCGCCTCCTTTGCTCAGACAGTCAAATCAACCCGGCTCGAGGCTCCGTTTGCCCCTTTCCAAGCCTGCCACCTTCCTCACAGCGTCCCTGAATGTGCCCTGAGTCCCTGCCTGCTTCCTGGTTGGAGAACAGCCTCCCCGCTTACATCCTCTCCTGCCCACTTGTCCAGACGCGCGGCTCCTGCCTGGCCCACCCTGCTGTGCGAAGGCCCCCCAAAGAGGTCCCGACAAGCAGCCACACATTCTCTCCACTGCTCCCGCAGCTCCCACAGGGCATGGTCCTGGTGCCGTAATGGCCTCAGAAACGCCTGCTTGCGGCCTGCGCCAATTTGGTCTCCTTATGAAGCAGCACCGTTGCCCCCCTTGCCTGCACTCTGCCCTCTGAACCTCTTCTTTCTTGGCTTCAGGGACACGACCCCCCCCTGGGGTCCCTCTGCCTCCTCACAGCCCCTGCTCCCAACCCCAGCGCCTGGGTGAAAGCACAGCTCTATTCCAAGGCTTTTTCTCCTCTAGTGGCCTTCTCTCTGTGGAGACCTTTTTTTTGGATGCTGAGTGTGTCCGTCCCCTCTGAGGGCCTTGACTTCCTCCTCTGTCCCCCGTCAGCTCAGCAAGGGCACATCTGGCTCTGCTTTTGGCTCCAACCAGAGGCAAAGCCGGTGCCAAGGCAGGAAGAGCCCCAGGAGATCCTTGCCGAGAGTGGCCAGTGGCCTGGGAGGTGGCAGAGGCCATGCCCTTTCCTTAGACCGTCCTGGGATATGGCCCCGGTCCTGTGCAGGCCTGGGAAGGTGGCCCTGTGCCCACAGAGCGACGTCTGGAAAGGCTTACCCGGTAGTTGGAATGTGCTCGGTTATTATGGAATTTTCCCAGCGGAATATGCTCTGAATACCCTGGGGAGTACATGCCCGCGGAGGGGCCCGTTGGCACGTGGTGGAAAACGAACCAGAATCCGGTTTCCTGTTGGAGGTGGGCATGAGGGGGGAGCAAGAGAGGTCAGCACCTGCCAGCTCCCGGCTGGGTGAAGGTAGGAATGGCCCAGGCCAGGCGTGGACCCTGGCTGCCCCCCAAGTGTCCCCACCACCCAGCCCAACACACCTCAGAGGAACAGTGAAAAGTCAGCGGCAAATAAATCTCATGGGGTTCACCCTGACCACTGGCCCTTCCTCAGCTCCTACTCTGTCGGCCATGGACTTGAGTCAGGGTGGGCATTAGTCTCCTCAGAACAGAAGGGCAATAGCTCTCCAGGCCTCAGCTGCCTTGCCCATCAGATGGTAGCATCTGCCTCATAGGGTTGAGGACAGAATTAAATTATTTAAACTAAGCTATTCTGTGGTATGTACCTCAATTTAAAAATTTTAGAAGTTACTTAAGCTCAGAACATCAATGTGCTAGGCACTGTCCCAAGCTACAATTTAATCTAATAACGCTTTCTTCCCATAAAGCGTGCTTCACACTCATCAGCCATGACCACTGCGGTGACAAAGGGACAGAGCCGGCACTCGGAACTATGTCCTTCTGACCCCAGGTCTGGTTCTCCCCCGCCTTTGCAGTGAGCCTGGGCCAGGGCTCAGAGCACACATTTCAGGGGCAGCCCCGGCAGCTCTCGCCTAGCCCCACCCCGGCTTTCCGCAAAAAGGGCCTGTCTCTGCTCACCTCAGATCCTGCTGCAGCGCAGTTGACAAGGTTGTTGTTTGGATTAGCCATCCAGAAGGTGGACACAGCGCTGCGGAGGCGGGATGGGGCAGCGTCACACGAGGGCCGCGGGCTCCATCCTGCCTGCAGGTGAGCTCGGACCAGGCCCTCTGCTGCCGGCTTGAGGAGCCTCTGGTCAGATCCAATGGATCCTGGATTGCTCAGACCCCAGCCTTCCCATCAGAGTGTGAGGCAAACAACACTTACAATGTTCAGAACTGAAAGGGGCTCATTAAGGTGGGAGCTATCTATGGGGGGCTCAGAGTCTGATCACACAGGGAGCTCGTGCCATCTGCTCTGGCTCTGGCTCTCTCAGGTCTATAAGTGGGTCCTTGTGGTGGTGCACGGGGTCAAGGGGGCAGCAGCCCCTTTCCCCAAGGCGGCAGCATGTGGCATGAGCAAAGCCTGAGGACGAGCAGTGGTTCTCTCTGCACAGGGACGATGCACGAGAGGCAAACCAAGAAGGGAACTAGAGGAAACACACTCTTGCCCTCTCGGCGAAGCGGGAGTGGCAGGTGCCCACGCCGCTCGGCGGTCAGGTCAGGAGGGCAGGGTCAGGGGCTGCACCGGGAAGCACGAGCCCACGGCGCCCTGCGGGGCACGGGGTGGGGAGGGGGGCACTCACCTGCAGTCCTGCCTGGGCTTGGGGATGTACCCCGGGTAGGAGTCTTCTGTGATCGCCTTGCACATCTTGCTGTCCCGGTCGGAGGGGAGGAGGGTCCCGGACTTGACAAGGAGGCCAAGACAGTGGTCAAAGGTGTTGCGTTCCTCTGGCCCATCTTCCGTGAAGAAGCAGTGGCCCAGAGAATTATAGCCCACGACGTCCTTGACCTGCAGGGAACAGACAGTGGACATTCCACCTCGCAGTTATTCCTGCGCTGACACATTCATTCAACAAGTAAACAGCAACAGTGGCCTTCTCGACTCCATGAGGGACACTGGGGATCTGGAGACGGACCTGACGCAGGCGCTGGGACTGGGAAAGGTGGGTGAGGGTGACAGGACGGTGACTTTAAAGTCACTTCCAGCTGGAGGTGGTGTGGCTGAGGCTCCACGGGTGGGCAAGGGGACAAAATGTTAGAGGTGGGTCCAAGAGGAGATCAGTACGATGGCGTGCAAGCCTCCTGTGGCAAGGACACCGGATGGGGTGGCGGGAGTGGGAAGTTCCCAGGAAGGGAGGCAGCTGCCAAGCCAGGCCAGGTGGGCTGTGTGTTCCACCGGTTAGATCGTCCTCCCTGTGACCTCACCCATGGATCCAGGCCGGCTTGGTCACCCACGACGCACGTCAAGCCACGTTTGCAACCCCCAGGCCAAGAACCAGAACAGTGTGCAAACTCCAGCTCTTAAATACTCTTCTTGGAATCACAGATCAGTGCAGGAAGCAGGAAGACCATTCCAAGCCGGCGAGAGGCCTGGGGCTCAGTGTCAGCGGTGCATCTGCCAGCACAGGGGTCTTACCAAGCCCCCCACCCCCTCCAGAGCCCTCGGCTCACTTTCCCCACCTCAGATGAGGGACTTGAACTCCACGATCTCTGAGGCCCCTTCTGGGTTTGAGCCCTATGAACTCATCTCAGAACCACAGGGTCCCCTGGGGGCCTGAACTCAAGCCCCACGTCCCCGTCCAGCGCAGAGTCTGTTCATAGGCGTTCCTGACAAATGGGCGTCCTGCTCTGTTTGAACACTCCAGGCCAGAAGCCCAGTGCCTCAGGAGGGCCTGTCCACCATTGGACATGGGATGGGAGAAGCACCTCCCTTATGTTGGCTGCCCTGCCCTGGGTCTTGATGGCCCGAAGATGTCACCCAATGTGGGCATCTCCTGCTCCCCTGCGACATCATTTCAACCCCCACCTAGTAAGTTCCTGCCGCCAGGCCAGGCCCTGGCAAATCCACACACTATCCAAACACAGGTCGCCTGCCGTGTTCATGCTTGAAGGGGCCACCCTGGGTGCTGCAGGTGGGTGACAGAACCTCCTTAGTCAGGACCACGGCAAGTACCTCCAGACAGTCAGTGCCGCACTCCCTGGGGAGGCCCCTGACCGAGAAGCACCCATCTGGGGCAAGCCGCCCCGGCTCCCTCCAGAGTCTGTCACATGACAAAGCTCGCCTACCGCCCCACTCCTGGGCAGCCACGCCCTGACGCCCTTCATGCCCCAGCACTGCGCTGGGCTCTCATACCTTCTAATCTGGCTGAACTCTTCCACAATTCCAGAATAAGTGTTTTTAGAGGTGAGGAAAATGAGTCTCAGATACGTTAAGTGATGGGCGCAAGGCCATACAACCCGTGTGCGCAAAGCCAGGGCTGTAAGCTGTTTCCCAGTTGTGTCCATTCACCCCGTGTGGGGAAACCCAACATGCCAGCTGCCCTGTCCCAGGCGAGCTCTGTTCCCTCAAAGAGCATTTCCCCTGAATCTCTGGCAATAGGTGAGGGTGTGATGTGGATCCTATGCAGCCCCTCCATCAGCGTGCCGGTCAGGACCGCGGTCACGCGATGGGACTACTCTCTCTGCTCCTCAGGGGCTATGACAGTTTGTTATAAATAGCTGGGAAAGACAAGCCCAGGAGGAGAGGCAAGGGGACCCGCTGCTCGAGCTGGCAGGGACGTCTGAGAGCCAGCTCAGTGCCCTCGCCCGACAGCAGAGAGCACTGAGCTCAGAGCAGGGGCGTGGGGGGGTCTGAGGGCGCACAGTACCCCGTGGTGGACCCTATTCACACCCAAGCTCTCTGCCTCCTGCCCGAGGCTCTTTCAAAACTGTAAGCCCTCACCTGCCCTATGGTCTGGATCATGGGTGTGGGTGAATTAATGAATCAGGTACATTCTTATTCTCACAAATGCCCGAGGAAGAAACTCCCTCTAAGACCCTTGAGAGGTGCTACGGAGAGAAAAACCCTCCTGGAAAAGGGTGGGAAGAGTCCCATGTTACATACATCCCCTCACTTAGTCCGTATCCCAGTTACTATTCCCTTCCCACGGAGGACGCTGAGACGTAGATACTGCCCCAAGTCACCTCCCTTGTAGGGACAGGACAGAAAGCGAACTCTCCAGCTGTCTGACCCACTCATCCCTGCTGCACGTCTGCCCCCTCCTGAGCAGTGAGGGGGGCTGGCATACAGCCCCACGAGAGGGGCAGGGGCAGGCAGCAGGAGGTGCTGGGCTGGGGGCGGAAGGCACGAGTCCAAGACTCGCCTCGGCCACAACTTGCTGTGTGATTTGCCTGAGTGTCTCGAAGTCCCTTCCAGCTCTGACCTTCTCTGATTGCTCTTCCATAGAATAGTCCCCCAGATTTTAAACTGTGACATAGCTTGAGATGACAGACAGGTAGGTAGATATAAATGTAGATATAGATAGACACAGATGATGGGATAGCTAGAGAACTAGATAGCTGGATAAATGGTAAATTGTAGCTGGATAAACAGACTCACCCATAGACTTGCAGGGGGTGACCAGCTCCCTAAGCATGATGGCTTAAAGCCATGTGGGTGCTCCCTGCCCTTCCATCGTCCCTGCTGACGGAGAGCAGCTGTGAAAGCGATTCCAGAAAGCTGTTTGAATTCAGTGGGTGGCTGCAGTGAGGTGGAAACCAGGCATTGCAAAGGGGAAAATCCGCAGCTCTTCTGGACTGCTTCAATTAGGGTGACGATCTAGTTCACTGTCTGACCCAGGGCATGTTTGAGAGTGAAAAGGTACTGTTAGTAATTAAGCTGGGATAACACGTATAAAATGGAACAGTTCTGTGCAAATCAAGACATGAAGTCCGCCCAGTTGTAGTGACTTCCTGTAAACAGCAAGAAAAAGACAGTGCTGTTTACAAGCACCCCTGATTCTGCCTTCTGGGGTGCGGGTGCCACAGTTTGTATCAGTGAGAAACGTGACAAGGATGATGGCCACATTAAAAGGAAGAGTATAACTTCTGAGCTTTACGGTTTTGAGCAGCTAAAGAAAAGAGACTTGGAGCAAAAGGGGGAATTTGTGTTCCTGGATCTTCAAGAGAATTTGATATGTGAACCACCCGGAGACAAGGACACCACTGATGATGTCAGTATCTCAAGAGGCATTTCCTGCACTGTAGAATACTAGCTCTGTGAGGTTCAAAATTGTACGTCAAAAGGGCTCTGAGCTTTGGCATTGTGAAGAAAGCCAACATTAAATGTGTTTTTATGGCAACCCTTGAGTATGCTACCGTGCACGGGGAGTTTCTAAACGGTGAAGGAGGACATGCATGTGGTGTTTGTGAGGTCGTTTAAGCACCAGGTCTACGCTTGTGTGTGGGGGACACTGACTACTATCTCGTGGAGCCAGCGGTGAACACCCAACCCAGCTGGATGGAGAAGCCTGTGATGATGCTATTCAACGTCACTTCCAAGCACGCCATACGCATCATGGGATTCCATCTTCCCCAAAGGCCTTTGAGATGGGTTCTGTCATCATTCTCACTGCACGGGGGGAAACTGAGGCTCGGAAGTTGCCCCTGGTCCCCTGAGTTCACACTGGCCAGATCAGAATGCGGGTTACTGGGACTCAGTCCTCGGCGGCTGGGCTGCTACACCCGTGCGGGTGAGAGCGAGGGGTCGGGTGGGGGTGGGTTTCTGGACAGGGTCTCAGGTGGTGCGTGCTGAGCGCCATCACCAGGCTCATGGGCACCAAAACTCGAGAAGCCCACCTTTCCGTTCTGAGAGTGAGAAGCGGTTGTTGGTGGAAACGCCGAGTTTAGAACACTCCTTCCTGAAGCTGGTGGTGAAAGAAGGGAAAGAGCAAAGGTGGGCTGCCCCTGGGGAGGCAGGGGGGAGGGCGGCTGCTCTCTGCAGCCAGAGGGCACCAGTGTGTGTCTACAGGGGTGCAGAGAGGAGTCCATGAGGGGGCAGCTGCCCGGGACACCTTGGGGTCAGCCCGCAGGCCCTCTCGGCTCTGCACACGCAGAACCCTGTTCCCAGGGAGCCGGAGTCTGTCTGTTCAGGGCCTGGGGCATCTCCAGCAGCTTTAGGGCGTGGGCACCCGCAATGCCACGGAGCGGCCTGCAGTCTGAGTCAGAATGGAGTCCTCGTCTGTGTCTGCCTCCCTTCTTCCCATCGGCTCAAACCATCTTTCTAAACAGTCAGCCACTGGCAAATCCTTCAGGCCAAAGAGGAGGGAGCAAATGTGAAACTCCGATGGAGAGAGGTCAGCCCCCGCGGCTGCGTTTCTGAGCAAGGAACTCTCTGCCGGTGGGGGAGCATGTACAGGGAGAGCTGCCCATCCGTGAACCCAGCTCCTGTCGGGGTGGGGGGTGCGGCTCTTGGGGAAGGGCTCGGAATGCGTCCATTATCCTGCCACCTCCGTGGCTCAAGCACTAGAATCCTGTGCTTCATTTGGGCTCTCAGCCCCGGCAATGTGGTTTCATCTTGGAAAGGCCACACCACCTGGGGACTCCAAATCCTGACCCCCTGGTTTGGCCATCAAGTGTGGCCCTGAGCTGACTGGTTGGAGCCCTATGCGGCCAGCACCGGGCCCCTCCCGGGCTGTGCCAGGCACCAGGACCGCCCGGCACCTGACTGACACCCAGGGAGATGGACGCTCCCTCCCTGGCTGTGGCCACCACCCCTAGGACCAGGCTGGACGTAGGCCTTGGTGCACAGGTGGCAGTATCCCCCAGTTCCAAGAGGTTGTTCAGGGCTCTGGCTTCAAAAAAATATCCCAGACGTGGATGCATCTGACCCATCTGGCCGCCCCTGTGCTGCACCCCTGTGACTATCCGGCCCGGCGCAGTTACAGGCTTCTAGTCTTCCTAATATTTCTCTTTAGTCACATTAAACAAATGGATTTAAGCAAAAGTTAAGGACAAAACTTCAGAACAGGTGCTTAAAGCAAGTAAAGGCCCTAAGACCCCCTAATCACTCAGAATGAGTGACAGCTCTGTAATCCCTTCGCACATTCATTCCGCAGAGCGCACGGGCAGCAGGACAGACCAGAGGCCTTGCTCCCAGGGCTGAGGTGTGCCGGGCCCGGGCTCAGCGCTCCTCATGCCCTTGCTTGCCCCTTGCTGGGACCACGGAGGACGGGTGATGCCCTCCTCCCCACTTCGCGGAAGGTCCGATGGCCAGCCCGGCCATGCTGCAGAAACCGATGGAACCCACGCGTGTGGCTCTCGAAGCCAAGCCCACCCTGTGAAATCCCTGACATTCTGAACTTATTTTAAATCCAGTTGTCTTTCTGTTCCAGCAGGAAACAGTCTCCTTTGCTTCTCCCTTGAGCTGGACAAAAGTCCCACACATTTCAGCAACTATGAGCCTGCAACTCTCTAACCACCTGCTGGGAGGACGGCCCGGTTCCTGGCCACACGTCCACAGGAGGCTGGTGGGCGGCACCATGGTACGTGCTCCTCACGGCCTCATGTGCTGGGTGCCACTGCCCCACTTAGCTGAGGAGGGAGCTGAGGTTTAGAGACGGTGAGCAACTTCCCAAGGTCCCACAATGCATGACCTGCAGACCGAGCCCTGGGACCCATGCCCTTCCAGACTGGGCCCCAGAGCCATGCTCTCAGCTGTGTATACTCAGTGGGGGTTCAAATCAGAGTGCTGAAAACCCAGTGACAACAGGCACTCCTTTAGGACACAGGAGCCCATTGCACAGGACAGACCTCCTCCTCTGCCCACCACCACCGGGTGGGGGGCTCCTCATGCTTGCTGCAAAGCAGAGGCCACCGACTCCGACGTCCAGGAGCAAGCAGGAAATGAGCTGAGTGGCCCCAGCCAGGGGCCTTTCCTGGAACGTACTAGGAAGTGTTGGGCAGGGGGTGAACAGGAGAAGACCGGCTGGGCTTAGCAGGGCAGCTGCTACTCTGGCCCGATCTGCTGGTGGCATGCAGGAATGTGGGTCTGGTCTGCCAGCACAGACTACGTTTCAAGAGAAGCCAAGAATTCAGATTTTTATGTGAAATCTCTTCATTTTTAAATGATGGAAACTAATTCAAATGTTTCCTTAAACACTGGTTAAGCCAAACAAAACACATCTGGTTGCCGGGTTCAGCCGGCAGGGTGCCGTTTTGTGACATCCGGTTTTAAGGTTCATAGAGGATATAACTTTAGTCCACTTAAAGAAAGTTCAATTTAGTGTAAAATTATCAGTTTAGTGTAAAAATGATCAAATGTTTCTCTAAATACCGTACAAGCCAAACCAAACACACACTGGGTTCCGCTGGCAGCGTGCCGTTTTGTAACATCTACTTTCAAAAGTTTATAGAAAATATAAGTTTGGTTCATTTAAAGAAGGATCAAGTTAGGGTAAAAATTATCTGTGCGAATTGGGACATGCCTCTGACACACACACCGATTTGCTAATGAACTGCCGGTTTCTCCCAGAAGGGCCGGCTCTGAAGGGCACTTGGTTCAACAGATGCAAAGGGCCCCGTACAGCCACTGCCCCAAGTCTGCTGGGCACAGGGACTTGGCACGCGCTCCCTTGCCTGCAGCTGGCGGGTCTGTCGTGCCCTGCAGTGACACAGGATTCTTGGACTCTCATGTAGGGCAGCAGGAACTAGGCTCCCAGTGACCCCCACGACCTGGTCACCCACCCATCTCTGATGCTTGTACCCTTTGGCAAGGATACACCCCTATCTTCTCCTTCCTCCTGGCTAGTGACCTACTCTCAATTGATATCATTCTAAAATGTCATCTAAGGGTGGTTCAGCCCCCCAGTGGCCCTGGACTGTGACAAGACCCAAACATCTTCCCAGCGCTAAAGGTCCCTGGGCCCAGCAGTGAACGGACTGGCGCAGGGGCAGGGAGGAGGGGAGAGGTGCTTACCAACAAGCCGTTAGAGCCGTGGACAGTGACGCAGCGAGAGAATGTGTGGTGGATGGAGAGGCCCCTGACGTACGTGGGTGGGTCGTAGCCTCCCTTCTCATCCACGTCTCCGGCCAGGTGGAAGTGGATTGGGTACTGACCCACCAGCTGCTGCCCCATGTGCTTCAGCTCCACGCCCTCCAGGTGTGCTGCCTTGAACCCCAGCGCAAACTGGGAGGAGAGACAGAGTCAGAAGGTGCGTGAGGTGTTCCCCAAATCCCCTCACCGGCGCCCACATTCCAGAAATGCACGTGCTTGTCCTCAAAATGTTTCACTAATCCCCACTCAGGTACTCAGTGAATCAAAGACACTCTCTGCAAATGGGTTAAGATGCCTGACCCTTCTTAGCTCCCGGCGGACAAGGGGCTACTAATAACAAGGCGATGTTGCAAGGCGACGAACCGCTTGGAACCGAGAGGGGCCGGGGGACGCTGCAGTGGCTGGGGCTCACTTCCACCCTCTTGCCCGGCCTCCTAAGCCACCAGTGTCACAGTGTGAACAGGAAGGAGATACGCCTGAGATGGCCCGAGGGGAGGCAGGCAGGATACGTGCCCTAGAAGGGCTGGGGAACCCAGGTGGGTGGTCCATGGGCACCGGGAGCCTCTGGCCCCTCACCGTCAGAGGCCTCTCCTGGCTGAGGGAAGGGGACGCTGAGCTGGGAGTCTTCCTCAGCCGGGGCTCTGGCAGTGTGTGTGTGCCTTTCCGGGGATGACAGAACACCTGAAGCCATTCCTGGATCACCCCGGGACCCCTTGTCACACTGAGTGTCTGGCTCCAGCAACGCCATAAAGGCAGCCTTAGGGCCGTTCCTGTCAAAAGCTGGGTGCAGCCAGCGTCCGCCAGAGAAGGGTGATCTGGGGGACATGCTGATGGTTCCTCCCAGACAGGTGTCACCTGGATGGCCAACTCCGGGGGCGGCTGCCCTGTGGAGAAGGCTTCTGGGGCCTGGTCTGGACGCAGTGGGAAGGAACGCTCCCACCAGGGGCTGCTCTCAGAATTGGAAGTGAGGCCGTGGCAGCTCGTGGAACATAGACCTGCCTTTTCTGCTTCAGTTTCTAATGAGTTTCTCAACTGAGGGCAGTCCCCCCACCCCTGCCCCCGCGTCATCCCCGGAAACGTGTGGAAACAGGTGGATGTGGTTGGGGGCCCCGCCAGCCTCTACTGAACCATCTTACCTCAGTAAGGCCCCCATCATGAGCTCTGTAAGTTCCACTCCACTACTAATTTCAGCTACGTTACTAAAAAGTCACCCTTAAAGCATATGGTTTTAGCTTTGAGGGAACTGTCCTCACAAAACTCCAAGACAATTCTATCCACTCTAGTCCCAAACCGCTGAAGCAACGGAGGTACTGTGGGATGTCTCCTGGTATCCAACATGCAGGTCAGGGCATTTTACGTCAAGATGCCAAAGAAATTCATGTTTGAGCTTCATGCTGGGAAAACATGAGCGCCGACGAGCTGGCATCATTTTTCTTCCTTGAGCAGCAAGAAGCCCTCAGCTGTTATTTCTGTCTTTGCCTGTCTCTCCATCAGGAAACTCATGGGTACATTTAATGCAGGAACGTCTGCTCTCTGTCCTGCTTATCACTTTATCTGTCTTCACCTGGATCACTGTCAACGTGACCTTCTGTGAGCGGAATGCCAGTTCTTTCAGGATGTGATCAGGGGTAAATAAAGAAGAAAGGGGATGGGAGCGAGGCCGAGGGCCGAGCACCCTGAGGGCGGGGGGCACAGTGTGAGGTGCACCCCCTCTGGGCGGCAGAGCACGCTCCCACGGTGGCTCCGTCGTCTCTTGTTCCCACGTGTCGACGGGCGAACGGCTCACTGCTGACACACCTGGGGCGCCTCCAACTCCCCGAAGGCCCTCTGCCTGGGGTCCTACCTCCGGCCCCTCCTGCCCCTTTCCTGCCGAGACCCCTGCCTGCGGGCTGCCATCGTGGGAGTCCGGCTGGGCGGACGCCTCGGCCAGGCACTCCTACCTTGATGTGGCCCCCAAAGGTGTCAAAGTCAAAGAAGTCGCAGACGTGGTGGCTGTAGGGGTAGCACGCAGCCTCCATCTCCCCCATCACCACGATGTTCCGGCTCAGGAGCCCCACCTCGGCCCGCATGTCCACACCATCGATCTCCTCCCCGACGTGCAGGTACCTTGGTTTCCCTAGGGCAGAAGGGGGTTGTGGGAAATCAGAGGTACTGCCTGGGCCCCGGCAGGTGCTTCTGGCACTTGTGTGTACGCATCCCCAGGCCCCACGTGCGTGGTGGTCCCCGCGGCCCCCAGGCCCAGCGCACAGAGGAATGGAGCCCAGGCAGGGGAAATCATGGGCATTAAGAAGGGCCTGGATTCACAGGCATGAGTGCTTAGGGCTAAATCCCAGAGCAGAAATGTCTATTTGTCCCCCAGTCACTGTCCCCTCCTCTGCTTGTCAGTACTTGAATCTCCTGTGTTTGGGCCAGAGGCAGGGCTCCCCAGGACAGTTGTGTTTCCCGGCCCCTGCAGAACAGTGTGGGCCCAGGACGAGCAGGAGAGGTTTGCGCACCTGCAGGTGGCTCGGCTCCCGCTCCTTCCCTGGGGGCTGGGATGAGGGTGCACCGGGCCAGCCTCACCCATGCCGGGGGCACCACGCCCCTGGACGCGCAGAGCAACGAGACGGAAGCCTGGCCTCTGGCGGAGCCCACCGAGCATACGCCTTGGCCCGCCTGCCCGCTGGGTCCGTAGGGACATGAGGCAGGCCCTCTGTAAAGGCACTGCTCTAAAGCGGAGCCAGTCTGTGTCCTGGTAAGGTGGGCAGATCTGTATCCCAGCCCTCAACTCTGCGTAGGTTTGTATCTGCAACTGGATTTCCTACAAAGAGCCAGATCAGAGCTATGCCCAGCACCGTGTGTGGCTCCAAGGCCTCTGCGGTGCCTGTGGGACAGTGGAAAGGAGCCTGCCTCCTGTGGGGTGCTGACCTCGTGACCCCCCAGGCTTGGAGGAAAGGACGCTCTCCCTGCTGTGCCTCTGCCCGCCATGGCCCTTGGGTCCATCAGTGTAACAGCTCACCCCTTCTGGTAGCCTCGCTTCTTCCCTCATCTGGGTTCTTTATCCTCCGATTGCAAACTTTCTAGGCCTCCCTATCCTTAAAAACTAACAAACAGAAGCCCTCTCTGCCCCACTGGGCCGCCCCTCCCAGCGCCTGTCAGTCTCCTTCCTGCCGCAGAGTCTCTCAACTGGCGATCCCTACTCTCCCCTCTCTGCTCCCTCCCACCCAGTCCTGCCAAATCCACTTATCCTGCCCTCCTCCATCCGTGTAACGGGCAGGTGGCAGGGGTTTGGGACTTTGGAACAGCTGGCCCGGCGAGTGGGGACTTACGGTCCCAGGGGAGGGCGCAGTCCCAGAGCCCCCCAGTCCTCCCCGGGCACCTCCTGTGGGTGGGCCGCAGGCCTCTGAGGGGGCTATTGTTTGGGGTTCTGCAGACTCAGGGAGATGGAGGTTTCTTTGAAGCATCGTAGTTCAAGAAGTGAGACTGGTGAACGGCAAAGCTCAGGAAACAGCCCCCTGGGAGTCAGGGTCAGTTTCCTACGGCCACTGTGACGAATGGCCACGAACTTAGTAACTTAAAGCAGCAGAAAGCTCTTTTCCTCCAGTCTGAGAGGCCAGAAGGGGCAGGCAGTCAAGGTGCCAGCAGGCTGGGTTCCGGGGTAGAGCCCATTCCCAGTCCTTTCAGTGTTTCCCTGGGCGGGCGCCCACCTCTGCTCCTGTCATCCCATCACCTCCGCCCCTTCCTCTGTCCCTCCCGTGTCCCTCTTATAAGAAGCTGTGATTCCACTGGGCCCCCCCGAAACCCAGCACAACCTCCCAACTCGTGAGCCGTAGCCTAAGCCTATCCGCAGAGTCTCCTTCATTGCAGAGGGCGATGTTCCCGGGCCCTGAGGGTCAGGCCCCGGGGTCAGCGCATGAACATCTTTGGGGCCCTGACTTAGCCTACCACACAGTCCTTCAAAAAAGTCTCAGGTATTAACAAAATTAACTTCACAAGGGGTTTATTTACTGTAATTAACTATTACCTTGAGATCCCTGACACCAAAGGGTGGAGGCCATCAGCCCTTGGGATTCAGTGGGTTCTGACGCCTGAGCACGGACCAAGGCAGCTGGGCCGGCGGCGGGGCCCCTCCTCCAGTGCATCTCACTGGGGATTCTGGTGTGGGGCACACACATGTCTCTACAGTGTCAAGGTCCAGAAGCAGGGTCCCTTTGGGCCACCCATGTGGAAGCCCCTCCTTCCATCCCTGCCGGGCTACCCATCCGCTCTGTGACCTTCACAAGAACACCAGTTGTGAGGCCCTCTGGGCAGCCATGGGCTAGTCTTTTGCAAAAAGAGCTTTGCACTGGGTTCTGAGGCCCCAGCTGGGGGGCCAGACAGCAAGCTGCACCCCATGCATGTCTGGCTGCTGATAAAGAGACTCACGTGCATGCCAGCTTTGAACACCCCGCGTCCAGCAACGGTTACACTGAGAAGTGGTGACCGTGGTCCCTGATGGCAGAGACTCAGCCCCGGGCGTCCCCGGCAGGGCCGGCTGGCTCGTCCTCGCTGACTGTGCTTCCTCGCCCTTCCAGGCGTCTCCTCCCTTTCCCTCTCTCCAGGGCCGGGAAATCTCCCGCGTGCAGAATTCTGTCCGGGCCTTCTCAGAGGCCCAAACCTTGTTTGTCCTTCCTTCTTTGACTGCCCCTTGTCGGGAGACGGTCTCGGGGATCGACGTGGACAAGAGACATTTCGACACCATCTGCCCCCTGCTCAGCCTCGCCCCCTGAAGCACCCCCATTACACAGACTCCCGGCAAACAGGTCGATAAAGTCAGATCCTCCTTGTCGCAGAGCCCGGCGTCTCTGCCCCAGGGCCTGCAGGCTCCTGGTCTGCCAGATCCACACCTTCTCTCTGTGGGGCAGCCTCGCGGGCGCTTCAGAGGCCGCTCCCAGGAAAGCCCCCACAGGCCACCTCGGCCAAGCGAGGTGCCTTGGCCTGTTCTTGGGGGTGAAAGAAGAACCACCTGCTGGCGCCGGGGAGGTGCTAGGCAAAGTGGGGCGCCGGCGGGCCCCGTCCTGAGAGGCACAGGCACAGCCTGCTGACCACAGGGACTGAGCACAGAGCATGGCCAGTGCAGCCTGGCCAGGCAGGGATGTGGGAAGGGAGCTCGTGCAGCCTGAGGACCCACAGAGTAAACCCCCAGACTCTCTAGGCTTGCCTGCCATCACTGTCACGTGTCCCCTTCTGCTGCAGCATCTCAGAGCCTCTGCCCTAGCCGCCCCCTCCAACCTGGACAGCCTTCCCCACCCTGTCCCTGCAGCAACTCGCCTTGTCCTCCCCAATCCTGCTCCAAGGGCTCCTTCTCAGCGAAGTCCTCCCAACCACCCTGGGCCTCAGCCGTTGCTTCTCCGAGATCCTGCAGCACGCATGGGGCCAGAACCCAGGGCTGCCCATCTCCAGGCACATGTCCCCAGACTCCAAGCCCTCCCCCAGCACCTGCATTTCGGGGCTCAGGGGCTTCTCCCAGTTTGTCAGCACCCCCTAAAATGTGGTGTCCAGGCAGGATGCTGACCAGAGGCTTCTCCTGTGGGCAGCCAGAGGGCCCTCCTGGGGGCTCCAGACTCTCACATGCCTGGAGCGACAGGATAGTGGGTGCGCAGGACTGTGGCTCCAGAGCCAGGCTGTCTGCATGGGACCCCGACTCAGACCGTAGCTGTAAGTCCCTGAACGTGTTGCTTACACTCCCTGAACCTCAGCTCTTCACCTATGAAGTGGAGATCTTGACAGCACAACCCCCAGAAGGCAGCTCTGCTTACCCATGGACGCACTGCCTGTGCTGAGGCCTGTCTCTGCTGCACCAGTGGGGCAGGAGCATGGCTGCTGTCCCGGCATTACCCTCAGGGGAGGGCGGGAACCCAGAGCTCCCACGGCTCGCTTCACACCTGGGAAGACTGTGCATTGGTAGAAAACGTTCTTTGTCCCTGGGGGAAGTGGGCCGGCGACTTCCGGGCAGATGGAGGGACCGTGTCTACCAGAGCAGCTAACTCAGACCGAGAACTAGGAGGATATCTCCCCACGCTGCCTCCTCCCCGCTGTGGAGCTCCCTATCCAGACCTTTAACACCGGAAGGCCAGTTTATCATCCACAGGCCACTCCCAGCCCCCCATCCTGGGGAAGCAGTGTGCTCTGATTTCCCGGCTCCCATCCGGCCTGCGGGCAGAACTCTCCCTCCCTTCCTCCTCCCGGCTTCCACACAAGGAGGCCCACCGGGAACGCAGAAGTGCCAAGCCAGGTTTATCCTGGTAAATCCAGAAGGGCAGTGAACAGAGGCGGGGGGCCGTGCACAGTCTCCCTACACAGGTGGGCCTTCTTTCCTGGTGCCTCCCCTCCAGCTGCCCCCCGCTGCACACCCTGGAAACTCCCCCACAGCACAGGACCAGGACCAGGCACTCGGGGGTCAAGAGAAGACTGTGAACACCAAGGACCTGCCCCCAGGAGAAACAGGCTCGAGTTCTTGGGGCTCAAACTTGCAGCCCCCGGAGTGTAGGGCAGGGGAGGGGACTCAGGTTGGGAGTCCCGGAGAGGCAAGTTTACCCCATGAGCCCCCGGATCCATCTACAGTCCAGTGATCTTTGGGCAGAGATGCTGGGAACGGGGGTCTTCGTGGAGGAAGGGTGAAGTGGCCTGGCAGCCACAGAGCTCTGAGTTTGAATCCTGCTCTGATCCAACAGGCAGGCTTTCCGGGTCCGCACCGGCTTCCCCCCCGGAGCCCTTGGAGTCTAAGGGAACGCTCTGTTCTGTGCTGTCCAGGATGGCAGCCGCCAGTCACACACTGAGCGCTGAGCATCTGGGTGGCATGATGAGGGATGACATTCTTCATTTTATTTCATTTTAATTATGTGCAGCCACACGTGGCCGGTGGCTCCTGGACCGGAAAGTGTGAGTCTAGACATTTAATTCCCACGAACCCTTCTTTCCTCATCTGTGTCACGGGGAAAACAGAAGCTGGGTGATCATCAGGAGTGGACACATTAAGTGCGGTCCATCACAGGGAACTAGGGAATGTTAGTACTGATCACCATGGCATTGTTTAAAAGTGGGGCGGGGCTGCAAAAGCCAAGCAGGAAGGTGGGAATGGAAACAGGGCAGAAAATTGACGACGTCCAGTCGTCATGTCAGGAGGTGCTGAGAATCACACTGTGGTTGGCAAAACTTTGAAATATTTTTTTAGATGATTCACACATTTTCATTACTTTGTTACCCGCATCTGTTTCCCGTCAGAAGACACTTAAGTTGCAGAAAGGCCTGTTTACTGGAATTTGGGGGCAGTGAGGAGGGCAGGCCCAGATGGTTGTGGCCCTCTCTGCAGTGGCCTGGGGAGGGGACCCCAGAGAGACAGCTGGGCTGCGGGGGGCACAGTCTCGGAAAAGAACGAAGCAGGTGGAGGCCCTGCTCCATGTCGACGGAGCCGGACTGGGCTGGGCTGGACGGGAGAGTGGACCTCACACACACACCCCCCGACTGGGGGCTTCTCCGGGGCCACCCACCCAGAGGCCCTGCCTCCCAGAAGCCCCGAAGCTTCTGCGCCCAGCATAGGGACCGTCCCCTGGGCCTCACGGACACAGGCAGTGCAGGGGCAGGAGGGTCCTGGAGGGCACCAGCGTCCCCTCCGCTCACCTCCCTCCCTGGCACTCAGGCCCCGAGCTCTGTGGCCTTGGAGCCTGAGGAGCAGTCACACCCTCCGCACGGCCCTGCCAGGAGGAGAGGCTCTCCAGCACCCCCACCCAAACCCCACGCCCGGGGGCAGCCGTCATGCCCCACATCACACGGGCCCCTCCTGTCCCCCTGTCCCCCCCTAGGCAGCCCTGGGCCTGGGGCTGGTCTGGACAGATCCCCAGGGCAGCTCCTTGCCCCCCTCCACACAGGCCAGGGCTTCACGGCATGCTCTCACCCTGGAAAGCACAGGCGCCACCCCAGAACCAAGGGCCACCTTACGATGAACAGAGACATCAGCTCAAGCGGCCTGAATGGTGCACCTGCCAAGAGTCCAGGATGCCTGACATCCCGAAGGCTGCCCACTGGCACTGTCCCACCCAGTGAAGACCCATGGCCCTGACACGGAGGGACCCGCCTCCCTCAGTCCCGTGTGAACGGGCCATCCTGTCCCCCAGGGACACCCGGCCACACAGCCACCCACCCCGCTGGGATGCTGTAGCCCCTCACTGGGCCCTGGCACTGCGCTGCCCCTTTGCCAGTGACCCTCCACCTGTTGGCTTTACTGAAATTTCTCCAGCCCTCTGCTCAATGGCTAGTCCTCTCGGCAGGCTTCCAAATCCCTCTTCTAGGCTTTCACCCCCACCCCACAGTTCTCACCCTGGGAACTTATTGGGAAGTTCTCTTGATGCTGTTTACTTTCACTGCTGGACTGCAGGCTCCCTGAGGGCAGAGGGCACGTCTGCCTGGCCCGCCTGGCTTCCCAGGGCCTCACGCATCCCCTGGCCCCTGTGAGCTCTCCCACTGCTCGTGGAGTGGAGGCTGATGACTGCTCTTCCTGCCTCCCCTGTGCCCTCCTGAAGGAGGAGAGACCCCCGCCCAGCCCAGGGGGGCCTGGGCAGCACGTGGAGCCGTCAGCACACAGCAGGATGAACAGCAGGCCTCCTCTGTGTCGCCCCCCACGGGCTGGAGCTAATGATGGCAGGAATGTTGGCTTTTCTCCCTCTACGACTTTCCTAACCTGCAGGTCCCAAAGGAGCAGAATCAATCAGCTTTTAAATATCCAAGTGTCCACCATCGACCTGTGGGCCGTGTTCCTCCCTTCCTTCCAGCGTTAACCTCAGTGACTGAGTTTCACACTTCATACTACTGATAAGGCAGCACTTAGCACCTGCCAGACCCTATTGGAAACACCACACATAAACTCCTTTCATCCCCAGGACGACCCCATGAAGCAGGTATGGACATCACACTTCCATTTACAGAGGAGGAAACTGAGGCAAAGGGAAGCTAGTAATTGTCTAAGGCCACACAGCTCATAACTGGAGTTCCTGGAATTCGAATCCTGTGTCCTTAAAGCTACCCTGCCTCTACCAAAAAAAAAGCCTTCCTCAGAATGTCTTCAGAAAATGGGACCAACAGCACGTCCCCACCTAATATTATGAGTCAATCTGCAAACAGCCACACACAGAGTATCTTTGCATGAAATGCTTCCGGGGTTTCTGTTCCCATTGCAGGGCCTTTGTAAGCCTCCCAGTGACAAACCCCACAGGAGCCCAGAGCTAAGGGAAAGTGGCTCCTGATGGCCTCCCGTCTCCTGTTTGCTGGACAACACTAGTTAAGTGATTCGTGAAGTTTCCTTCTTTGCTCTGGCTGCCAGGAAGCTCAGGGATAGATTTCATGGTCTACTGTGGTAGCTTCCACTCACTTCCGTTTCCCTGCTTTGTGCTGAATTTATTTCCTTCCCATTAGACTTTTCTTACTTACATTCATATCTTTCACTTTTTTTTGTTTTTGGGTGAAGGTTTACCTGGACTTGTGTTTATTGTAAGACATCCCCAAACCTTTTTCAAAGAAAGCAGGGGTTCAAACAAACTCATTTCAAAAGGCAGACACTGTCACCTTGTCAAGGAACAGATGCTTGGCCATCCCAGCCTCTGCGCACAAGGTGCCTCCTGCCCTCCGCCCAGGCATGCTCACCAAATCTCCATCTCCCCCAAACGTGTACTGCCCTTTGCTCTGAGTCTGGGGACCCCACTCATTGCTGGCAGAACTGCCTTGGCCATATGGCCTCATGCGGGGACTGGACTCCGTCATTGTTTCTCACTTCTTTAACCTCTGTCCCCACATCCTTTCTCAAGCACATCTCCATAAGCTCAAAAGACTGTGATTGACTTTCTATAGTTTTATTTCCAAAATAACAGTGATTTGGACTATGCGGGCTCTGGTTTTGCAATCCACGGTCCTCCTAGCCCCAAATTCTGGTACTTCTCCTGGGGCACTGACCCTATAGCAGCTGATATTTCCAGTGCCCAGGATTGATTCTCCTTTCTGGCAATGCATCCCAGTTTTCCTCTGGGGAAGGACCCTTTCTGCGTCCAGTGCAGTCTTAGAGGGCCTGTCATGAAGGTGAGCTGCCCGCTCCTAGCCAGAGGGCAGGCGCACAAGCCACCAGCCCAATGGGAGGCTCTCCTGGAAGGTGACTTTTGGGCGCTGTGTCCCAGGGGCAGAGCATGGTGCTCTCCGGCCGGACTGGGGTGCCCTGGGGCTGCTGCACACCCGCCCCTGCCCCCTGACCTCCGGAGCGGCCTCTTCCTGTCCTTTTGCAGCCCAGTTGTTCAGCTTCTGGATCAGTTTTTTGAGCTGGATAGCCTCCCAATGAATTCCTTAATAAGCTTAAGACCTTATTTCCTAACAATATTCACTCCCCTCTCCCTCATCTTGATGGGAAAAATAGGCTGCACCACCCCGTTCGTGTGAGCTCGACCATGGGATCTGCTTTTCCTGCGGGACTGTGGATGCATGGGTGTGCTGGTTCTGAGCCCAGGCCTGCAGAGTCCCCCTGTGCCCCCGCTCACCTCTCCAGGACTTTTTAACCTCTCCCCATGAAAAGAACATGTCCTGGGACGAGTAAGTCACCAGAGCTGACCCGAACCCAGCTACGTGCCTGAAGCCAAGCTTGTCTAGGGAAGCTGAACCTTGGCTAGACAACTGCAGTTGCACGAGGAAGGGGTAAACGCTCGCACGGACTGTAAGGGTGTTTTGTTAGGCAGCATTGTGATGGCAATAGCTGACTGCTGTCGATATGTGGTGATTTCAGCCCACGCTAATCCTAACAAGTTTCAGAATCATCCAGCCTCAGGGAGGGGTCAGTGGAAGTCCTACCTGCCACCTTGACCTGGTTGGTGGAGCAGGCTTTGCAGGGCAGCACCTGGAACTCCTCCGCCTGGTACATGGAGTAGTCGGTGCTGGCGACCACCAGGGTATCCCCGGGCTTCCAAGACTGTGCATTGTCCTCCAGCGTCAGGACGGTGCTGTTCACATTGGTGTCGATGGTGACGGTGAGTTTGGGCCTCACTGAAACCGGAAGAGGAGGGACGAAGATCCAGCACTTTGCTTCTGGAAAACCTTTGGCTGCCCAGCCCTCCCTTCCCCTCCCTAAATAAGTGACGGGTTTGCCTACCCAAAACCCAGATCAACGGGCTCCCCCATCCCAGTCTTGGTACAGGCTTTTGAAGTCAACAAAAACCTCCCAGAAAAGAGCCATTCATGAGCTCTGGGCAGGGGAATTTTCCACTCACTCCTCAGTTGCAGTTAAATGCGGCTGCCCCACCACACCTGCTTCACTCGGGACATAAACCAACATAGCGCCTCTCAGCTCCTATTCACAGTGGCCAGAAGCCTTTCCCCCAGGAGTCCTCACCCCTCAGGACTGCCCTCTGGAGATGCGAACAAACCGAAATTTCCACCCCCTTGTAAAGGGTGCCTCGGGTTTAAAGTCATAGCCTTCAAAGAGGTAACAACTGCTGGTCTCTGCAGGGGAGGCTGCAGGCAGGTTGGTCCTGCCCACTGCACCCTGGTTTCCTTGAACAGGGCCCAACCCCTTCCTGGAAGGCATATGGGCCAGGCGGGGCACTCCTGGCCTCAGCCAAGTCCGAGGACTGCCCGTGGCCCCCGGGTCACAGAAGTGCTCTCCACTGCGAGCTTGGCAGGTGCGCTGTATCCCTGAGATGCCTGGAGGCCACCGACCCAGCCATCCAAATTCACGGTGCATAGCTGCCAGCTCTCGGAACAGAGCCAGGGTTGCCTTTCTGTCCCCAGCAAGGAGCAGCTTACCAGGCTTCCCGCAGAGGAACCGCACACGGTAGCTTTGGCAGGCCTGGCCCTGGTCATAGCACACAAATCTATAATCCTGGCCTCTTTTGTAGACGACTTCAGTGGTGAGGTTAACTCCATCTGCTGTGGTGGCCTGTGCATGGCAGGGAAATTACCGAGGAAAGTCATTTTTTTGGTAAAGAAAGGTGATGATTAATGCTATAAACATACACTCACAGGTCTAAACTTGTCGCTGCTGCAAAAACAATTTACAGGGGCTGGATGAGCGTTCCAGCAACTGCCCCCATTGGTGTGTCTAGGAGGAGCAGCAGGAAGTTGCAGGGCAGCCACGTGCGTTGCCTGGGACCCTACGGTACCCAACATCCTAACATCCCCTCCTGCTCCTCGTGGGGGATAGTTTTGGAAAAATGTACCATCTCTGATAAGCAGGCATCTTTTAGGAGCTGGCTGGCTTCTTGTACCACACCCCAGCACCATGAATGTGGCTGGCCTTCAGTGAGGCCTCACTGCGTTTGACCCACCATGCCCGAATATCCGCACCACGTCAGGAGTTTGTAAAAACACTCACGCGCAGGCTCAGATCCGATTGGGTCTGGGTGTGGCCGGGGTGCCAGGACTTTGAGAGGCTGCCAGGTGATTCTAACGGGCAGTAAGGTTTGAGAACCTCTCTTGCAGCTACAGAGCTAAGTGTTTACATACATTATCTTACTCTGTCTTCCCAGCAATACCATGGTCGTTTATCGCTGTCTAGTAATGTGCCTGGGTCACAGAGCCACAAGGTGGCAGAACCAAAACGTGGGTCTAGGCTGTCTGACTGTGGAGCGGGTGTTCCCCGGACCCCACTGCGCCCTCGGGCACTCATGTCCTCCCTCGGTGGCTTCACTCAGGGGGCCTCCTCCCACGGGGTCCTGCGCTCCGCTGAGGGCAAGGACTAGCCTTGGGCCTGCTCCCCACCCCCAGCCCCCTGATCCCAGCGTCCCACCCAGGGCTTGGCACATCTGATGGGGGATGACGCAAGCAGCTTCAAGGCCAGGTAGAGAATTTAGGGAGCTGGCTCGGAGGAGCGTGGGGCCCCTGCCAGCTGAGGCTCGCCCCGGCTCATCCAGACTGCGGCTGTCATCAGAGACATGCAATTCAGGGCACGCACTGCAGCTGTTGTCCTCTTTGGCACAGACACCAAAGGGACCAGGCAGGGGAAGGAGGGAGGCAAAGTCAACCTAAAAAGAAGGGCGGGTGGGGGAACTTTTTAGGAAACATCATTCTGAACCCACTAGATACCCATCATCTTAGGCTTGGAAAGAGAGCTATGCAGATGTGAGATTAACCACAGCTGAGGTCCACCCCTGAAACACACTCACACCCACTATCTCGGACAGTCTCTGATGCATCCAGAGAAGCTGGAGCCGCAGTCTGGCTCTTAGAAGAAGGGGCTGAGGTTCAGAGGGTTTTAGAAACAAACTTCAGGTCAAGGTTGCTGACGGTCAGGCTCCGCTCCTCTGACCCCTGGTGCTTGCCCTTGGGGCCAGAACATGCAGCAGGAAAATGGACGACATGGAGAGCTGAGCCCGAAAACGTCGTCAGATAGAACTGGACGTGGGGGTACAATGTCCAGCAACACTTTCAGGGACTATATGCTCAATTCTTCTGCTTTTTCTCCCTCTCCCCCTTGTCTAACCTGAAGAGTGACCTCAGTTCTGGATAAGAACTGTAAAAAATAAATAAAAATGTATGGATACTCACTCTGGGTCATGTATTACTGCATTAAATCCACAAGTAATCCCATGGGGGGAAAATCACTGTCCCGCTTCTGCATATGAGGAAATCAGACACTAAGTAACCTGGCTGATCATCTGTGATCAGGACTGGAGGGAGGCACTCAGGAGGCCAAATGCCAGGCGGCTCCCTGAGTTCTCTACCTGGCCTTGAGGCTGCTCGTACAATCTCCGTCAGAGACGGCCCCTGAGGGGGACTCTGCTTCTGGGGACCCTGCCTGGCCTGACACCAGTGGACCCTGTGGATAGACCACGGCTGGTAAGTGGGATACGAACACATAACCCTCTGGCTGCCAAATACATTTTCCTAACCCCGAGGCCAACCTCCCCGTTGTGCAAAGACCTCCCAGTGTGGTCTATCCCCAGATTTGAAATCTGAGTCCATAGGTTCCAGTGGCCCTGAATGTGGGCCAGTCTTCAGAGCAGATGGGAGCTAAGGGGGATTTGGGCCGAGGAGAACTGCAGGAGGGCAAAGGCCTGGGACAGCGGGTGCGGTTGTGTTCTGTTTTTGCAGATTCACAAAACAGCAGATGCTGAAAAGGCTTCCTTGAGGTCTTGCCGGAGCAGTCTTACTGTTTCTTCCTTCCTTCCAGCCTCCTCCAATCTTGCCTAGGTTTCAGACGTCCTTGACATCCCCTCTCCCTCCAGAGGATGGGAATGTCAGAGCGGAGCGGCTGTCTCGGGGCCACTTGCATGTAGGACTCCAGGTGAGGCCCTGGAGGGAGCCTCTGGGGCCCGTGGGGTGGTCGGAGGTGCCAAGTGGCCACTTCAACTGTGATTCGCCAAAGTGGCAAAAATGGACACCTAGGAAGACCAGCTCTGTTTCAGCCTCTCCTGTGTGTTGTTAAGTAACTAGGGCCTTTAGCTCCTGGCTGGCACATCTGACGCTCTGGAGACTGAGGTTTGAGTTCATTTTTGGAGACACACGACTCACCTTTGGGTTCACTTTGGGAGGCACGTATTTTAGATGGCTGTTCAACAGGTCTTTGTTTTGCCAAGACAAAGCCAAGATCCTATTCTGGAATTGAGAGTTTTGAACTAATAAGGGGTACAATGCTCAGCAAAATTTTGTCAAAGAATGCACTTTTGTGGGGAGGCCGCCCAAGCCCCAGGACGGGGGCGGGAGGACAGCTGACAGGTCCTGTATTCCTCTCAGGACCTTGAAGAGCTGGAAACTTGAACACAGGGAATTCCTTGTCAAGGGCAGTCCTTTTGTGGGAAGGAGACAGCCCTGCAGTAAGGCAGCAGGCTGGTGGTGGCAAAGGGCAGCGTTGGGTCCCCCCGGAGGGTCCCAGCCTGTGGAGTTGGAGAGCAGTTGTGTACTATTCTATTTTATACAGAGGTTTTTCACCAGTCTCCTTTGCTATCTCCAAGCCTGCAGTAAAGTTCTACTGAATGTTTGCACCTGGGATCAGCTGGGCTTTGACACACTCAGGGGAGAGCCTGTGTGTGTGCGGCGAGCAAACTGGAGAAGTGGAAAATGCTTACGGAAAGCCACTTTCCTGGCATGAGCAGTGGTCTAAACAACAGTGGTCTGCAGCCAGACAGCTGGCAGAATAAATGCCAGGAGGGTTTTGCAGAGCATGTAAGCATTCCTCCAGGATTTCCAGAAATACATGGAGAGGGGAGGCTGGAAAAGGACTGGGCCTCCTGCAGTTAAGTGAACTGGAGGACCAGGATGATGTCTATTTCAGGATTAAAGCTGTAAAGCCCAGGGTTGCAAGAGAAAATGACAATTAAATCTGGGCAGTATGTGCTTTGGGGGAGTCAGCGTGTTTTGATTCTGCTGGATCCAAGAAGAGTTAATCTGGCTAAATCCTCCTCAGTGACATGGGAGCCACGTAAACGGAGAGCCGCAGCCAAATAACGAGAACGGTCTCCTGGGCCTCTGCGGAGAGCAGAGCAGAGTCCCCCACAGAAAACAGTCCCGTGTCCACAGTCCCTCTACAACATGAGGCGGGGGGCAGAAGTTGGCCCCAGGGAGGGGGTCAGGTGTGGGGTAAAAGCTCAGGCAGCCTGGGACCGCGTCTAGATGATCTGGGAGAAGAGTACAAATGTCACTTTTCTTATTGGTTGAAAGAAGATGAAATGGGCAGGGATGGTCTTTCTTAAATGACATCCAATTCAATATCAAGCATTTGAGTGGCCTTGAATCTTGTTTTGGAGCAAGACCGGCCTTAAGGAAATAAACTCCTGATGTGTCTGTCTTTCCTGCTGTCTGTGGAGCCCAGCAGTGCTGGTGAATGGGTATTTACTCAGTACTTCCGGGCTGGGGCCACCCGAGAAATGTGAGGTCCCCTTTGCAGAGAGTAACTCCCAGGGAAGATCTGGAGCAAGCCCTGTCCATTCTACAGTGCAGGCTGTAACACAGCTCCGTGCAGAACAGGCCGTGGTGTGTCCCCCACCCGGCCTGGGCTTGGCCCACGCCCTAGTACCCCTGGGATCCATGCACTCAAGGGCCCAGAGAATATCAACTGAGAAACGACACCGAAGTCAAACCCCGGCCGGCACCAGGGCTCTCCCAGCCTTGGCGGCGGACACAGGTTAGAGAGAAGGCAAAAGAGCTCTGAAGTAGAATCCAGGAGGAAATTTTGAGTCCCGGCTTCAGAACCCACTAGCTGGGAGCCCCAGAGCAGACAAGGAGCCTCTGAACTGGGAATGGCACTTTCTGGCTTTCCTATGTCACAGGTGGGCCATGGGACTCACACCATGCAAATGGCGGGACGTTTGTGATCTGTAGACGCTGCTTCACGACAAAGCCACTATAGCTGTTGGGTTGTTTGGGGTTCGGTACCTGTATATCAATGGGGCGACTGCAGATTTCTCCTGGGTGAGCTTCCCGGAGGCCTGAAATTTTCTCCCCACCTTTACTCTGTGATGCTTTGTCCTGCTGGAACCACTCCGTCCACTCCACATCTAGGCCGAAAGCAAAGCCAGGGTCAGGCATGAAGGGCCCACGAGGGCCAGGCCTGGTTGGGGTAGCGCCCTGGAGCCCTCAGCCAAATCTGTCCAGGCTTCTGCAGGACTGGGCACCAGGGCCTGGAAGCGGTCTGGCCCCTCTCCCAGCTCTCCCCCCTCTCCCGCCTTTCAATTAAAAACAACTTTTGCTGACATTTGTACTCTATGAGCAACAAATATTCTTCATTACTGCAAAGAGACGAGAGATGAATTCCACTCTTAAGCCTGTTCTCCAAACACTGCAGGGAGGACGGCCTGCCCCAGGGGTGAGTTTCTTGAAGGCCAGGCCGTTCCTATCTATTTCCTGTTCAGTACCATCCCTGGTCCAGGAAAGGTATCCTCTGGGCTGTTCACACTGAGGCTGATTAAATAAGACAGCTTTCCATTGCAAACTCATTTGACCCTGCAACAGTCAAGGAGTCCTGTATGTGCAAAAGGAAAATCCTTGTTCGGTGAAGAGTAAGTCCTGGTCTGTATCCACTGTAGGTTTCACCTACAGGTTGCCCTGAATACCTCACCTTGAACCCACTCGCTGGAGGAGGAGACGTTGAAATATTCGCCATGCTCCGTCTGGAACAGTTTGAACACACGGGCAGCGGCAGAGCCGCGGTGTCCTGTCGGGCAGACCAGAGATGTCAGCAAGCGGACAGACCCCCCAGTTCAGACGGATGCAATGTGAAGGCATAGAGAGCGCCCTACACACACACAGATCTGGAGCTAAGCCTTAAAGAAAAGTTTCAGGGCCATCTTTCCACAACCATTATAGGTTGTGCCTTCTGCAGAGGTTTCATCACACTCAGTGTTCCCAGTCTGTTTGGGAGCCCATCATTTCTCCCGTGCGTGCCTCCGTAGGACTAGACTTGGCAGCGCCCCCGCCACCTTCTCTGGGCAGGGGAGGCTGCCGCTACACGGTGACAGCCCATCAAGGGAAGTGGGTGGTTCAGAGACACCCTGAGCCTCATAATCAGACATGGGGGGCAACGGGCGGGGGGATGCAGGCTCCCGCCACCCATTCATTACCGTGATATTCAATGTGGTCTTCCACGGATGAAGAGGGATTTCCCTTCACAGTCAGGAAACTCCAAGGGTGTCTGAAAAGAACCACAACGAAAAGCAAGCTCCTCCCGGGTCTGGGCCTGTCCTGGAGGCGGGGGTGCCCCGGGGCCCGCGGCCCTTCCCGCTGCCGGTGGGGCTGGCTTCCTGGTGGGCTCCCCCTCCTGAACCAGGGCCTTCCCTGGCCAGCGCTGGGCTTCCCACCCCCTGGCTCGCTGGTGTGCGCTTGCTGTGAGCCTGCTCGGCTCCACGCTGCCCGCGAGGTGTGAATCGCGAACAAACAAGCCCACGGGCCCACGACCGCGCTCCAGGCCCTGTTAGGCCTGTGGGAAAACCAGTAAGCGGGTTCCCAAGTGCAAGGCCACTTCTCTCTCGCCCGCGGCCCTGGAGGTGAGACCGAGGAAAACGTCGGCTCAGAACCACTTCCTCTACGAATGAGCAAGTGACGGCCTCGGTCCTGCTGGCTTTAGAGGCTGTCAGTTTGCCTCTTGAAGTGTGTCTCCATGGATGAGGGGGCAACAGTGTACGTCCTGCCATGCCCCCTGAAAGGGCGTGACCCATGGCACATGCCCACCCTTCCTGGGGCCCTTGTTTATGAGAACAGTCGCTAACATTTATCGTATTCTTATTCTGTACCAGATACAATGGCAAATATCTGGCGCATTACTACATTCAATCCTCGCAGGTCCTTCGAAACAGCTCCAGCTGAATCCCTTTCTACAGATGCAGGAACCATGCAAAGAGAGGGTGAGCCATCCGCCTGGGGTCACACCTCAGAGGAGGCCCAGCCCAGCTCAGATCCCGGCCAGAACGGATGCCAGACCTGGGCGCTCGGCCACTACCTTCTTCTGCTGAGGAGGCCCTGGTGCCCCTGTGATTCTCTCTCCCTGTAAATTCACAGACTGGCCTTTGGCTTATAAAACAATGAAATGGAAGGGCCTCCAGTCTGTGCTAACAAAGGAGCCTTGAGATACCGAGTGTTCTCGTTTTGGCCGCCCTGGTTTCCTGCCCAAACCCTTCCAGGAGCAGCGCCTGGGCTGCTGGATAATGAACGCTGGGGCCGGGACCGGGGATCTCTGCACAGCTGGTAAGACTGCTCTGCTCGGAGCCCAGAAAACGCTCTGGCCTGAGCCCGGTCTTGCCCACGACCTGCAGAGCTGAAGGGAGGGGTGCCACAGCCTCCGAACAGCACGGGCACCATCAACTCAGCTTTCCACTGAGCCAGATCTGATTCAACATGATAAAAGGGTGTGGCTACCAGGGGGCAAACGGCTCCCTCTTGGTGCCAATGTGCGGGCATGCCAAGGCCAGGCATGATGCTACAGTCTGGCGCAAACAGAACACGTGCTGGAGCCCATCCGAGGGCCCCTGGGGTACTGGGCTGCGCAGATGCTTTATATGATCTCTGAACAAACGTGCGCCCATCCCCTCAGTGCACGGGGACCCCTTTGCCGAAGAAAGAGAAAATGAACATCAGCTGCACCTCCGAGGCACGGCTGTCACACACAGTACATGATCAATTAATATTTTCTAAGCAACCCACTGAACAGATGAGTCCACATAAACACAGACTTTTTGTGTTTAAGGGTGGACGAGGCCAGTTAGAAAAGCCAGGCTCCCTTTAAATACAGACCATGTGCCTGTGTCTCCCTAAGTCACCGGGGGAGGTGTGGCCGGGACGAAGGCCCGGAAGGGGAAGAGGCAAATGGGGGTGGGGGAGGAGGCCTGCGGGGGGCGGCGGGCTGGGCCCTACCTGAACCCGAGGCGCAGGAAGCGTTTGCTACCCAGTCTGGTCATGGCCTTCCTGGCTGTGTCGTCTAGGTTTCGCGACCCCTCATCATTCACAGCCACAGAAAGGATCCTGCCGTTGGGCACCGCGTTCAAATACTGGGCCAGACGTTCGCTCTCTCTCTTGGCTCTGTACGTGTCAAACCTAAAGATGTCAGAGAGGGGATTTAACAGTCCTGACAGCAGCCCAGGAAAGAGATCTAAGCCCACGTGTATGTGACAGCCACTGACATGTCACCCAGAGATCCCGGGGGCTGTGATTTTTAAAGAAAGCAGCTTTTATTATAGCAACCAGTGATCATCTCAGATTGACGACATTATCCACTCCTGTACACATGAAAGACCCACGAGACGTACATTTCAAACAAAATCTATACCACTGGTGGCAAGAATCCACAAAGGAAAGACACCATTCTGTAGTGATCCAATACCCACCACCTAACGAAGAAGGTTTTGTACAATCACAATGCAAATTCCAGATGAACTTGTCTCTGGACTTAACCAGCAATATGTTCTGAACATGGATCTAGAGAAATCAGCCGGCACAAAGATCCAAGATTTCAGAAAAGAAACATGGTGCTAGAGCCGTGTGGCCGGGCAGGCACGTCTGGGTCGTCAGGCTGGGGCCCGGCTGTGCGCACACCCTGGCCACCGACACCCCCCAGCCCCTCACGCCCCCCGCACCCCGGGATCCTTGCTGCGAGGCCAGCGTGTCTCCAGGTGCCTTGAGACCCCCTCAGTCGCTATTCATTAGCCCTCACTTGTCTCTGCCTTCTCAAAGGCTTATACCTTTCAAGCCCCTTTTCCTCCAGGGAACCTGCTCGGGTGACTACAGCCTGCACCCATGTGCGTGTTTATTACTCTTTTTCCTCACACTCACTCATTCAGCTATCAGTGTCCTGAAGCCCCTGACACGTTTGCGCAGGGATCAGCCGCTAGCAGGTCCCCCATCTCTGGAGCTCCTGTCAGCTGTCAGGACAGTGTGCGTCCCCCGCAGTGCAATAGGGATCCACCCACGGTTGGTCTGCTTCAAGTAGCTGCTGAAGGCACAGCAGGAGGGGTCAGCCTTGCTCAGTCCCAGGCCAGGCCGGTGGCCGTCACCAGGACGCCCGGGGAGGCAGCAGAGCGGGTAAGGGTCTGGGCAGCTCCAACGCTTACCAGCCTGAGACTCCGAGACACTGAGCCTCACTGAACCTCAGTCTTTCCACCTATACAATGTGGAAAATAACAGATGCTACTTCTCAGGCGGTTTATGAAGATTAAATTACAAGTGGCTGGTAAAGTGGTTAACACAGCGTCTTACACAAAATCCAGTGGTTGCATTACTGTTGCTAATATTCCCCTGAGGAAACGGCTGGCTGTCCCGCGCGCTCCTGCCCACCTGGCCCTAAGTCACTGCGGTTTCCGCTCCCTCCTGTGGACACGTGGGGCGCACGCCCTGCTCTCAAGGAGCCCCAGGCCTCCCTCCTCTGGCATTGCCAGGGAGCTCTGCCCTGCACCTACCCCAGCTGTGTCCTGCCTGGAGGCTCCTTCCCTGTCAGGGCCTGGGACAGCCCTTGTGGGGCCAGAGCAGGAGCCCCAGGAGCTTGCAGGGCGGGCCCAGCCTAGGCAGAATCTGCCGGCTCACCCCAGAGCCCAGAAGGAGGGTGAGAGGGAGGCAGCGGGAGACTGGCGCCTGTTCCTGAATGCCCCCTGTCAGCCACTTCCAGGCCCACTTCCTCTACCCTGTCCTCACCACCACCTCCCTTGCTGAGAGCATGGCAGATGCCTCCCAGCCGTGTCCACTTTGCCCCCCACGTTGTCTCCAGGGCATTCTTTTCAATCGGGTGGGACCCTTCGTGGAGCCTTCAGTGGCTCTGCGTCCCACTTAAGAGAAAACTGCCTCCTTCCCTTGGCCCCCCGCCAGCGCGGCCCTGCCCTGCCTCACTCTGCTGGCTCCGGGCCCCCCTCCACCGCTTCTGCATCCCCGCCCCCTGGCTGGCCTTTCCCGGCTTGGAGAACACCAGCCACGCCCGTCCTCGCACCCGGCCTGTGCTTTGATGCTGTCTTGAACCCTCTTCCTGACTCACCCATGCTGCCGTGCTCAGCCCAGCACCGCTTCTGCACCCCAGCTACCCTGCCCAGCATGCAGGGTGCTCCCCCCGGTTATGCTCCACCACTTCCCTAGCCTCCCATGACTGTAACCCGAAACTGTTGTGTGTACACGTGTGTACGTGTGCACACACGCTCACTCCTGTGAGGTGCAGCTTCGTCAGGTGAATGCCAAGGGTCTCCATCTGTTCCATTGGCTCTGTGGCCCCGGGACCTGGGGCGGCATGTGGCCGGGGCGCATGCTGAGTGGAGGAGCATTTGCTCACGTGAAGGCAAACCTTACCGGTCAGAATGGATGACTGTCCCTGATCTGGGGTCGATGACATGAACAATGACTCCACGATGACCCCAGCTCCTCTCAAAAAAATAGCCTCCTTCCTCCATGCCCCCCGGGTGGAGGGTCTTGTTCAGAAATGTCCAAGAGAGCTTTTTCTGTCCATGCAACTCAAGGGTGCCTCCTTTGCCGACTCCAATGTACTTCAGGCCGAAGTAAGGGTCCGGCTGAATACCTTCATCAGCCCTGGGAGACAGAAAAAACGGCTCTCCAGCATCTGCCGGCACATGGGTGCTGAGCCCGGGGTGGGGGACCGCACTGCTCCTCAGCTCCCGCGGTGGCCCCAGAGGACCACTCAGTAGAAAGAGGAGGACACCCAGCTCCCTGGAGCCAGACCAGTAGGAGGCCGAGAGCCCAGCAGAAATACTTTTCATTCGCTTGAATGTTGGCACTTCTTCTCAGTTCTGAGTGTTGTGTATTTTGGCCCCTATCGGGTGTGATGTCACCTGGACATCACCTGGACACCCTGGAGAGTCTCGGCTGCCACCTCCGAGAGCTCTCCATTGCTTGGAGCGGGAACATAGCCAGAGAGAAATACCACATGGGATTTTTCTTTATCTTGTCCATCACACTATTAATAAACACTCAGAGGCTCCCTGAGCTGTGACACGCCAGGAAGGCCATGAGAAGGTTGGCAGGGCCTTGTAACTCGAGTGCGGACACAGTCCACAATAAGTAAATTGCCCCGTGCACCTCTCTAACTCACCCAGATCAGCAGCGCTGCCTTCCTTGTCCCTGTTGCACCTCGCCAAGCCTCCTCCCCAAACCCAAGAGAAGCATTTGACCCAAGGAAGCTGCCTACCCACCTTCCATACAAAACAATGCTGAAGTTGCCCTGGAAGGGGCAGAGGGCACTCCCAGCATGCAACTCTCCTCCATTGTCGATCAGGATATGCCGGGCACGCAACACAATCGCCTCACTGTGGTCTTGGATGACCAGCTTTCCTGCAGAGGTAGGATTGGGGTGAGGTTCAAGAACATGAGGGTCAGTGGTGAGGCCACAGCAGAGCCAAGAGCTGACCTCGTGAGCCCCCACCTCTAGGCAGGCAAGACGGCACGCCTGCCAGAGACATGCCTGCTCGCTGGTCTCCCGCGCCACTGCACGAGGTCGAGACAAACAGGGCTGTTCAGAGCACCAATACAGAGCTTCCCCTATACCTGCTTCTCTCACCGACTCTGGACCTCAACAAGCCATCCCTAAGTGCCCGGAGATGATGGGTATCATAACCGGCTGCTCCGACATGAGCCCAGAGCATGGGACCTTTGTTCTGCCCATCTGAAGGTAAGGCAGCCGGCATCCCACCTGCTATGCTCGGAGGCCGTGGAGGGGAGAGAGGTCAGGGCAGAGATAGGCTTACCTCCCTCTGAGATGTGGACGGAGTGGACTGTGGCGGAGGACGTGAGCAGCAGGGCTCTGCCCCGGCCGATGTGCACAGAGCGTTCCCGGTCATGGCCAGGGTTCCAGGGCTGCAGCTCGGGGATCTGGTCTGGGCACTCAGCTGCCACTGCAGAGGACAGAGAGACATCACCGCTCCCACCTGCCAACCTCACCAAGGATCGTCACGGACCCCAGGGCAGGGCTCTCGTGCCCTTCATGGCTCCTGCCTCCTCTCTACTAGAGTTGAAAACGAGGCTTTAGAGAGCAAAGAGATCCCCCCCATACAGGAACCAACAGCCCTGGGGGCCAGTCCTACGTCTTTCATTCATCACGTGCCTGTGAACAAGTCGTTTTCCTCTTCTGGACTCAGGGTTTCTAGTTATTAAATGAAGGGCAGACCAGGCGACTCTTCAAGACACTCCAAGACCTAAAGTTAGGCAATGATTTACCCAGAGCACTTGTATTCTAAGACATTCTTTGCCCTGGAAAGTGGTGTTTGAAGTGTTAAGAAAGCCCTTCCTCCTTCTGCATGAGGACTTGACTTTCAGTTAACTTTTTAGCTCTGTTCCCCGGAAACCTGAGAAAGATAGTCTTATATAAACTCTGTTACCAAGCACCACTGCTTATCACAAAAGTGGCCCCTGATCAGCAAACGTCTAAACTGCAACTTCCACTTGCCCCTGGTGTAAGTCATACTGTGGGCTTCCCTGAGGGCGCGACTCGTCACGGGCACATCCCTTCCAGGAGCCCTTAAAGTCATGCTGTGATACTAGCTCTGATGGGGCAGGAGACGTCCAGCCGGGGCAGCTCCCAGCCCTTTCCAGGGACAGTCACCTCAGCCTCACCGGGGGAGACAAGAGCATGGCTGAGGATGGCGATGTGGGAAGCTGCCCGGACCGCCCCCCTGAAAGAGAGACCCCCGATCCGCTGAGTCCCTGTCCCAGGCCCTCAAGGTGAGTCTGATGCCAGGGGAGGCCCAGGGTAGCCTTGTGCACCTGAGCGTCTAGTTGACCTAAAGAGGCCCCACCAGGGGCGGTGTCTCCCTCCCTGGCCCCAGCAGGACCATGAGGAGGAGCCCCTCTTCCT
Source organism: Smutsia gigantea (assembly GCA_032199065.1). Taxonomy (NCBI): domain Eukaryota; kingdom Metazoa; phylum Chordata; class Mammalia; order Pholidota; family Manidae; genus Smutsia; species Smutsia gigantea. The sequence continues at coordinate 1,024,238 of JAVSCE010005671.1, forward strand.
GCGGCCGCCCCGGCTCCCATCCGGCACCATGCCACAGATGGTGGAAGAGAAGGGCTGCCTCAGCCCTGGGCACACCCCTGGAGAGCCAGGAAAAGTCCAGAGCGAAGGCGGTGGGGAGAGGCCATGGGCACACAATGGGGATAGGTGGCCCCAGTGCCACTGGGAAGTTGTGAAATATGAAACAGCAGATTTTAAATTGGCCTGGGGCGGGGCTGGAGAGGCAGGAAGGTGAGCTGCAGAGGAGCCCATGGCGGGGCAAGTGTTCAGATGGCGGCAATCGGAAGGCACCGCAGCTCAGGCCCCGGGAAGGGCACCTGCGGGAGGTCATGTCGCTTGAGCAAAGTGGGCGCAAACAGCAAGGTCCACAGGATGGGCTCAAGACCCCTGGAGGGGCCCCAGCTTCGGCTCAGTTACCAGCAGATCAGTCCTAAGTGTCACTTTATTTCTATCGCGTCACCCCTGGGCTAACAGGGGCTGTCCCGTGCACATCTTTAAGCATCTTGAGCAAACTGGGAGGGAGCTGCCCCTTCAGCGGCGTGCAGCACAGATATGGCCCACCAGCCTGGAGGGTGTCATCCTCCTTGGGTCTGAAGGCAGCAGCTGGACCTTCTCTGCGAAGCACATGCACATTTGCTGGGCCTCGTTCCCCATCCTCCCCTCCCCAGCCCGACAGCACCCCTCCTTTATGCTCGCCCACAGCCCTAACTCCTAAGTTCTTTCATGAAGAAGAGAATTTCACCTCTTCTGGAGTTTTACTGAAGCGGCTTTTCTGGCTGACGTAAACCCCGAGGGGCTCAAGTCGTGGCAATACAAACTGTGGCACCTGCTCGTCCGTGGACTTCCTACTTCAACACAAGGCCAGGGCTGGGGGCAGGCGCTCAGCAGCCACGGTGGTCCCGAGACTGAGGCTCTGGGGCCCCCACTGGCTGGGAGGCCTGTAGGGTTCCTGTGCATCCCTGATGGGTCAAGTGCTTGACGGGCTTTCAGTGCAGCCAGTCGGAGGCCCTGAGCTGCCCTCCCCCCCGCCCGGGCGTCCACGTCCAAGGAGGTGACTCCCCAGCCGTGCAGGGAATGCATGCAGCCAACAGGCTTGCTGTGAGCATGCTGAGGCGTCACTCCGAGTCCACGGGGCAAAGCCCTAAGGGTGTCGCCACCCATGCCCCCCAGGACGGTCCTGACGGCCTGTCACTCTCCAGGCGTGTGTATCCACATCAAACGGTGCATCTGCATCTGGAGGCGGCCAGCCTGGCCCTGCAGTCTCTCCTGGCATCAGAAGCACCAGCTCCAGAGCTCCGGCGGCCCTGACCCCATGGCCCACACCCCGCAGACACAGTCGGCCTCAGATGGCCGCTCCCTCGTGAGAGCTGGACATTTTGCTCTTAGCCAAGGCCAGTTTCAGTGGGTTCTCATTTGTAGGAACCGGTGAGTGCCTCGGTTGAAATGTCACCATGGCACCCGCCCCTCCCGGAGGGCATGGGGCCCAGAAGCACATCGGAGAGTGAAGGCCGGCCCAGCCTACGAGGGGCATGAGCGTCTGCCCCTCCAACGCCTGAGAACAGCACAGACCAGAGGGGGCCGAGCCTCCTTTCCAAGTGGTTTACCCTCCCGCAGAAGAGAGAAAGTACCCAGGGACGTATCTGGCTGGACCTCAAGGCTCTGAGGTGGGCCGCCCTGGGAGAGACACCCAGACCCAGTTTCTGGTGCAGTCAGTGCCCCGTGGTGTTTATCAATCGGATACATGACAGATGGATAAATGAACTATTCCAGGCAACACTGTCCATTGGCCAGGGCTGAGATGTGGTGTCCCCTAATAGGCGCCTGAACTCCCCAGGCAACCGTGGTCCTTACCTGGCCATCTTCACGGGTTTACATCACATGCCTGCCTCCGGTAGACACTGGACTTTAACCCGAGTCCAGCCTAACCCCTTTGCTTTGTGGGTGACGAAACTGAAGCCCAGAGTCAGTGAGTCACCAGGGACAGTAAGGCCAGTGTCCTGCCCCTGCCCCAGGGACCCTTCTCCTGCCCAGAAAGCAGGCTTTTTCAAGAGGGACAATGCCTTCTCATTGAGATGTGGAGATCCAGCAACTCCGGGGTGGCTCACCTGTGGACGTGGCCCCAGGGAAGCAGGCCAGGCTGAGCCAGATGACGGTCAGCATCGCCATGAAGAGGTCCTGCCTGCCAGCGGCTCCCATCCTGCAGGGCGCTCCCTGAAACAGAAGCCGAGTCAGACCTGAACCCTGTAGGGCTGCCTTCAGCATGCAGGGCAGAAAGGGCCTGCACAGGGCCACGCGAGCACTCACGCAGTGCCAGCAGGGCACGCTGCAGCCAGTGCAGAGCCTCCGCGGGCATGACTCAGGACGGGGCAGATCAGGGCACGCAAACCCTGTCATTGTCCAGCTGTGCTCTGCTGTGGCGGTTAGAATTTCATCCTTGGTGGTTTCCATTCCCTCCCTTCTAGAATGAAGCTTTTTCTTAAGAAATGGAGAAAAACAAAAATACTCCCAGTGAACATGAGCTGGGAATGCCACCAACTTGCTTGTGATCTCAGCTGACTTGTTAACCTTTCTAGGCCTCAGTTTCCTAATAAGAAAAATGAAGATGTGGACCGGCTGATTTCTAATCTTCACTGCACCTTTATCAGTCTATCCTTCTAAAACAAGTCTTGATAACAATATGGAAATCCTAATATGATGCCTGTGTGTTACAAGCCCTCTTCTTATTACCCATCCAAGAGAAAGGTGGGACAGAGATAGCTAACTGTCCCCCAATATCCATTTCCGCTCCTTACTCAGTAAAAGAGCCCCAGATTTCATCTGGCCGCACGGTCGCCTAAAACAAAGGTTACCTTCTCCCGTCTCTCTGATGTTAACTGTGGCCTTGGAATTAAGTTCTGGCCCACACAGCAGCAGGGTAGTGTGTAAATTCCAGGAAATGTCCTCTAGGAATGGCGGAAGGCTTTCTTCCTTCCCTCCTCCTTCCTGCTGGCTGGGAGATGAATGCGATGGCTGGATCTTTGGCAGCTACCTTTGGCCATGTTGTGGGAGCCACTCACTAACAGTGGCAGAGTAAACAGAGTAAAAAGGAGCTAGGCTCCACCCTTCAGAGAATGGCACAGCCCTAGACTGTGGATTTATTTTTAGGAGAGAGAATTAAATTTCAGTTTTCTTACACTTCTATTTTGCTAAAGCCACTTAGTTTTTTCCCTTAACTCATACAGAAGGTGAATATGAGAATCTGTCTAAATAAAACCCCAAGATAGGGACTTTTTTGAAAAAAAGATGCCAGATTCCCCTTTCAGAAAAGCATGCACTTGGAGAAACGTCTCAGTCTGCAAACCCCGTGTGGCATGGATTGACTCGAGAGGGACTGGGGAGAGGTCAGGTCCTCGCCTGAGCGGGATGGTGGTTGTGTCCAGACCCTTCCATGCTGAGCAAAGAGCCCAAATCTGTTCACCCAGCACGGCCTCCTCCCTTGAGCTTCTCAGGGACCAACCCGGTCACCCCTGACCTCTCAGCTCCAGGCCGGTACTTTGTGAAGCTCTGAAGCAGAGCGCATGGGCCCTTGGCCTGGTCCCCAACAGGTGCTCCGGGGAGGCCAGAAACGGCACTCAGAATCAATGCCCCTGGTGTGCTCTCGGCGGGCACCCTGCCCAGCCCAGGCCTGACCTGCAGAGAACAACAGGGTCCATTCTATCTGCCTTGGCCGACTGTCGGAGTCACGCATGGTGGCGTCTGGCGTGGAGCCTTTCCCACAGCTCCCAGCAGACCCACGTCTGCTCTCATGCTCTTTGTGATAGAAAGGGGACGCTGCCGAACAGGAGGTCCTCAGGGTGAGCCAGAGCCCTGCTCACAAGTGTCCGTCAGTTTAGAAAAACCGACAATAGTTTTCCGCCTGCAGCCCAGAAGCCCCAGACCTCTGATGGGAGCTGGACCTCGGGCCACGAGTTCGGTAAAGGAACGTGACAGGCACCGAGGTCGGGGGGACGGGGTGTGGGAGGCTGTCTGGGTGCAGGTGCCCCTCCTGCCCCAGCTGCCGGCGACCATCCCTCAGGAAGGGCCTCGGACCCCGGCGGACAGAGTGGAGGTCGGCCTGCAGGGACTGCGTAGCCCTGACCCCTGCCGGTGTTACAACAGGTCACTTCAAAGCTGAACACAATCGCCTTCTGAGTGAATGCAGAAACTATTCCACTGGGAGGGGACTGTTCAGAACCTCTCTTTTCTAACATTGTAGGGACTTCTGCGAATCCCAGAGCAGTTCCGTCTGAGCCACTGGGGACAGAAGGTGCCCGCGGCCCAGACGGGTGGGCGCCGCATCCCGGTGTGGTCTGTGTGCTGTCTCATCCAGGAGGAGTACAGAATCCCTGAGAAACGTTCTGTTGAAAGCTTCCCAAATTTCACTCAGGGATTCTCCACCAGGGAGGACAATTTACTCAGCCATGAAGAGCATTCCTGCAATGGGAGTTGGACTCGGCTTCTCTGCCTGGAAAGAGGAGGCCTGCGAAAGGCATGCTGGCTAACATGGCTGGGGGTCCCGGGGACATGCTGGCCAGCACCCCTGTGAGTCCCAATGGCCCTGAGCTGACTCGGTTCTCAAAAGCTGCAGTCACTCCGCCAGGAGAGCCCTCACGTGCGCAAGAGGAGTGTGCTCGTGCTTTCTGGAGGGCCGGCTGGGCAGGACACTCCGCAGGCCTTCCCCAAACAAGCTGTGGCCCTCCGGGAGCTTGGTGGTCCCCCAGGCCAGTGGCTGCTCCATCCATCCGTGCTTGCCAGACCTTATGAACCTGGCAGGGCAGCAGCAAATGCAGGAACTGGAGGCGCCGCCTGCCGTCGTCCGTGCAGCCTCTCCTTGCTGCCATCACACACCAGCTGCTTGGCTCCTTCCTCAGACAGACAGGGCACAGCTGCCCTGGGCCCAGGGCTTGTCACCTGCAGAGTGAGAGCGGCAGCGTTAGCCGAGCCCAAAGAGGCCCCAAGCCCTTGCTCGGACCTCCCTGGAGGGCAGCCCTGTTGCCTGCAGAGGCTGTGGAAGCCAGAACTCCAGGTACTGCCAGGAGAAAGGGAGAGGGAGCCAGGGAAAGGGTCAGCTTAAACCCTGAGGCAGGAGGTGAGAGGGGACCTGCAGGTGACCTGGGGGACACAACAGCACAGGGACAGCCCCCACGCTCTGTGCAAACCTACATGAGCCTCAGCTCAGCAGCCAGCAGACAGCTCGGGGAGCAAGAGCTCGGGCTCTGCCATCCGAGCCCCACAGCTTCCCTCGGGAAAACTGCCTGGCCACCTGGGCCACACTTTTTACCTGCAAAACTGAAACCATGCATCCTAAATTCCAAGGCTGTGTGAGGACCAAGTCTCATTAGATTATATCAGGAAGTGCGCTCACAGCTCTGCACCTGACCGTGGGCGGTTTTCACGTTCCAAAGCCTGCCGGCAGGTGCCATGAACACGTGGCAACATGGGCCAAAAGGCCCGGGAGGCAGCATCTGAGAACGGGGTCTGAGTCCCAACTCTGCCTCTCCCCAGCTGTGTGACCTTAGACAAGTCATTCAACCTCTCTGTGCCTCAGCTTCTCATTTTCAAACTGGGAACAGTAATGTTAACCATAACCAGGAGACCACTGTGAGGACTGACTGAGATGGGGGGGCTCTGAAAATACAGGCTTGTTTCTCTCTGGCCCAGACGAGGTCCTGTGGGAGGTACGGAAGGACCCGAATGGGAATCCCGCCCCCACTCAGAGTGTCAAGAGGTAAGCACATGAGGAACCAGAGTCCAAACGGAAGAAGAGAGATGGTCCCACTGTCCAGATGTTCCGCCCTGCTCACTCAGCAGCGTTTGGGGCAACACTGGATTGCAGCCCCATGGAACGGAACCCTTCCCTCGGCACGCGCGTGTGCTTGGAGGGCACTTTGCTGCCAGCGGAGAGGTGGGCGGCTTTGAGAATTCTCTCGGACGTAGTTTGATTTGCTCTTTTACACTGCTTGATGGTTATGAGGCTGTTATGGGCTCATTGTGTTCCTTGGAGACTCACAGGTTGAAGTCTTAACTCCCAGGACCTCAGAACATGACTGTGCCTGGAAACAGGCCTTTAAAGAGGTGATTAAGGTAAAACAAGGTCATCTGGGTGGCCCTGACCCAATAGGTCTGGTGTGCCTAAAAGAAGAGGGGATCAGGGCACAGACGTGCCCAGAGGAGGACCGTGCAAGGACACAGGAGGAGACGGCCACCTACACGCCAAGCAGAGAGGCCCAGAGGACCCAGCCCTGCTGACGCCTTGATTCTGGGCTTCCAGCCTCCAGGACTGTGAGAAAGTGAACCTCTGCATGTGAGCCGCCCAGCCTGTGGCCGGGTCTGTCGCTACGTAGCCCCTGCACGCCCATGCCGATGCAGCAACCTTGAGGCAGTCAGCCAACCTTTCCGAAGCCCAGTCTCTCATCTGTTCTCACGGTAACAATAAGCAAACGCTAGCCAGCCTCTGCCAGGTGTACTGACCAATTTACTCTTTCCTAGGTAGGTATTGTTAACATCCTTAGCTCACGGCCGGGGAAACTGAGGCACAGAGTATAACTTGCCCAAGGCACAAGGATAGCAGGTGGCAAAGCTGAAAGCCCGCTCTCCCCTCCAGAAATTGCATGTCTACTTCCTAAGGAATAAATGATGTGCAGTATAATCTCAAACTATGAGAACGTGGGAGCTGGCAGGAAGAGGAGAGATTACAGCCAGCGTCTCTTGAACCTCACTGTGCCCACTGTCTCCGGAGACTTGCTAAAATGCACATTCTGACTCCACAGGTGTGCAAAGGGGCCTGGGGTTCTCAGGGAGAAGGGGGCAGACAGGTCAGTCCACCCAGCCTCCTGGCCACAGGGAGACACAGGGCGAGTCCCAGCTCTGGGGAAGCCCTGGCGGCCCTGAGCCCTGTCTCGGTGGGGCTACCCTCAGGGCCTCCTTGGGTGGGATGTGCGGGGCTGCTCTGCCAAGGACCCCAGGGACAGGGGCCCCCCGGCGTCCTGAGAGAGAGGCACTCCAAAGGCCATCTGCTCCTGTGGAGCAGCCCATCTCCCAGGCCCGTGAAGCCTGTGCCTCTGGCATCCGCCCTCCGCCCCTTTGGAAACACACCTGCCCAGGCCTCTCCCATCACTTCAAAGACCAAAAACATTCCATGGACAGCCAGGGACATTCCGAAGTCTGCTCTCCCCTCCAGAAATGGTACTCCTCATTTCTCAAGACTCAGTGCCTGCCACGGCCAGGATCACAGAAGGCAGGCGCTGACAGATAGGAGACCCCTTCCAGGTGGTCCTCACGGGCACGGGAACCACCAGAGCACTTGTTAAAATACAAACTCTGGTCCACCAGTCTGGGGTGGAGTCAGATTCCGCATTCCTAGCAGGCTCAGGTGAGGCTGCTGCGCTGGGCAGTGGCCACGCTCTGAGCAGCGAGATCGGGTTCAACCCCCACCCCCTGTGCAGATGGGCCAACTGAGACCTACAGAGCAGGAGCCGTGGATGGAGATCTGAGCCAGTGTCTGCTGGACAGCTTCTGTCTGCTCTAAGTCATCATGCAGGTGTCACCGTCCCTGACACCCTGCTCGCCGGGGAGGTGGGGAGGCTGGGGAAGGATGTGCCCATCTGCCCGAGCACCTGTTTCAATGGAGGCATTGCCTGAAGCCACAGTTTGGATAGTAAACACACGCCTCAGGTGCCCTTTATATACCCATACAGTCTTACGTTATTTTCCCCAAACACAACACCTCCTCCAATATGGGAAATTCCCAAGGAGCACCTGCAGGGCCAGGGAGGACAGATGCAGTTCCATGTGATGAGAGATTCGCCGTCACAGTCCACCCCCGCCAAGCACACTGGAGCAAATGCTGTGGGTCCAAGCCCCTCATCACACCCCTGGGGCTGCTAGCTTCCAAGCCTTCACCAGGTGCAGCGGGGAGCAGGCAGCTTGAAACCATCTCCCCTCCATTCAACCAGCACACAGGGATGTGGTGCCCCGTGAGCAGGCAGCATGCTGGGGGACAAGGAGAGACAGGTCTCGCCCTCACAATGACCCCCAGGCATTGCCCTAGGCCAGAGGCACCACCATCTACAGGATGAGCATGACCCCCACAAGCCACGTACTCCCCCTTCAAAGGGCAGCTCTTCAATACTGACTGGAGGCTGACCTCTGGAGTCGAGAAGCTGGCCGCCTGCTTGCCTTTGCACCCCTCCTCCCAGCTGCACGTTCCCCAGAGGCCGGGGTGCCCACTGGGTGTGTGCGTTTGCCAAACGGCTGCTCAGGGAACACATCCCTTGGTGTCTGCCCTCTCTGCAGCTTCAGACCCTTCGTTCAGGGCGCTCCAGAAAAACAGGCGGGAACCCTACAGTGGAAATTGGAGTCATTTACACCACCTGACTGTTTTTAAATTACAACTTTTATTACCTTTTAAGTCTTACCCTCAATTGAGGAAGAAAGTGCCTTCCCATTAAAGTGGTTTTTCTCCCCCAGGGTCATGAAGGAGGAGGGGACGTCATATCACGGATACAGGGACGTTCTCCCCAGACTCCCCAAGCCCAAGGCTGGCCAGCCTCTGCTGCCGTCTGAGGTGACCTGAGGCTGCAGCCAGGAAGGGTCCTGGCCTGTCCTGACAACACCTGGGGAGGCTAGTCTGAAAGGTAACCCAGGTGTCCCAGTGTCCCCCCACAGTTCCAGGTGGTAGCCTGGACTGCCTCGGCCTCCCTGTGAAAGCCACTGTCATGTCTGCACAGATAGGGAGAGCCCACATGCCCCACGTGAGCCCCCAAGGCACCGGAGAGGACCCTGCTGTGCTTACAGGCCCAGGCTCCCTGTGGGCATCTGGGCTGCCCACCTCTGACCCTCCAGCCCTATGTTGACTCTCAGGGCACATGACGGCCTCTTCCAGGACTGACCCCTTCCCAGGAGCCTGGCCACCCTTTCCCACACTTGGGCATCTGCCTGGTCTGCCCAGCCCAGGAGAAGGCTCTGGAATGAATGAGCCTCATGTGGAAGGGTGGTAACGTTCCTCCAACCCGCCCCAGGCTCCTTGGCCACCTGGTATGTCAGGGGTACACACGGGTGCTTTGGGATGGGAGCTGCCACCTGACAACAAGGACCAGCTGACCTGGGTCCCAACTCTGGCTTTGCTGCATCCTATGCAGAAGGCATGGCAACTCTGCTGGCTGGGTCCCCTCTCCTGGGCCAGGGAAAGCCTGCAGGGGGACCTGGGAGCTGCCTGGTCACGGGGGTTTATCCCTAGCACCCTACCCTGGACAAGAGTGCAGGGCCACTGGAGCCCTGAGCCCCACGGGCCGGCAGCTGAGAGGCTGAAGATGCCCGGAGCAGCCCCAGCACGGAGCTCAGTGGCCTCCAAGGGACCCCGGGTCAGACCTTGGAGCCGCCCAAGTCAAACCAGCAGGCTTACACACCTGCCCAGCTGGTGTGCGCACCACTGGCTGGGTGAGTGAGCCCAGCAATAAACAACTCGGTTGTTCTTAACCAGAAACACGACCATTAGCACTTGGCCTGGCGTTTCTCCTGACCTCAGTTGGCCCTTCATGTGCCCACTGGTTTCTGCAGAATGTCTGTCCTCTCGTGACCTCCTGCCCTGTCACCTCCTGCTGTGGTCTTCCTTGGGGTGTTCCCATCCGTCCTCCACACTGAGGGGCTCTTGCCTGACAGGGGTGGCGGGGCTCCTTCCCAGAAAGAGCTTTCTTTTGAAGAACATGAAATCAGTGCTAAGAGCGAGGCGAAGAGCCCGAGAATGGCAGGATGAGCAAAGCCCAGGGCCCAGGTCCCGAAGCACCTGCGGTGCAGAGTTGCAGAGCTCAGACTTTCTCCGGAGAGCCTGGGGAGGGGTGCACGTAGGGGTACTTGATGAGGACGCTGCAGGCAGGACTGCAGGAGGGATGGGCGGAGACCTGGTGTGCAGCCTGAGTTGAATTAACTCAACACGTGTATTAACTGCCCACTGCACAGGTTCCAGGCCCTGGGCCAAGCAGGAAACCCCCTCAGGGCCGACCCCGCCCTGGCTTAGGTTAGAGCTGCAGGCTAGCAGGCAGTGTGGTGTGGAGGGCGTGGCGGAAGCCCGGCGAATTACAGAAGCTGTGCCTCACCAGGGCAGAGGCCTCCTCGGCTTGTCTGGGGGGTTCGCCTTAAAAGCACCCGTTCTGGGTGCTGCCATGTCTGTGGTCCTGGTCGGAAGGGCTCCCGGCAAGTGGGTGTCACCCACACAGAATGCACCGGCTTCAGCTCTGGCAGCAAGTGCTCTCAGAAAGATGCTCCGGGCATTGTACATCGATGGTCGTGGACACAGGAGGTCCAGAAGGGAAAGGTGATGAAACCAGGCCCAAGAAGCCTGCCTCCTGGCTGAGTGGGCCCACGGTACACAGCTGGGAAGGAGAGATGTTCCCCAAAGCATGGGGCCCTGGAAGATGGTAACTGCTGCTGGAATGGTTCTGTCTGCCCCTGTTCTGTGTCCCGGCTGTTTCGTAGGATAGAGCCATGGTTCTAAAGCACCCGTAAGCATGCAGACCCCACCCCAGCCCAAGTTCTGACACCAAGGGTCTGGGGCAGGGCTGAGGACCCTCATGTGCACACACACCGGACGCCCAGCGTGGTTCTGATGCAGGGAGAGTTCTTTCAGGGGCGCGGGTGGAGGCCCTTGTTCAGACGCAGGAGAGGCACCCGCTGTATTCTGGCACGTGGGCTGTGAACCAGAGGCGTCGGTCAGACAGGGACTCAGGACCTTCTAACCTGGTCAAATGCTCCTAGCCAAGGCCAGGTGTCCTCAGGAGAAGCAAGGTCCAGAAATGAATTTAGAACACAGGGTGATGAATGTGAGTTTTTCCCAAAGGAGAATTGGTGTTGTGACTGGTGGGAAAATGGCTCTATTCCCACAGAATGAGACAAGGAGAGAGGGGTGGGCCGGACAAGGTGGCTTCCAGGCAGGGCAGAGCAGACCACCTTGGGAGCCCACCGGGGACACCATGCTGTCGCTCGCCGGCGTCCCTCTGCTGCCTTCAGCACCTCATTGAGAGAGGAGCTGACTCTCCCTCACTCGTCCATGTGGTCCAGCTGGGCCTGACCCACCCGCCTTGGCCCTGGGGGTACATGTGACCCGCCCTGGCTCGTGAGCAGAGTCCGCCCCTGGCTGCTGTGATGAGTTCAGGGATGGTCCCAGGCCCCAGGAGGGGCTGTGCAGTCATCGGACAAGCTGGCCCTCAGACCACTGAGGTTGGTCAGCGGAGCTGCTGGGCCATGTTGGCCTCAGTGTTGGGAGAAGCTGCCTGAGAACGGATGGGAGACACCCGAGCACCGGGATCCCACTCTGCCTGAAGCCATCCCTGGATTTTCATTCCATGGGCTGATAACACTCTTTTCTGTTTAAGCCAGTTTGTTATGTTTTTGACATTCACTATGGAAACAATCCTGACTAATAAGGAGAGAGAAGAAGAAGGCAAAAGGTAAAGTTCTTACAAATATTTTTGCTTTCATGAAACGTGCGCCGTGCTCAATGAGGCCTCATGCTATCTTGTTGGTGGACAATCCTTCCCTTCGAAAATCCAGAGTGACTGCTTCATGGGCACAGGGTTTCCTTCAGGGGTGGTTACAGCACAGTGTGAATAACTGTAGCATGTCCCCAAAACATGCCTGTCCCTAGGAAAGATGGCGCCCATCAGAAAGGGCGAAGGTGCTGCCAGCGGCACAGCCGTGACTCCCTCCTGTCGGGACATCTGACGGCCTATATTCCCCGCCGCCACCCCCGCCCCACTCCATCTTCCACTGACCAGCCCGCATGGATCAAGGCGCCTTCGTGGAAAACCTCCAGTGGCTCGAGTTGCAGCTGAAATGCAGGAGGCTGCCACTCCCTGCCGGCCTGCGTGGCCTGGCCTCCTCTTGGCTCCCCCACATCTCACTCCTGCCGCACTGGCTCCCGGTGAAGTCGCTGAGCTTGCTTTGCCCCAGGACCTTTTCATGAGCTACTCCTACTGCCTGCAGTGCTTCCCCACTCCACCCTGCACCCCGCTGGGCTGTAAAGCCCTGCGCTCAGAGAGGCTCCTCCTGACGCCCCTCCCACCGGAGAAGGTCCCCTCTGTCGGTATCTTCTTAGTGTCCTGGCCACTTTCTGCACTTGTTGCCATTTATACTCATAAGTTTAATTGTGAGTTTGCTCACTGTCCACAAGCTTCATGGGGGGACTGTGGCCATTGGCGGCACTACTCAGAGTGGGGTCTGGGGACCCACAGCTCCACCGGAGAGCTTGTTAGAAATGAGGAGCCCTGGCCGAGGTGGCTGCCCGGACACCCTCAGTGGGGCACCCGCAGGTCGGCCTTCCTAGGCTCTGAGACTCCTTCCCACCTAATCTTTCCGTGGCCGCAGGAGTCAGACCGGCTGGGTCTGTGCATCGTTCCCACGCGTCTCCTTGGCAACATCATTAACATCAGCCCGTAGGGCCTCCAGACCCACGACCAAGGAGGTAGGCCAAGAAAAGTTCCCCAAAGAGCCGAAGTCCCCAGAGCACTTATGGGAGAGCCCAGAGCCCAGCAGGCGTGTGGCCCACGGGAGCCCTTTCCGGGCCCAAGAGCCGGGTCGCTGGCACCCGCTGCGTCTGGCAGCAGGGCTGGAAGGCCATGCGGCCGGGCCTGGCAGCAGTTCAGAGAGCGCAGCCTTCGTCTCTCCTGTTCCCAGGCACTCACAAACCCAGGAAGGGCAGAGGCAGAGAGTGTCTGCACAGCAGACAGACTTTCCCCACCCCTCCCTCTGCCCCACCAGACTGCACTCTTGATTTCGGTTCAAGTTTGGGCCAGAGTCCTCCTTTGATTTGAGGGGCTTGTCTTTTCCTGGGCTTTTTATTTGTAGGAATCCCTGTGGTTTCCTGCGACTTCAAATACACCTCCAGGAAGTGGAGGCAGAGCTGGGGGGTCCCAGCCAGGGCTCCTTTCACTGCCTGGTGGGGCTCCTCGTGCCTGGGGGTGGTTACCTGGATTCCTCCCGAGGTGTGATTTGCAGCCTCGGGCTCTGCAAAAGCCTGTGATCTTTGGAGAAAAATGTACTCTGATAACCTGACGGGGAAGGGCTGCCTGGACATCTGGAGTCCTGGGTTCTGGTCCTGGGGGAGCTCGGGCAAGCCTCCTGTAGCCTCTGCTTCCCCTCTGTCCAGGGAGGCCCAGGGAATGCGTATTTCAGTGCCTACTCAGAACTGGCTCCCACACTGGCGTGAGAGCAAGACGGTGGACTGCTCAGTGACAGTCACCAACGAGGCCTGAGCTCTGGGGACCCCTGCTTCACCACTAGGGCACCCCCGACTGCATAACCACTTTCCCCGGACCTCCACAAATTCACTGTGAGAATGTTCGAACATACTGCCAAGTTGCAAGAACTCCACAGCAAGCATCAGCATACCCGAGACCTGGACGCTACCACTAACATTTTGCTGTGTTTGCTTCATCACCTACCCGTGCCTCCATCCCTCTGTCCACCCAGAAATCAGGCTTATTTTTTGGGTGCGTTTCAGAGTCAACTGCAGGCGCTGGAACACTTCCCCTTAAATACTTCAGCACGCCTGTGATCCCCTGAAGCCCAATATTCATCCAGGTTTTTCAGTCTTCCGATGTAAACTCTGTATGTCATGAAATGCATGAACCCTCAGTGTACATTTGCTGAGTCTTTACAAAGGCACATGCCTGGTAAGCCCCAGCCCATCAAGGCGTAGGACATTCTCACCACTCTAGAAAGTTCCCTGGTGCGCTTTCCCAGCCAATTCCCTCTTGCAAGAGGCAACCACTATTCTAGCTGAAAAATGTCAGAACCATAGATAATTTTGCTTGTTCTAGAACTTAGCATAAATGGAACTGTCCAGAAAGCTGCCGTTTGGGGAGGCCTCTTTTGTTCAGCGTGTATTTGAGATCCGCCCACTCTGTGCATCCATAAATGCTCAGTGGTGGCCCACTGCATGGATACACCACACTCCATAATTGTTTACTCTCGCTGCTCCAGGGAACCCCAAAGGAAATGGGGTTTGGGAGAAAGAGAAGCACGACTTTGCTAACACAATACAGTGGGATGAAGCCATGTTGGCGCCTGGTGTCTTTGAAACCCTCCGAGATGCTCTGGGGTCCTTGGGTCAAATCCCAGCTTCAGCACTTAGCAGCTGTACGGAACTGGACAAATCCTAGTATCTCTCTGTTCTCCAGCTTCCTCATCGCAGGACGCTGGCCGTGAGAGTGCCTTCCTCAGCCAGTGGCTGTGAGGAATAGCGAGGCCTGTGCAGAGGTGGACAGGCCACCTGCACGAGCGGTAAGACTTCCAAGAGTTACATGGGGTTTGGCCCTGGGATGCGTGTCTGAAGCCCGCGTTGCTACAGTGGCTCTGAAGTTCTGGGAAATTTCCGTAGGTTCTTTTAGAAATAGGAGTGGCTTCATAATTTTTTATGATATTATCCTGCGGGTTTATTTTTCCTCTTCCTGTTTTTCCCCTTTCCTTTCAACAGTTCAGACTACCTCCCTTCGGTGTGTTAGCTGAGGTTCCCCTTGGGGGCCCAAGGCTGCCAGGATTGTCTGCCCAATGGGGGTTGGAGACAATTAGAAAGGTGATGTATACAAAGCGCTTAGGAAAGCACCTGGTGCGTGGTAAGTGGCCTGTAAAGGTCACCCTCCACGGCCCACTGGGCTGGCCAAAGGAGCACAGCAGCAACTGATTCATATTTGGCTAAAAACAGCAGAAGCTTAAGGGATGCTTTCCAGAGAGTGTTGCCCTAAGAAGTTGGGACACCGGGTGTGCAGGTCAGCCCTGGGCCTCCTGCCCCACGGATGCCGCCGAAGGTAGGATCACGGGCAGAGACAGCAGAGCACCCAAAGCATCCTCCGGGCGCTTGCCTGACCCGCTAGGGCTGCAGCCCACACCTGGCCCTCAGCCAGGAGGCCCGCCCGGACACGCAGAGCCCCCGCCTCAGGTTCTGGCCTCCTTTGCTGGCCCAGCTTCAGCCCGAGTCGGCTGTACTAAGATGTTCCAGAGCTTCAACTGGAAAAAGTTATTCCCAGCTTTTCACCCTAAAGTGGGAGAGAACAGCCCTGGCTAAGAGAGGAGCTGGTGCCGTCCATTCGGGGCAGGCGCCACTGGCTTGCCAAGGGCTGTGGAGGCCGGGATGTGCCTGGTGGGGGTCTGAACCCAGACCTGTCTGTTCCTTATGGCTGTCAAACCCAGAAGTGGCCTGTCCAGCCCCCTGGAGCAAGGACGGACCTCCGAACCCTCTGAGTCCACGGCATGCCAGCCTCCCACAGTGAAGACTGGAAGCCGGGTCCCACTCATCCTACATGTACTGTGGATGGGGCGCAGGATATGAAATCACTGATACTCAAGCATTTCAATCTACAGAAATGGCAGTTCTGTATGACCCGACCCATGTATTCACCCAGCCCCTCTTACGTGCACACTGCTGTCCCTGAGTCTGAGAGGTGGCAGTGGGGGTGCAGAGATGAAGAAACAGGGCTTGCCCCCAGAGCCGCTGTTGGCGATTAGACTCGACGCTCCATGCAGCAATCACCTTCCCCTGCAGTCCTACCTTTCCCATGAGACCCATGCCGTTCCAACTGGGCCTTCAAAGACCCCATGTGCTGAGGTTTCCCAATCTCCTCCTTGAGCCAGGGTCTCCACTCTGTGCTCCGGAGCCCCTGTAACCTGCCCTCCCAGGGTGTGCCTCCTGGAGCCAGGCTCGCTCAGACGGGCTCCTGACCCTAGGCCGCCTGCCTGGAGCGGCGTCACAGACCAAAGTAGCTGCCTACGTCTCTCCAGGCTGCAGTCCCTTCTGGTGGCTTGGCCTCATCCTTATTCTAGGAGACATTCTTGTCTTTTATTAGACCCAACTCTGCGCTTTTTTTCCCCCTATTTTATCACATTTGCCTCAACATGGTTTCTGTTACTTGCAACCAAAAGGGCCTTAGCTTTTCAGCCCTTAATGGGGCCTGAAGTCTGGCCTTTCTCTCCAAAGGTCTTAAATGGGCACCAGGCCCTTCAGACGTAACACATTCCTCTGCCTGGGTCCCACCTCTCCTCAGCGACTCTCCCGGGGGGCTCTGAGCCCGTCTCTGGTGGCCAGGACCCTGTGAGGACAGAGGACGCGACGTGCCCGACTGTCCGCATCCCAGAGCTGGCAGCAAGGAGCCGAGCTGTGGCACTCGTGCGGGAGGCCTGGGGAGCACTTGGCCACACGGCTCCTCAACGGGGAGAGGCTCTTCCGTGTTTACAGTTCCACTCATATGGGAACAGAAACAAGCCAAAAGCCAAATAAACAGCTTCCAGGCACTCAGGGCTGCGCCCGCCTGGTCCTCTTCCCCCTGCAGGCCTGGGCATGGGAGGGGCACCGCCTTGGGCAGCTCCTCTCTGGGGCACTGCAACGAGGCAAGACCGCCCCTCGGAGTCTGACACGAAGGCAGAGGGGCAAAACCCTTCTTTGAATGGGGACAAGATTTTTAAAAGCGTGTTTAGTATAAAGGAAGAGGCTGCAGGAGGAAAGGTCCACAAGCCAGCTCAGAACGCCTCCTGTGTGTGGGAAGAAACCGCCATCCTCAATACTGACCTGATACCATCGCCGCTGTTGGTTATCATTCACACCTCACCAATTTCCAAAAAAAAATATGGAAAGTAGTCATCAACTCCCCTCAGAGCCTGACTCACCCGCCACACACGCTGTGTGCCTTCCGTGTGCCGGGCGTCGGGCTTCTGCATTCTCTGCGGCTTGCCCCTCTCCAAACCCCAGAGGCTCTTTGTCCAAATTCATTAACAGTAAATGAAGAGCCTCTTGCAGGGTCCAACCTGCCAGACCCCCAAGCCGCTGCGCTTCCTAAGAGACTGACAGCCCCTCTGGAGGCCTCAGTGGGCCCAGCCGAGCGCCTCTTCCTCCCTCCTCCCCTCCCGCCGTCAGCTCAGCCAGCCCGCAGTGAAGTCTCCTGGCTGACCTCCTCCTCCCTGTCTTCTCACCTTCTGACCCGTCCCCTCACCACTGCCAGCA
The DNA here is from genome assembly GCA_032199065.1 of Smutsia gigantea. Lineage (NCBI taxonomy): Eukaryota > Metazoa > Chordata > Mammalia > Pholidota > Manidae > Smutsia > Smutsia gigantea. The sequence continues at coordinate 1,041,240 of JAVSCE010005671.1, forward strand.
TAGCGTTGCTCTACAGCCACTCCTGTCCTTCACCCTCCCAACCCTGCAGGCTGTGAGGCCTCTCGCTGCCGCCCCAACCTCTCCTCTGGCCGTGTCCGCCCCGCACCACCTACTAGCCCTTGCTCTGGCCGCCCTGGACCACCAGGAGAGCCCTGCCCACCCCGACGGGCTCCCACGCTCTGCACATTCCCTCACGTGGCTCCCCCGGCGGGCAGGCCCTTTCCCAACCTCAGGACCTTGAGGAATCCTCCCGCCCAGCAAGAGTGGCCTCTTCCCCAAGCGCTCCTTAGTCCCCGGAGGAGTCACTTGCTGTGTTCTCCTTCATTCCCATCTCCCCTGACCCTCCTTTCATTAGTATCATGACTCTTGGGCAGTGTTGTGCCTGTGCCCCCTACACGCAGGAGCGCGAGCAACGAGGGCAGGAGCCTTCCTGAGTCACCGCCCATCGCTGCCCACAGCGTCGCCTTTGCCCTCCTGTCCCTCCCTGGTCGGCCAAGCCCCTTATGACAGGCTTCTCGTCACCCCACCTCAGGACCTGGCTCCTTGGAGGGGTGGAGAGGAGACCCCAGTGAGAAGGCACCACCCACCCCCCTTGAGCCCCTCCCCGGCCAGTTCCCACCAGAGCTCGCCTGCGCCCCCCACCCCTCGGGCGCCCTGCCCTGACCGCACACAGGCCCTCTCCAGCCCCTGAGCTCGGGCGTTTGTTCCTGCCCCACCAGCACGGCTCACAAACGCCCAGTGGAGGTGGAGCCTGGGCCACACCTAACTCACGGCCCCTCGTGACAGGCCCTGAGCACTGCGGGCCACCCTGCCTCCCAGAGGCCCAACCGTCCTGCCTCCGTCTTCACTTGGTCGGCGGCCCCTGCCTGAGACCTTCCCACCTGGGCATTTGTTCCACTTGCTCTGCACATTGTCTTTCTGCCGCTCTGCTGAGAACTTCCCTCATGGCTCTAATTGTATCTCGCTTCCTGATAAACTTTCTTGCTCTCTCTCCCACTCCATTTAACCAAACATGATTTTCAAACCGAGAGAAGCCCCACCGGTCCTTCCTGATCTGCGCTTCCCCGTCCGTTCAGCATGTGCACACTGAGGCCAGGATGGCCAGCGGCCTCTCGGGTCATGGGCAGAGCCAGGAACGCCTCCCGTGGTGTGAAGGGGTGAGCAAGAGGGAGGAGACCAGGGTGACTCAGGGGCTTGTTTCCGGGCGGAGAATGGAGAGCCAGTTCCCCAGCTGAGCCTGAGATGCCCTGACAGCCTTGGCGATACTCAGCAGGCGGTTGTGCGGGTGGGTCCGGAGATCAGGAAAGGAGTGTGGGCTGGAGACACAGTGTAAAGGGGGCCCTGAAGCCGTGGGGGCGGGGGTGTGAGCCTGCCAGGGCCTCATGACCATGAGGAGGTGGAGGCTGGAGCCCCGAAAGCACAGAACAGATTCAGCCGGGGTGACCCTGCACAGGCCACTAGGTCAGGCCTAGGGGGCTGCGCCCAGCTCTGCGGGACTGGCCCTGCCTTCAGAGGCTGGGAAGTGCTTCTGGGGAGCACCTTCCTGTACCTATTCCTTCTGCCAAAGCTGCATCCCTGGGCCAGGGAAGCTGTCAGAGCTTTTGTAGTCCCAGCCTGGGGCCCGCAGAGCCAGCAGTCCAGCCCCACACCCGGCTGCCAGCCGGGCCCACCACCCGCTCAGCCATGGCCCCTGCCAGCCACCACCCTGCCTCTGCCCCCACAGGCTCCAGGCAGCGGATTCTCCCAGGGCTCCCCTCCCCAGGGACATGGAGAGGTGGTGTCCTCGTTCCCTTCTGATGCGCCCTGGAGGGGTCACCCCCGGAGGGTCTTCATAGATGGGGGATGTGAAGAGAACACCGTCTCCCCCAGCAATGCCAGCCGCTGCCTGGGTCCCGGCCGAGGAGGAGGGCCCCGGGGCCTTAGGTCTTCACGTGCTGAGCTCTGCCTTCCCCACCAGCCACTCCTGAGCCAAGAGGCCTGCAGATGCATCACGAGGTACGGGATAGGCTGTGTGAGGCCACCCCGAGGTGTCGGGGCAGGGGACCAGGACAGCTGAGGGCCAGAACCACGGGACTGCAAGTGGCTTCTCTGCAGGAAAGAGGCTGGTGGAGGCCTGGAGACGCAGCCGGGGCACGAGGGGCCCACGTCCTCTGTGCTCCACCTCGGCCGTTCCAGGCCACGCAGACCCTGCCAGCCTCCTTCTGGTAAATAATCCACTTTCTGTTTTTTTCTGGGTCATTTCCTTATTAAAGGTCTGGAAGTCTTCCCTGATCAACCTGCCACGTTTGGGTGCAGAGCCCTGCAGCCCCTCTTGGGGACAGAGTCTCTGTATCCCCACAGGAGTCTGAGGGGCAGACACGCAGGCCAGTCCACCATCTCATGGGAAATCACAGAGGACATCCGGGGAGAGTCCCGCACTACCGCCACTCACCCTGCACACCTGCCGCTTCTGGTCCCTCCCGGCTGGGCGGGCGGGCTGATCGGCCTCTGCGGCAGGGCCGGCCATCGTCCCACCCCACTGTCCCGTCACCGTGTGACATCCCGCTGGGAGTCTCACAGTGTGGCCGCACTGGGAGAAGCTGGCCTCCGACAGGGTCTTCTGAGCCCACCGTGGGGGCCTCTCGGAGTGTCACCAGCCCCTGCCTCTGGTGACCGGGGTCATCACACAGGTGCCTGATGGACACAGGCGTCCCGCTGTAGAGGAGGGCGGGGGAATGTCTGATGCTGGGGGCCCCATCCTGGGGTGAGGGCCCTGGTCACCGCCACTGGACGCTCACCTCCCCTCACAAAGTGGTCCTGAGCTGCCTGCTGCGGATGCCCGAGAACTTGGGCCCCTACCCCCGGGGGCCTGCAGGTGGCTCATGCTGGCCTCACTGAGCACGTTTCTGTTCCCAAGAAGCGCGACGTTTGGTAGTTACTCGCTCACAAAAGCTACCTAAGAACGTGTATTTAAAGAATACACACATTCTCGAGCTTTTTCCAGAAGATCTTGATTCTGTGCGTCTGGGATGGACTCGGAAGCCAATCTTTTTAAAAAGCTGTTGGGGCCCCTGATAAGCAGCCGGCCAATGGGAACCGCCTGCAGCCCCCCAGGCCTTCGCACTAGAACAACAACGGTCACTTGGCTTCAGTATTGTGGCTGAGATGCCGAACCAAGAAACAGGGCTTCAAGCTAAGGCTTAGGAGGTTTCCTTTTCATTTCAGCTGCCTAAGATCTTTCAGATTTCAAGCTGTCACCCAAATCCGTCCCCAGCCTGTGGCACCCGTACCTCCAGCGGGCGAGCCTTTCCCACTTCCATCTGAGCCTCCAAAAAAGAGCTGAGCTAGTCCCCAAGCTGCTGCGTTTCACCAAGCAGGGCGTCTGCCTGGTGGCGTCCTGAGGTCCATCCAGGACAGCATTGTGAAGTACCCGGTGCCCCACGGTCCATGCTCCATAAACGCCGGCTCGGGCGTGGTCACAGGAGCCACGAAACTGCCACTCCAAGGAGAAGACAAGTTTGGGCACATCCTGGTGGAACACACGTTCCATTGGCCCAGGTGTCCGAGTACCTGCTCAGAGGCCTCCGACCTACAGCCGCGGTCAGTGTGAGGTAAGGCGGGATGCAGAGTAATCCAACCGCAGGGAAAGCTCAGGCTAGCCCCAAGCCGGTGCCCCCTCATTCGCTGCTGGTGGGAATGCAGATGGTGCACCGGCTTGGAAAACAGTCTGGGGTCCTTCAAAGGGTGAATCACAGAGCTACCGTTAAGACCCAGCCATTCCACTCCAAGGTATGTACCTAAGGGAAATGAAAGCCTATGTCCACACCAAAACTACACATGAGTGTTCACAGCAGCATTTCCCTGACAGCCAGAAAGGGAAACAATCCAAATTTTCATCAACTGATGGATAAACAAAACATGCTCTATATGGCAGGCTTCTGTTAAAGCGCTCACACTACTGCATGGATGAACCTTGGAGACATGCTCAGTGCGAGAAGCCAGACACAAAAGGCCACTTATTGTACGATGTCATACAATACACACGACACACATGAATATTGAAATGTCCAGAATAGGCAACCCCACAGAGACAGGGAGTAGATTCAAGGCTGTCAGGGGCTGGGGGAGGCAGAGTGGAGGGTGATGGCCAATGAGCATCAGGGAGAGGAAATGTTCTAAAAATAGCCAGCGGTGGTCATGATGGCAGCACAACTCTGTCCATGCACTACATGCTTATGGTATGTAAGCTGAATCTCGATAGAGCCAATAGGAAAAGTAACCCACTACTGTCACTTGCTGTCCACATGCCACTGAACAAGTCCCCCCCAGTACCCTCATCCATGAAACGGGGGCGGCACACCCTAAACTGGGGAGTGTGGATCACGTGATGTGCCCGAGCCCTCGACAGACACAGCCGCCCGCGCTCGTAGTTTCGTCGCGTGGAGCCATGGGCCAGGCTCCGTCTCCTAGGTCTCTGTGCGCCATCGCCACCCCCTCAACAGCTCCGGAAATCATCTTGCCTGTTTACAGGTGCGGAGGGAGGTGACGCCAGGAAGATGCTCATGGTCCACGCCCAGGAAGCCGCTGAATCAAGATGTCAATCTGGATATTTCTCATAAAGGCTGTCCCTCCATTACTCATTCAACAGCCCCGCCCCGGGCCAGGCCCCAGGGAGTCCATGTCCAACAGAACAGCCTTGTCCCCCAGCCTCCTAAAGTCTGCAGCTGCTGGGGTGGCCAGCGTTTGACCAAACTGTTGCAAAACCACATGTATAATTACAGCCAATACCATATTAAGTGACATTAAGTGAAAATGCAGGACACGAACATAACAGGAGAAGTGAACACAGGTTGGGAGGGAGGCGGGCAGGGAAGCCTCTGGATGTTCCGAGACCCCCAGGACTTGTGGGACCCGCCGGGCGAAGAGGGGGAAGCCAGCTCCTGGCTGGCAGGCTGACTGAGTGAGTCTGTCAGGACAGCTCCCACACCCACCATGTGTGTGAGTTTATGGGGTGGGGAAAGGCATCCAGCCCCACCCCAGAAACTCTCCAGGACTAGGGTAGGCAGAACTTCCACAGCTGTCTTTCCCGGTGTCTGTCCTGCCCTCTTCCACCTGGTCTGGCCCAAAGTGCAGGGTCTGCATGGGGACTGGGGCTTTAGATGGGTGAGGGTGGAGCTGGGATGCACCTGCCCCTCACCCTCCAGGAGTGCTCTGGGGGTGGCATGGGGGTGTGCCCCCCAAGGACAGTGTCAGAGTGTGGTGTAGCTGGGGTGGGTGGGACAGGGTCTGTCTCAGGGGCTGCACAGTGGAGGCAGGAACACAGGCCCGGGAGTGCCTGCTGGGTCTCCTGTAGCCAGGGGTGTCTGCATGAGACTCCAGGCCCCTGGGGCTAACCCAGCCCTGCCCGGGACTCCACTGACCTGACCAAACAGGACTTTCTATCTCAGCTGTGGCCACACACCCGCTCCCAGGCCATGACCAAAGTCACCACGGCTCTGTTCAGTCACGGGAGTGCTACACCCCAGCACCTGTCTTCCCTGGACAGAGGCCAGCGGGGGAGGGGGCAGGTGACCAGAAAACCAGAATGAAGAGGTGAAAGTCACATTTACCCAGTTACGCATGCCTGGCAGGGTTGTTCTGCTAATGCCACAATTACATACCAGCTGGGGCACAATATTTACTTGATATTATTTCTTAAATGATCCCTCTTCAAATATTAGCTTCTTCATCCAGTAAATGTCAAATGGTTGATTAGGACAAGTTTGTCTTAGGCTCACCCATATATTAGTCAGAAATCATTCAGAGTTAGGGCCCCTCTGGACAGGCTGATTTGGAGGTCATGGTGTCTGGTGGGCTCGGGGCTCTGGGCCCTGCCCATGGGGGCAGCTGGGTGGGGGCCTGCCCCTGCTTTCCCACCGGAGGCCAGCCAGCCCGGTGTGGCTCCGGCTCCTTGCTCTGGCCTCACCGCGCTGCTAGCGAGGTCTGTCATTCCATGCTATCCACCACCCCCAGGCACCGAAGGGAGGTGGGGACACAGGAAGTGGGGGCAGCCCCATTTGGCCCAGGCCCTGCCCACTCGGAGCAGCTGGTCAGGTCCAACCGGCTTAAAAGAGCCTCGACTGAAAGAGGGGACATGCTCTGGCCGCCACAGCCCATGAGTCATCCTGGGGGCGGTTGGCGGGATCACACTCCCCCCTGGAGGGGCCACCCAGGGAGCCCAGAGAGGAAGGAGCGAGGAGGTGGCACTAGCATCCCACTTATCTTAATGGCCTCTGCTTCTGGCCAGAGCTTAGCCAGTCCTTCCCCCTGGGAACACGAAGCCCTCGGGAGGGGGCACAGGCTCGCCGGGGCTCAGGCAGCTGTGGGAAGGAGTGGACACAGGTGGGGTCACACGCGCAGGAAGCCCACGCCCACTGCCAGCTGCTCCTGAGGGGGCAGGGAGGGAGGCCAGCTCCGGGCTGTGTGGGCCTCGGTGTCCCGCCTTCCCACCAGGGGAGTGTGTAAAACCTGGCCCTCCCTCACCTTTCCAAATCCCGCACACCCTTCGGGCTCCCCAGAAAGGCTGCCCCTGGGGCTGCTGGGAGTCAGCTCTGCCAGCTCAGGGCGCTCTGTCCCCCAGACTCTGAAGGCCCCTTCCCACTCTGCACCTGCTACCAGCACTGGGCCCTACGGCTGTCTCCTCCCTGATGGGCTGGGGGGCCCTGGAAGGGAGGACAGAAATCCAAGCCGACCCAGCTTCAGGCCCCGAGCCCGCCTGCCAGCTGTGCGAGCCGGACCTGTCATCTCCCCTCTCTCCGCGGTTCTGTCTCCTCGGAAAGCAGGGCTGCGGCACCTCCCTGGCAGGGTCACTGTGAGGATGGAGGAAGACCGTGTGACGTATCACGGGCTATGCCCGGGACAGCCCTGGAAGGTCAAAGCCCGCAGCCAGCCGCCGAGGGAGGCGGGGGCCAAGGAGGAGCTTCCTCGAGGTGCCAGCCAGTACTCCCAGGCACCGGGGCCACGGCCACGTGGGTGCCGAGGGAGCCACAGGGCAAACCCAGCCCCCCACTGCCCCCGCCTGCCCCACCCGGGCCACAGAAGCCCACCTGGGTCCTGGCTGCTCATGCCCTGCAGGGCCCAGAGCTAGCTGCCCCTCTGCACTCGCCACCCCACAGGCCCCAGGCCTGCAGGTCCACACTGGCCTCCCCCCGCCAGCGGGACACACGGCCCTGTTTGTCTCTTTAATTCATTCTTAAGTCTAGCCTCCAGGGAAGCCACACACACACACACACATGCACGCACACATATATGCACACACACACACGCACACAGACACGTGCACACACACATGCACGGCTCCTGGCTGGGCCTCCTTTGAACAGAGGGTCCCGGTCCTTTGGAATGTGGGTCCTGCCGACTGAGGAGCTAGGGCGTCGAGTCTCTGGGAGTGTGGCTGGCCCCCAGCGCCCAGCAGCCGCCTCTGCCCCCTCCTCAGCTGGGAGCCTCAGCCCCACATGCTCTCCCCACCCTCGGAGGGCTCAGCTGCACACGGAAGCACCTCAGGGTGCCCGGCCCCAGCCAGCCCTTGGTGGAGCCCTGAGGCCTCAGCGCCGAACACACCCAGTGCCTTGGGCGCACAGAGCCGGCAGGAGGTGGGGCACACGGCTGGAACCTGGCAGGCCTGGGGTCAAACATTCACTCTGCGCCTCGCCTGCTGAGGCACTGAAGGCCAACTGCCTGACCCGTCTGAACCTCTGTGGAATGGGGATTCCCGCCGAAGGGCCTCGCAGAAGCACTGTGGATCTTAAAGAGCTAGGGACCGGTCACCACGGAACAGAGGGCCTTGTACCCGTCCTAGGAATACAAGGATAAGTCACAGGGGTTTCTGCCCCGAAGGGTCTCCCGATAAGGGAGGTGGGTGAGCGACATAGAAATGCAGAATAGGGCTCCTCAGAGGGCCAGGAGGCGCGCCTGGTAAGTCAGTTCAACCACACCCCTCTGGGCACGTGGGGAGGGCTCGGACCAGCAGCGAGTTTGGGGCAGGGGCAGCAGAGAAGCCAGGCGGAGGGCGCGCAGCATGGAGCACACGCCAGGGGACGTGGAGGCGGGGCGGGAACGCGCGCGCAGAGCTCGTGGCCACCGGCAGGGGCAGAGGGGCTGGCCTGCCCGACAGGCAGGTCCTCCGGGTCCGGGTGGGGTCCCAGGAGCCACTCTCCGCATCTGTGCCACGAGCTTCGCAGGGACGCTTTGCTCTCACCAGCTGACATCCTGAATGAAATGAACTGAGCACTAATAATGTCCCAGAATGAATGCAGGAATGCCGGGTTTAGACGCCCCGCAGCACCAGGCGCTTCCTCCTGATGGAAGGCAGATGGGGCAGAAGGATAAGAGCCCGCCACAGCTCCTGGGGCCCACGTGGCCCTCAGCCCGAGCTGTGGCTGTTTGACCTCGGGCAGCCCTGTCTCTTCTGCGGCGGGTTCTGTACCAGGCTGGCACAGGAGAGAGAGGATGGTGTGTTTTTAGGTGTCACCATGTTGGAAGCCTCTTCCGAGGAGTCTGGGAGACCCTCTGCTCACCTGATCCTAGAGCCCACTGCTCACTGCCTACACCCCTCCTGCCTCTCTGTCCACACCATTTGCACACGCATCTGTCTGTCTGTTGAACTGGAATCTGGCCTGGCAGTACTCTCCCCCAGACCACGACCCCTCAGAGCACCTGAGAAATGTTCCATTGCTTCTGTTCCCTGGGGATCCAGGCTGTCAGGAGGGCCTTAGCACCTCTTCGAGTTTAGCCTCCGCCTGCCCCTCGGGCTCCAAGCCCCGGTTAGGCTCAGACGTATCCTTAGACCACATGCAGCTGAGGACGGCAGACTGAAGGGACTGCGGGGTCTGTTCCCACGGGGAGGGGGACTTCTGGGCCAGGGTTGGGGAGAGATTGGAAATAACCTTTCCAGGACAGGGCTCAATCCAGCCAGGGCCTCAGAAACCCTTCTTGGCCTTTTCTGCTGAGTCCTAACACCACGACTGTGTTCTTCTGACTTGCCATAAACATCTTACTTAGAACTTCCTCCTGCTGTGGTCCTGGGGGTAGCCCTTTGCAGAAAACCCTGTCGTCTGGGAAATGAAAATCTGGGCATGGAAGTTGACACTGGACCAAATTTCTCTGCATAACATAGGAGGGAGGGCTTTGGATTTGAGGGGAGCAGGAGGCCTGGCAGAATATCCAAGAGGAAAAAGGAAAGAGAAAGGGCGGGCAGGTAGGTTCAGACGCCAAGGAAGCAAGAAGTGCAGGACACAGGATGGTGGGAATGGTTTTCAAGTTGTTCAGAAGTACATCATCACGCCCTCCTTCCCCAAGGAAATTCCACCATGCTCACTGATGCTTTGGTGCAAAGGGACAAAAACAGACGCAGCCTGCAGGGACAGAGGGTGGCGGGTGAAAACAATATTTTTTTCATCATGGCCTTAATTTCCCACAGAGAAAGGTCTTTTTCTGCTCTTCAGAACCCTGCCCTCCACTGCCCATTACTAAGCCCAACTCTGAAAAGATGCTTTTTTTCTCTGAAAAAGAGATGCAGAAGTCAAGGCTAAACAAAGATCAGAGTATTTAACTCTTCAGTCTGGGCGACGGAAGGCTGTCCCTGCACCGTGAGGGCAGGAAACGGCACCAGCAGCGGAGAGGGTGGAGAAAGTTTCCAAGTTCTTTTTGGTTTAAAAAGAAAAATAGAGAAAAACTTATTATGAAAAATCACTTCTCTCACCTCTCCAAATACATCAAGGCCTACGAGCCTCTTTTGACCAGCAAACCAAGTTACATATGACCTATTTTGATGTTTCCCAACCAACAAAGGTCCTTAACATTTTAAAAGGACACTTAAAATAAACACGTAGGTATTTCCATTTTCACTGAAATTTCATTATATTTTTTTTGAAAAGACTTCATGGTTCCAGTTGGGGCAAGTCTCCAATCTGTCTGGACTTGCTGTGGCCAGCATTGAGGCAGAGAGGAGCAGAACGTGGCAGGGGGACCGTGCTGGGCACAGAGCACAGCCCAAGGTCCCTAAGGAAGGGGGACCCCGGAGACTTCCAGGGCACCCACAAGTCCTGGAGACACAGGGGAACACACACAATGTCTTCATGGACATCTCCCGTCTATAAAAAAATAAAGCATTATCTGTTTCCAGACTTTGTGGACACCCTGAAGATTCAGGCCACCCGAAGAGGATTTGGTGAGTTCCACACGCTCGAGACACACCGGACCCTCCTGTGGGCCAGAGGAGCACAGGTTGGCTGGTCCTGAAGGTGGCGGTGGCCAGGCAGGGCCCTGGCCTGTCACCCAGGCCCAGGACATTACAAACGTCACGGTGAACAAATACTGACTGAGCTCCTTACCTGTCTAGGTGTGGGCCTGGCACTGGTGGCAGGCAGGTGTGCCTAGAAGTTCCTACTCTTGCTTCAAGAGTCCGCCCTGGGCCGTGTTCTCCATGGGGCCTTCCCCAACATCGCAGACCCAGGCCCAAGTCCAGGTCCAGTGTTTCCCGCCCTCCCCTGAGCCTGCCTGTATTGCCAGCGTACCCCATGTGCTGGGGCCTCTGTGAGCTCCTGGGGGCAGGACGCATGATTTAGCCTCTGACTCTCGGCACGGGAGCAGCATCTAGGAGGACCTCGTGATCCAGTCTGTGAATGACCAAGCGGTCGTCAGCATGGGCCCACCTGATGCTCTTCCACAGGAGGGGACAGGCACGTACTGACCCTACACAAGTGACACGTGCAGGGGTGGGTGCTGTGACGAGAATGCTAGGTGGTGGCAAGAGCAGCTCACTCCACTTGGGGAGGGATGCCCGGGGAGGGCTGGTCCGGGCCCTGAGCTGCAAGTGGAATTTTACCAGGGAGACCTTGCACCAAAGGCCAAAGGCTGGAGACCTGGGGTCAGTTAGAGCAGCTTCACAGGACCAAAGGCAAAGTCACACGGGGGAAAGCGAGGGCGGGAGGAGGGTGGGGCCGGGCAGCTAAACCCACTAAAAGCCAGGCTAAGAACCTGGGTGCTCGCTGTCTTCCTCTCTCTCTTGCTTTGCAATAAGGATTTAGGATAAGTTTTAGTCCAAGAAACATAATCTTTTTAAATGCAAGTAGATACACACACACACACACACACACACACACACACACACACACACACACACGTGCACGCGCACGAGGCTTTTTCCAAACCAGTGCTTCAGAAACCGGAAGCTGTGTCCTGATACGGTGGCTTCCAGGCAGCAGGGCTCTCGGTGAATTATGCATGTAATTACCCAGGCCTGCGATCATATAAGTTCACCCGTGTGGAAATGTCGCCGAATGTGGGAAGGGCAGCGTTTTGAACCCAATTTTGCAAAATAAAAGCAGGCGGACTTGGAAGGTGCTTCCTGCACGGCTATGCCAGGCATGTAGGGCCGCTTCTGCAAGCGCATTCTTGCCCTTTGGGACCAGAGCAGGTGATGCTTGAAACAGGAGTTGTCTGAAGGACAGTAGACGGGAAATGTTTGCAACAGGTTCTTTCTATCTCTGTCTCGTCCTCCCTGTCACTTGTCGCTAAATCCACTTTCCCCTGGAGCTCCAGTTGAAGGCAGAGCCACATGGAGAAGGCATGGGGGGGAGGAATTTGGCACCGCCAACCTGCAGAGAGCCCTGTGGCCGGCAGCTGCACCTGGAGGCCCTGGGACAGGAGGGACAACAGGCTGTAACCTGCGGTGGGGCAGGGACACCTAGCCCACCCCACTGTGCTTTCTCAGCATGAGAGCCTCCTCCTGGGCTTTGGACCCCCGTTCATTCTCTCCACATGGGACCCCAATTCAGAGAAGACGGTCTTTCTCTATGCACAGCCTGTTGCTTGATTCTGGAGTGGCATGTTAGCCCGGGCCACAGCTGCCTCTTCACCCTGTGTTGACACCCCCGCACATCCTGCCTGCCAACTTAACTGTAAGCCAGGAGACTAGAGGATTAATCGCTTTGGAAATGCTGTGGCTACTGAACCCAACACACTTCATCTGGCTGTTTCCAGAAAGCTCCTCTCCCACCCATCCACTTCCGCATCTCTCTGAGCCTCTACCAAGGGGCCTCTGAGCTCCAGCCTTGCCTAAATCTTAACACCTTCGCAACGGGTTCCTCCCACCTCCTATGTGGACAAGAATGTAGAATTCTTCCCTGGGCGCCTGGAGTCTGCGTGAGCCTCCCGAGGCCGCCTTTCCTCCCTCCGCCACCTATTTCTCTGGGTTGGAGGGTGGGGCCATCGTGCTCTAGACCAGGGGTTCTCAGACGTGACCGTACAGTCCCCACATTCTGCCTCTTGATTCACCTCCCCCAGACGTGAACTCCATAAGGAGCTGGTTCTGGGCCTGGTCCACGGTTAGCACACACACGGAAATGTGTGAAACACTCATAGATGCTGACGGACTCAATAAAGACAAGGCAGATATCACTGCCCCCGTTCTACCCACGAGCCTCCGAGAGGACGACAGACGCGCCTGGACAGCCGGCTGGTGTGCGGCCTGTGACGACGCTGCCTGGCAGTTTCCACACCAAGACACGACTCCAGAAAACCAGACGTGGTTCTCAGCTTGGACCAGCCTCCTAGATCGGCCACATCTTGACCTCTAGTGACATTTCTCAGACCATGGGGTCCCAATTAGATAATGAAGCCAAAAAAGAAAGATGATTTCCAGTTAACGAAGCCAAAAAGGAAAGATAATTTCCATTTAACACAGACTTCCAAAGAGCTCCCAAGATGGAATAAATCAAACGGAAGTAGTCTCCTGACGGAACTAAAGTCGTCCATCCCTATGGCAGCTCATGGTGCCCCTGCCCTGCCCACACTGCCCTTCTGGCAGCAGACAGGGGACAGTGGTTGGTCCTACTAGGATCCAGGGCCCCCAGAACAGACCTCAGCCATGGGCAGAACGGGGAGGTCAGGGAAACCACAGTCCTGGAGGCGGAAGGAGCCTCGGGGCATCCTGGCCCCTGCTCCTGCCCCTCCTGGGCCTGGTCCAGCCCTGCTGGAGAGAAGGCCTGAGCACCAGAGGGCCGGCTGGCGTCACAGGCTGAGCTCCGCCCTGGTCACAGAACTGCTGTGGAAAGATGAATTGTGATTGGTACCAACAGATGAATGCGAAAGAAGCTGGATTACAAAACGTTGAGCGAATGGCAAATAGGAATGTTGAACAAAGCACGTTTCTGCATGGGTGTAAAAGTGACCAGCCACCAGCCCACGTCAGGAGGCCTGGCCTGCAGGACTGCAACACAAGAGTCTTCTGCACAGGCTGCCCCAAATCCTGGATAAAACTGGGTCAGGAGTGGCAAGGACCTCTGGAGCCTGGTCACCCAGGGAAGGGGACACACACACACACTCACACAGTCCTCTCCCTTCTGTGGCACCGGGCCAGGACGCACCAACTCCAGGCAGATCTCCATAAAGATAACAGCCTGGAGATTGGTGATAGCCACGCATAGCAGAATCGGGGGAATCCCATAAAGGAAGGACTGCCTGCAGCCTTCCCACATGCCCTATGAAACCCCACTACTCAAAGGTTTGGGTCAGCCTGTCGGTGCACCTGCCTCGGCAGCATGCTCCCCACAGCAGCCTTCCAGCCGCATCGGCCTGGGGAGAAGAGAGGAGCATTTCATGTGGACACAGCTCTGGGTTTCCAGCAGAAGCAGCAAGGCCCGTCCCGACGACCTCTGCTCCCAATTCCAGTACTTAGAGGGATGCGCGGGGATGCTCTGGCGGAAGTGGGGTGTGGGCCAGCCTTTCAACCCTCTCCTGAAAGCTCCTGAGAAGCCTACGGTTCCACAGAACACACTTTGAGAACAGCTGGTCTAAAGTGCACCACGCGTGGGCAGGTAGTCGGTCCAGAAGGAGGAAAAATATTGGTGCCACTTGATGGAAGTTCAGAGGAAAGAGGGCTACCAGCAAGGGCAGGTGTCTCGGGATGCAGGGCGCGCAGGCAGATGGCTCTGCATCGGAGCCCTGACGTCAGGCTGCTGTTCTCCGCCAGACTCGCCCATTCACAGAGCAGCTCCATTCACAGCCTGATGGCTGGGGATGTGCTCCTGTCACAGTGAAGTGGCCCCCTGCTCGGGCGAGGCCTGCAGGCCCCACCAGAAGGCTGCGGGCGGGATGGAAGCAGAGTGACATGCAGAGGACACAACAAGCAGGCCCAGCCGAGACTCAGCAGCAGATGAATATGGGGAAGAACACGAAGTTTGTAGCATCTGGAGAAAATGCACTAGTACATAAAATACAAGGCCACTGAAGGCAGGGTCATACCTTTTTAAAAACCCCCTGCCATGCTGAAGGCGGCCTGAGCTCACAGAAGGTGCTGGGCCAACCCCAGATGAATGAAGGTGATTGGCGGGTCCTGCTGGAAGAGGAAAGACGTGCAGACGGTGCAGCTCCCAAGGGGGGATGTAAGCAGGAGTGGACAGGACGGTCTGAAAGGGGAGCCCCGCCTACCCGACAAGCGGGGAGGGAGGCCGAGTACAGCCGTCTTCTCTTTCAACGTCACTGTTTCAGCAGCCTGGACGCTAATGGGAAGGTTGCCTCAGGCAGCCTGCGGCAGTCGGTCAGAAGCAGAGGCATGGCTTCCTGGATGACCAGAGACTTCTTAAAGCCCAGGGGGTCACCGCATGCCCTGCCCCTGCCTCCAAGCCGAGGGACACCTCACATGTCTGGCCACGTGCGGTCCGGGGCTCAGCCCCACGGGGAACGGCTGATGGGCACTTCGGCTCTCTTGCTTGGTTCTCTTCCCAGATGCTAGTGAGACGGCGTGGCGGCCCTGCTGCCTTGTCTGAGCCCCGGCCACTTGTGCTGTGGCTCGGCCAACTCAGCACTTGGGGTGGTTTGAGCAGCAGGTCAGACAGAGGCCTCCCCACACAGCCCCATCCTGGAAGCTCTTATTAACATTTCCAAGAACAAGAGGAGATCATGCGTGCCTTGCTGAACGTGCGGCAAGGGCTCGGGCCTCGGACATGTGGGTTCCGCATTTTAGTCCTAGTCTAGGTATTTCCTTAGACACATCCAGCCTCCCTGAGCCTCAGTTTCCTCCGCTGCAAAGGGAAGGAAATGCTGCCAGGGGTTTGCTGTGAGAAGAGACGACGCCGCTGCCCGCACACGGGAGACACTCACACTGCTCACATGCAAATGGGGCACCACGGCCTCTCAGACCTGTGTCGCAGGTCTGTTGTGATGGCCCGTAGGGTAAACCCTGAGGGTAGTTGGCCCGTTCCTCTCCCTTCCTCCCTCTCTGGCTGAGGGGGATACACACAGAGTCAAATGGAGATCAGAGCTCTCTGGTAACAGCTACCTGGAGAACGCTCCAGAACACCGTTTGTCCCAACCCAAGTAGCTGCAAGCTGGGCCTAGGTAGGAGGAGCCTGCTTCTTCCGTAGGCCAGGGAGGCCCCTTCTTGAGCTGGGGAAAGGTGAGCAGGTTGGACCTGCCCCAGATGGTCACCCAGGAAGCCAAAGCATAAGTATCCCAGCCCATGTGGCTCAGAGGTCAGAAGAATCTAAGAGGGAAGATGAGTCCGTCCATTACGGTTCTTTCAGACTCTTCATGAGTATAAATCAGCACGAGGAGACAGGCTAAGAGAAGGACAGCTGGGCCAGGCTGTTGACGTCAGAGAGGGTCAGGGGAGGCCGGCGCACCCACCTCCCCCACCCCCAACAAAAACAGAAGGGTCCTGGTGTGGCGGCTGGGGTCAGAGCCAGCTCTAAGCACGGCGGGGAGGCGCTGCTGGTCTGCGTGGACGGCGCTGGGAGATGCCCACCCGGTCATAGGAGGGACGGCAGGGCAAGCACAGGACCTGTGATGGAGCCTGCAGGACGCCAGCTGGGACGCAGACAGAGGTGACCACCTGGTGGCAGTTCCTACTAGAACCCTAAAGATAAGAATCTGAAGCCCGAACAAGAAAAGGCCACCTGCCCCAGAGGCCATGAGCAGGTGGACGGGGGCGGGTGGAGGAGCGCCAGCAGGAGGGGGGAGCCGGGCGGACAGTCTGGGGCCCTGGGGCGGAGGCGGCCAAAGGCATCGTGCCTGGCCCCTTGCGGCGCCTGGCAGGCATCACTCGCCCAACACAGCCCTCCCCGAGGCCTGGGGCGCCCTCACGGTCCCCCCTTGAGTGGTGAGCACGAGAAACCAGGCCAAGAGGAGGAACCGAGGGTCCAAGCAGGAGGGCGTGGTGGCTACTGTGGACGTGCCAGGCCCACGGCGGTCAGCCAGGCCCCTTCTGTGCCACGCTACACTGGAGGCGGGTTGAATCTCAGCCCTGCCTCTCATCAGCAGGCGGTTCCCCATCTGCGAGATCGGGGCACCTCCCAGGTGGAGGTGAGACTTCCACACCTGGCCTGCTGGGTACATGCATGGCCCATGTCTTGTATTTATCACCCACCTTCCGGGGCTCCCTCACCCTGACCTGAGTCCAAACACACAGCTCATTGAACTGACTTCTTTGTGTGGATTACTTATGTATTACTTACTTATTGGAATACAGTTGATACACAGTATCATATTGGTTTCAGATCTTATCATTTCCCTCTCAGTGATGGAACCTGCTAAGACTCACTCAGACACGGGGCCTATCAGAGGAGCTGTGGTGGGACACAGTGCCCCCCAAGTCTCCAGAACAGGAGGTCCAAGATGATGGGTGGGTGGATATACGAGGACCATGGGAGAGGAGAACGCACTGAATAACCTCCAGGGCCTCTCGGGGTAGGCCTGAAGCTGAGAAGTCCTGCAGGGGCCACAGCAGAAGGCCAGGGTGGTGGCCACTGGGACCCTGAGCAGGCCCGGCCCGGCCTGCCCAGTTGGGGTCCCCACCCGCCCTCACACAGACAGGTGCTTTGCTGCTGGCCAGCCTCAGGGAGCCCAGGTGTGTCTGCAGCTGGCTGCCATCCACACAACGGCTTGCACTTAACTCAGCGGGAATTAACACATACAAACTTCTGGAAACCACACAGGCTGGTGCTCCCCAGGGGGTAAACACAGGCATGCTCCTGCTTCAACAAGGAACTCAAACAGACCGCCTTCCCCAGCTCCTGGCCTGGAAGCCTGGGCTCTCCCATCGGTGCGGGGAGGCTCCTGGTCTGCAGCTGCAATGTTAACGTGCACAAGAGCTGAGGCCAAAGCAGAAGCGATGTTCTTGGACTCCCGGTCGGCAGCTCGACCAAGCCTGGGCTCTGGCCCTGTGAACCCAGCGCCATGCTCCCCTGGGTCTGACGATGTCCCAAACCTGGCCCCCGTTCCTGACCATCTGTGTGAGCGAGGTGCCCTGTGTGGTGGCAGATGGAAGTCAGTCACGGCACAGACACCAAATGGCATGATGCTGGGGGAGGGGTGCTCTCAAACTGGCCATGTCCCCTTTTTAGGCCACGAACAACAAGAGATGGGTAAATAGAACCAGAGCAGCTGCACTTCTCTACAGAAGCCGAGCCCTGCGATGTCCACCATCACCGGGCAAGTGGCTGCTCTAGAACGTGGTGTTGACACTGCCACCTCAGATGAGAGCTGTCTCACTGAGCTGGTGCACAGGCTCTCCTACCCTTCCTGTGGAAAACCAAGTCAGGAGACAGGGGCCTGTGCAAACAGAGGGACCACAGGAACCAGTCGGCGGGAGCTTAGAGGGAAGCTCGTAGTGCCCACGCCCCGGGAAACCTGGCCTCCGTTTCAGACACCTGATGCCGGGCATGGGCCGCGTTTGGCTTGGAAAGGGATGGAGCTGTCATTGCACACATGAGAACACCGTCAACACACCATGAGGTCACTGCAGACCTCAATCACCCTCACTTCCTGCAAGGTCTGGGAGGTGGTGGCCCCAAGAGGCGGGCAGCAGGGAGGCACACAGGCCTTCAGCCAGGAACCACACTTGGGAGCCTACAGGGAGCCTGGCTCTGCGCGCAGCCCTGGGGCCAAAGGGCGCACGCAATCAAGGGCCTCCTTGGGGCCAGGTAGCTGTGTGTAAGGTGAGTCAAATTCTCAGCCCTGCGTGGGAGTGTCTGTCAAAGCCAGCTGAATTCTTCTCCAGGAGGAACTATCAGATCCACCCAATATTAGAGACAGGTAAGACCTGGACACAGGAGCACACCTCCATTCAATCTCAACGAGGATGAAACACGATCCAGTCACTCGACCAGAGTCTCAGCTCCAAGGGCCGTGTCACCCTCCTCGGGGGCCTCCCAGTACAGCGGCCTCCAGAAAGCTTGAGAGCTTCGCCGAGCTCCAGACTTGCACCCCTTCTAATCCAAGGTGAGGCAGAAAGGCCCACCCAGGGATGCCCCGTGGAGTCCCCTTCGGGCCCTGCCACCCAGGGCTGCGCCTGGAGCTAGCTCTTCAGCACCTCTCGACATCCACTCTGTTCCATGACCTATGGGCTCACCAAGGAGAGCCCGTGGCGGGCACTGCATAGACAGCACGGGTGCCCAGGGGGGTGTGAGCGCCCTGCTTCCCCCAAGAAGATCCCACCCTCCCTTTCTCACACTGCCCCATCCACACCTTGATTAACTGCCAGCCAGATCAGCCTGTCTTTCTGGATAAAACCTGTCTACTTTATCTCTCAGAGACCTCTTGAATCTGCCCCCTTATTTTGGCTGCCTGTTTATTTTCACCTGGTTGATGGAAAAAGCCTCTAAGCAGGTCCTCCTCCCCCTGTCCACCTTCTTCCACCCGCCCCACGTGGCTGCAGAGTTGCCTCTCTAAAATGCAGGTGTGTTCATCCTTTCTCCTACTCACACTGTTTCCACGGCTCGCCATTGCTTCTTAGCATGACCGTTTAGTACGTGGCCTCTGCTCACCATGCTGGTCACTCACAGCCCCAGTAGATGAAACCACTGGGAATAAAACAGACCTCAACCTTCCTGAATATGAGCCAGTGAAGAATAAAGGCCTCCATGCTCCCTGCCCCTCTCCGCCTGAAGCCATGGCCACCCTGAGACGGTGTGCTCCGAGGGCCCCGGGTGGGTGAGGCTCATCTCTAAATCCTGAGTGACCACCCAGAGCCGGGGTGCAGTCGGTGCCCGCCCAGGAAACGCTGGCTGAGCGGAACTCCAGGAACTGAACAGTTCCTTTCCAACTGCAGGCTCCCCGAAGGTTTTACATCCTTAGGATGAAGGTCAGATCTAACCGTTCTGAAGCACCTATTATGTTCCAAACTCCACAACAGACACTTTCATGTTATTAGTTCATTTGAACCTCACTGCAACCTTGTAAGCTAGATATTGAAAACAGTAAAATCATAATATCCCACATTTATTGAGGACTTATATTCCAAAAACTGTCCTAAGTGTTCTCATGTTTTAATTTATGTACAGTGCACAATAGCCCAATGGCTGAAGTATTATCGGCATCTCCATTCTAGAGGTGAGAAAACTGAGTTTGCCGAAGTAAGGGACTCGCCCGGTTGCCTGGCTGTCAAGCCCCTGGGAATCAGCCCCAGACCCACCAGCTCTTGCGGGCTGTGCCTTTACTGATCATCATCACCACATTTAACAGGTGAGGAAACCAAGGCTCGGGAATTTTAGGGTCACACAACTGGTGAGTGGCCTCGCCAGCCTTCCTGGCCCCACGCTGCTGAGACGCACCGCCACTCCCAGTACCTGGGGGCCGGAACTGTGGTTCAGGTGGGCTGAGGGAAAAACCTTGACCCGCTGAAAGCCAGGTTCCTGAGAAGACCCCCAGGGCAGCCTGAGGCCTGTGAACACAAGGCAGGCACTATCGTACCGGTCCTCAGGAAGTCTATGCAGGCCACAGGAAAAGGACCTGGGCCCCGTGGGAGCATTTCTGGCAGTGAGGAAGACATGTGACTCACGGTATTCATAAGGAGCAGGCCGCCCACTCTCCTCCGGCCAGTCTGGGCAGCAGTACGGTGGAATACCACCGGCTGGGAGAGGTCCAGATTCAATACGGAAAGCCAGTCAGGGGAAAGACAAACACACACACACACACACACACACACACACACAGAAGGAGGCATGGTCTTGCATAGCTCCGCGGTGTTCTGGAAAGGTCCAGAGCGGGAGTTCTGACTTCAGACAAGACGGAGGGGTCGTGATGAGCCAGGGAAAGGCTGAGGGCCACCACGGTCACCTCGGCTCAGCTCTCAGCCCGGCCTTTGAATGCAGCCCTGAACTAATGCTTGCGAGTGGCCAGGCCATTCAGCTTGACTGGGCCTCGGGTTCCTCATCCACAAAACGGCTACCAAGACCTGCATCCCAAGGGTTGCCACGAGGAAAACGGGACGATGCCCAGGAGCAGCCTTCACAGGCTAGTGCGAGCCCTCCATAAAGGTGCCTCCACCCCCTCCTCCTTCTCCATGGAAAGAACGTCCTTTCCCCTTAAGCAATGAAATAGGCGGGCAGAACTCTAGCCCAAATGATCACCACCCCAGGGTCTTGTCCCGAGCGCTCCCACGCCAGCAATCTGTCCTGACCAAGACATAAAGGGGGTGGCAAGCATCCCACGTGGAAAGTAACTTCCGAACCAGGTCAGGGGCCTCCTGAGTTAAGCCCACATGAGCAGGCAGAGAGTTGGGCCCGTCCCTGGGGGTGACTGTCCCTGCAGCTGGGACCCAGCCCCACTGTGAGTGGAACCAACTTCCTGGCCCGTGAGGCTGCAGATGCCAGACCCCGTGCCTCTCCAGGGCTTCCCGAGACCCCAACCACACGGAGACATCTATGCGAGAGAGGAGACAGGTGAGGCTGGTTTCAGGATTATATAACCCTCCATTTTAAAAAATACGAGTGGGTATTTTGGGAAAGAACTGGTGGGGCGAGTTGTTTAATAGTCTTTGTGGAAACTCAGAAAATGGCTTTCTCTCTGGGTCTCCAGAGAGACGTGTGCCTGGTGTAGCCAGAGAGGACGAAGACGCCTGCAGGGCTGGCCATCTGAGAAAGGAACTTCACACTGAGACCCTGCAGACACACTGACCCCCACACGCCATGACTGGCCCTGGGATGTACGCTGGGAGCCAAGGCCTTGGGAAACCATACTCTGGTGGATCTCTACAGGAAAACCCTTCGGGAAGCCCTCTGAGGGATACAGGGATCAGGGATGGCAAAGGCTGGGCTGTGCCTCCATGCCCCACCTCCTGTCCGCCGCAGACACTGCTCATCCTTCACAGCCCTCCTCCCCCACACTCAGTCCGGAAGCCTGCAGCCGTGGGAACTGGCACGCGGGACGCCCCCTCTCCACCTCCACTGGCCAGTGAGCAGCGCAGCGGCTTCGCTGCACGTCCTGCTGCATGCCTGGCTCACCTGCTGACGGAGGGGCACAGTGTGGCACCAGGTAGAAGCCGCTGCAGCTCAGAGATCAGGACCCGGCTGCGGCATGGCACAGCTGGCTGATGGCCAGGGGCGCAAACACAGCATTTGTCTGGGGGGCGAAGGACAGCGCTTCCAAGCACACACTCTTTGCCAGAAGGAAAACCAGCCACCAAGACTCTGAGGGGCCTCTTCGGGTCCAGGTGTGCACTTCCTGTGCCCTTGAAGTCTGTCAGGGTCACGGGACGCGACTTGGCCAGTGCCACATGAGCCAAGACGACCCATGTCACGCAAGAAAGTCTGAGCCTGGTCACCGTGTCGCCGCCCCTCTGATCAGAGGGGTTCCACAAGAAGTGGGCTGGGGACGTGCGAGCGGGTCACGGCTTCACCAAGAAATTAACTGCTATCTGAAAACTGACCCAGAAACACCAGAACGATTTCCAAGCTACCCAAACACAACCACTCAAGAACAAAGCCAGAATTTACCAGCACGGGCTCCTAAAGGAAAGATCCCATCACCTTTACATGTCACCCCAAACCGTCACACCCAGCCACACCCAGCCCTGGGGCTCTGCCTCTGCTCTCACATTGTTTATGGAAATCCTATTCTCCTGAAAGCAATATCCAATTATTTAAACCACTTTCTCTCCACTTCCTCTCTTTCCAATGACAGACACCATACGTTCCAGGGCAGCCTGCCCCATGGCCTTCCACATCCCCACATCTAAGCTATATATAGTCATAATAATTATATTAGCTAATGCACTGTAATTTTAGCTCCTTCCTCCTTTACATGGCTTTCAATTTATATCTCTACATAAATAGCCTTATTGTAAACCCTTTACTGTCATCCAGTTCTTTTCTGGAAGTAGGCAGACTATATATAACAAACATAAAAATATAATAAACATTTCTCCTTACTCTCTTCAGGCATATAAATACTACCTGTCCAGTGAGCTCATGGGGAGTGCGAGGCCGTCTCCACCCCGTTTGTAGTCCCTCTGCCAGCACCCTGCGTGCGGCAGGTTCCCCCGAGCTGCTGCCTGGTCACCGGGCCGTGCCTGTTGCAGTCGGAGCTATGGGGCCACGGGACCCGGTATCCTCCCGGCCGTCTCAGCCTGTCTTCTCTCTCGGGGCCCTATCCTGAGGCCCGCCCCACCCCCTTCACACAAACAACGAGGACACTTTAGATCTGGCCCACCGGCTCGTGAGATCATGGAAGAGGCCAGAGTTGGTGTCAATGGAGGCTTTCAGGGATTCCAGGAAAGGGAATTCTGAGATCTGGGGTGACTGGGGAGGCTTCCCAGAATTGTAGCAGTGTGCACCGGGCTGGGAGGCATGCCTCCTCCGGGGGGCCTCGGGTGGGTGGGCCCGGGTGCAGCAGAAACAGCTCGGGAGCAGGGAGGCAGGCAGGGTGGGAGGAAAATACAAACAGCCTTCTTCCTCCCTCGGGCCTTTCTGTGCTGCCAGAGCCACCCCCTCCCGGAGAACAGGTAAGGAAGCACAGAGGGGTGGCTGAGATGGGGCTGGAGGGGCGCTACCCTCTCTTTGGAGCAGAACCAGGCTTACCTGGATTTGTCAGGAGTATCAGGGTTACCTATACACAGTACCAAAACGGCAGGCAGCCATCACACCCTTCAAGAACCACACTGACTTTTCACGGTGAGCAGCCGCACAGAGGGTTAGAGTCACAGCCTCTCTTAGCTCGCCTGGGTGTTTAAGCGTCAATTTCAGTCCGGAAGAATGCTGGAAAGAGGGCACCGGTGATGGACTCATCCCAGGAAAAGTATTTATTCTTGCCTTTCCCTAGCCAAGGAAAGTTTCTATGCTGGAAAAAGCATCTCACCATCCCCTGAGCTGTATGGCAAAGATTAAAAATAGAAATAAAGAGGTAATTCTGACATTCTATCATTTTGCCTTTAACTCTTGGAGCTCCCAGAGCAGAAGCGATCGGGTTGTTTCCCTCCTAGCTGGACAACACTGCATTTCATGGGGTTTCCAAGTAATATCCCACTAGGAAAACATGGCCTTTTATTTTATTTTTTTAAAGGCACAGACTCAGTCTCTCTACTTAGAGAATATTTATTCTAGCTCTGATTTTATTACCAAGTGCGAAGGAGAAGGAAGGAAGGTTCCATGGGCCTCCCCTCGATTCCAGGCACGGAGCATCTTCCATGTCACCCCATCTCGTCCTCAGAGGAAAGCTCTCTGGAGAGCACTCCTGGCCACAGAATTTGAGGTATAGTAGTTAAATGGCTTCCCCCGTTACCCGACTAGATGGGGACAGAGCAAGACCCAGAAGTAAGCCCCCTGACATGGGGTCTACATCACAAAGCCTCGCATGTCTCCGAGTTCCTTCCTGGTTTGGTGAATGGCATTGTCTGAGCCCCACCGCTGGCGCAGGGCTGCAGAGCACGGAGGCACCGAGAGCAGGCAAAGTGACCGGCTCCGTCCCATCCCCTGCCCATCTGGTCTGCTCCGCAGCCCTGCAGTTGGCCAGCCAGCTCCACGATACCCGTTTTACAAAAGCAGACCCCGAGCTGTGGCGAGACCAAGGGGCTTGCTGGCAGTATGACGTCTGTGGGCGATGGAGGTGAAGAACCAGCGTCTCACAACAGGAGGTTTTACACCATGTTTGCAGGTAGGCTAGAGATGGCGGGTTTTCCCTCACGGGGGGCGGGACGGGGGCAGTTGGGCAAACGAAGAATTGCTACTGTAGTCACACTGGAAACCCTCCTGGGGCTCAGGGAGAGGAGAGGGGACCTGTCCACTTGCACTGCCCACCTGCCAGTCATCAAGGGAGGGTATGAAGCACATGTAGTCAGCCTTTGTTCAGACTGAGTGTGCGCATTGGCGGAGGGGAGCAGAACATTGATGTTGGTGATTGAGCCTAACCCCCCCAGACATATTCCAGAGCTCTGCCACCAAGCTACCCTTTTTCTCATGCAAATGACTATGATATTCTCTTAGAAACGTTTGCATGGTGTTTGAGCAAGGTCATGCTGTCAGCAAAGATATCCAACACCTGCCTCTTAAGATTCTCATGGAAATGACCACTGGCTGTGAAAACGGGCACTAAAATACAAACATGCTGGCCCAGTGTCGGCAGGATGGGCCAGCATGAATGACAACACACACAGGGAACTAGAAATTCTCCCTCCTGAGAAAGAGTAACACTAGGGAGGGGGATGACACAGCTCCAAGCAGCCTGCTCCAGGGGGTAAAGGCAAAGGGGAGCTGAGGGCTTGCTGCCCCTGTCCAGGGACTGCACCCACACAGCCCTCTCTGGAGTCCACTTGTGTGCAACACACAGACACAACCTCAGGGACATGTCAACCACCCCAGAGGTGAGGCCATCTCTGCTACAAATGCATCTCCACGAATGTCAACGGAACAGCCAGACGCTGACAGAAATTTGGAGACAGTGTGTTAAGTGAAGGCCACTGTGCTGGGGCAGGAACTTGATAACCATCGACAGGCTCAAAGTCTGCACAAAGCCTGCAGCTGTGATGTCCCGGTGGCCCCCAAACAGTTGGTCGACAGCTCCTGCTTGTTACAGTTTGATGCATGCTCTTGTCCTGGTACCCAAACCCAGTTTGGATCCAATATACCTCTCCAGATGCAAACCTGTCTCCTTCCTTATACACACCCTGCCCTCCACACATACGTGTTACATACATGCAGACCTTTGTCCACACTCCTCCTCCAACCTTGAAGGCCTGCCTCTCCATTCCTGCAACCTATCTATGTCCCCCATCAAGTCCCACTTTCTCTCTGACCTGTGCTGAGCAAGCCCTGCCTATCATCTGACTCTCATGGACACTCAGAGCTTTGTGTTTCTGTCGGCCCCTTGGCATTGATCATCAATTCCCTTCCATGTTGCAAACTGGGGTCCTCTATTTTAAACAAACACGCCAGAACTTCGGCATCCAGATGGCTATCCTGTCATCCCACACACCCTCCGAGGGACTGGGGACATTCCTAATGTCACTCTTGAGGGAGTGGCCTTCCAAGACTACAGAACATTCTTGAGACTATTCTTAAAGGTGGCAAATTTGTATCCTTTTTAGGACTTGATGCCTGGAAATGGTCAGAGGTCATTTGAAAAGAAACGTGGGAAGTAAAGGCGATGAGACAGTGTGACTGTGAAGGCGCTGGTGTGACGCCAAGCCTAGATATTCATTCTCTTCTGGGAATGAATTATAAGCTTATAATCTAGTTTAAAAAGCAATTGCAAGGGCTCCTCAAACTCTGGCAAGCAGCTAAGGGAGCGATTACACTTAATCTTGCCACTGGCCTTCCCCCGGCCTCTATGCTGAGTGCAAGAAAGATGGGGTTCCGTAAATACGTGGAGAGTAAAGGATCAAATGGATAAATGCAGGCCCAGTGGCTCTTTCCTGGTTCCTGGAAGAAACTGTCCTCTCGGCCCATCCCACAGCCCACATTTACCTCCGTGAGCACTCACTGGGGGCTTCCCTCCAGAATATTTTTTTTCAAACTTGGGGCTATATAGACATACATAGATCCCTATAGACATAGCCTATAACAGAAGTAATTCTGGGTAACCTGGGTGAGTGCCTCGTAATGAAGAGCCACCCAAAATTTCATGCCATGTGCGCATTGGGGAGCCCAAGGCCAGATGTCTAGGTGCCCTGGAAAGTCTTCCTAAGTAGTCAGTCAGTGGCTGGGGAACCACGTGATCACGTGGCTCATGCGGAATGGGCGTGCCTCTCTCCCCTGAAAGGGTCTTGTGGGATATTCTGGCTGCAAGCAGATGCATTATACAGCCCTCCCTCTGTCCACGCTGGCATTCCACTGTTAACTAGCAGTAAAGTGTGCACATGAAGAATGGTTATGCACCGGCATTGAAATTATTTTCAGTGTCCAATATTGGGAGCTTTCCTTTGACAGCACCCAGCTTAATAACGTAATGGGGGAGCAGCTCAAAATAAGTTCAGTGTTAAAAGTGGGAAAAAATGATACATGAGGACTCTGACAAGCAATGGTCCTTTATGCACAATCAAATCAAGACAAGAGCAGGTGAAATCCAGAGCACAGAGATAAAGCTTTTCCCCGGCGGGCCCAACATCAGCCATTCCCATGTGCTCCACTGAGTCACTGTTGACAGTGTGAACTTCATCCGTATTACAGCTTTGTTTGCATATCACTTGTAAATTTGTTTTAGATTTATAGCTGTCTAAGAGCTTTACGCTGAAGGGATTTATACCTGGTTTTATGTTTATACATATTCAAATAACTAAAGGGAACTTATACCAGCACTGGGCCTCCTAGAGAATGTTTCCCCTTAAAAGGGCTCCATACCTCCTTCAAGAGCCGCACTGTCCTGGCTGCACAAACTGCGTGGTGACCATGGAGGGAAGGCGCACAGCTGGCTGGCAAACGGGCTCCTTAAACCCCTAGCTCAGTGCTCGGCAAGGATCCTGCCTGGCGTGGGCCTGGCCCCCAAGGCCGCTTAAGCATGAGAAGAAGGTCTGCTTGTTTGCATATCTGCTTTGTAAATATTGTCCTGGACTGGGCAGGAAGGGGCAGGATTGTCAAACCCCATAATCATCATCTGTTCCTCCTCTCACTCGGGACGTGCCTCACAGATGCAAACAGTCCTCTGCAGGCTTGCTGGGTCACGAGGCAGGCCCCTTTCTCCCGGTTGATAGGGTCTCCAAGTGGCTGCCAATTCCATATGCGCATAAGTTCCTTCTTTGGCTGTTTAGGCATTAGTCTGCCCCTCTGGCTTTCAGGGGGTGTGGGAGCTGGGG
The DNA here is from genome assembly GCA_032199065.1 of Smutsia gigantea. Taxonomy (NCBI): domain Eukaryota; kingdom Metazoa; phylum Chordata; class Mammalia; order Pholidota; family Manidae; genus Smutsia; species Smutsia gigantea. Next base: position 1,068,259 of record JAVSCE010005671.1, read on the forward strand.
GAGGATGGGTGTTGACACAGAAACCAGGGTCCTCCTGCACGTTAAACACACAGAGGGAAACCATACACTCTGCAGCAGCCCAACGGCTCCCCGCTCAACCCTGGGGCATGCCCCCCACCAGCCTGCACTGTTTCCCCAGAAACTCAGACCCACGCTACTAAAACCTTGCCAACAGCGACAGAAGCAACGTTAAAACACTATCCTTCCTGGTCTGTTTGTTTGTCACCTGGTTTAGGTGTAATGATCAGAACACTGTCTAGCAACCAAATGGAAGATCCTGGATTTTATCACAAAAGCAAGATACCTTTGCTCTGACATCAAAGTCTTCCCCAGAAGTTTTGACACCGTTTGCCTGATATGAGGAACCCCAATCATCCATTAGGGAAGACACACGGTTCCAGCGCGTCCAGGCCTATGGAGGGATCTGCCCCCAGGAGTCTGAAGCAATGGGTGGAGGGCTGGAAGCGGCCTAGAAACAATGCAGCCCCACCTTCTTATTTCACAGGTGGGGAACGGAGGTGCAGAGTCAACCTGCGGTCACACAGCCACTTGGAGTTCAAGCTGGAAAGAAGACTTAGGGCTCCTGCCACCTGTCCCAGAACCCTCTCCACCTGACGACAGTCATAGCTCCAGGAAAGGAGTCTCCCGTCCACAGCACCTTCGTCTGCAGACAGGGCACCGAAAAGGCAGCTTTCCCCAGGGGGACACGAACCAGAAAGCAGAGGGCTTCCCAGCTGGGAGGAGTCCGCAGAGCCCAGCCGATTGTCTCCAGAGGGACCTTCGAGGCCCGGGACAGTCACTTCCCCACAACAGAAAAGGAGTCAGGAGCAGAGTGGAGGCTGAGCCCACGAGCCTGCCAGCTGTGCGGATGAGCTGGAGCTGCGGCTCCACTTCGTGAGGCCTCTTCTGTCTCACCTGCCCAGTCTGGCTTGTGCAGAGCCCACTGCCCAGAGCGGCCGGGGGGCCGGGTGAGATGGTGAGCACGAACGTGCTCCCAGAGCCCAGGAGGGCGCGGGGGCCTGGCCTGCTGCCCCGTCCAGGATCTTTCCACTACAGTATTTGGCTTCTTGTAAGATTCTTTTTGTTTTTGATTTTGTTTCTTTAATGTAAATTCTAAAATCTTCATTGTTTGGCACTGGCAATTCCAATGCCTAAAAATCTGGGTCAAAATGAGCTGAATGCTCTGCACGCACATCCAAGAAGGACGGTGCCCCAGCCTTGTCATTCGATAGCTGGGCGCAGTAACCCAGGCACACTCATTCCAGGGAGGAATGCTGCCCGGCGACCTCCTCACTGTGGGTGGACAGCATCCAGCTGCCCCCGGGCCCCAGGGCGCATCCGTGCAGGTGTAAGCTGGGTCACCCTGACTGTCGGCTGCAGTGGCCCCGCTGCTGCCCTGGGCAGGGGGACCAGTGTCTGAGCTCAGGACTCACCCTCTCATGTGGGGCTCTGGGAAACAGCCGTGGCGTGCGGTGGCATTCAGAAGCCACTCTGCATGGCAGGCCCACACCCAGTGAATCACACTCCTCCCCCCTGCTCCTCCGGACCATGTGGAGCTGAGGGGTGACCAGGGTGCTGGCCTTCCGTGGAAGGATGGAGAAACTCAACCCCGCTTCACAATCGGGAAGATACAAGTCCTTACGAGTTGCTCTTCAAGGGGAAATCAAGGAAACCTGAGTGCCCAGATCCCAATCTGTGGCCCAGGAACGGCCCTCTCTTACCACTTACCTATTTAGGATTTAAAGATCTGCTAAAACAGTGACGAACCCACAGCCAAAATTATTCTAAGGACAGCGAGCCTGGTCCACTGTGAGTAAAGGTCCAGAGGCAACGGAGGCAGGGCTGAGCGGCTAGAGGCGCCATGTGGGCACCTAGGAGGCATCTCCCAGGGCTGATGTGGCCCCAAGAAGTACAGGGGGCGAGCTGGCCGTGCCTTTGTGCCAGGAGAAAGGTGGCCCTTCCTCCAAGCAGACACAGCCCTGCCCGTGCCCCACGCTGGTGGGCAGCATGGCGGGGGCGGGAGGAGTCAGCTCTTAGTCCCCCCTGGTCCCAGCCCCTCTGTGCCGCGGCTCTGATAGAAAACCACAGGTCAGCCTCCCCACTCCGTCACAGAATCAGGGACTGCTCTGCTGCTGTGCAGTAAGGAAACTCGGGCCTGGAGGAGCTCAGCGGCAAGTTCACGTTCACACAGCAGCCAGGGGCAGGATCTCGAACCCAGGACATCTGCCTTCAAAGCCATTGCTCTCCTGACCACTTCGCAAGATGGGCTGTGAACATGCCAGGGCCCTTCCAGGGCATGCACCCATCTGGTAGGTTCATGTCAGCTGCTCAAAGATGCAAAGCAAAGCAGCAGGAACTGACCCAGAATGGCAGGAAAGTGATGTCAGGGCTCTTGCCAGCCCACGCCCCACGGTCATTACGTGAGAAGCGACGAGCCCAGCTATTAGAGCTGGCGCTGGAGCCGTGCCCCTGTCAACATCCGGTGCGTGGGCAGGGCCCGGACCAGGTCCTCTGGGGGCTGTGCTGCTGACATGGTGGGTGAGGGCTGGACCCCGGCTGGGACCTGCCCGCCCACGCCCGGACAGAGCAGGAGAGAGGACAGGGCTTCCTCTGGCTCTGGAAGCTGCCCTGCAGCAGCTGATGGCCTAGGTCAGCCCTCAGGACACACAGCCAAGACCTCTGTGCCTGTCACCCTCCCACCACATGGTCCCCCTTCCAGGGCACTTCCACCCTCAGGTGCTGCCTGTCCTCACACTCAGAGGATGGACATCTGACACCCCCCAAGGAAATTAACTGATGACTCGGGCACCGCTGAGATTTATGCAAGATCAGGAAGTGTCTGCAGAATTCGGACTCAGCTAAATAAACAACACAATGCACCCCCATGTAAGTATGTCCACGAGGGACGATGCCATGAAGTCAGCAAGTCTATCAAAGGTGGGTGTGGCTGGCTGGTCACAAACGTGGCCCCACTCCCCTCACCCCTCCCTCCTCCGCCCATCCATGTCCTTTGCAATATGGCTTTGCAGCTTTTCCCATCAAAGGACAGACACGAGGGCGCCTCTCCTTGAACACAAACGGGCCTTGCTGCGGCCAGGGGAATGAGGCAGCAGCGATGATGTGCCTCCGAGTTCTGAGATCCACGCCTGTGTTCCCTCTGCCTCCCTCCCCTCTCAGTCACCTCGAGAACACACCCAGGCTAGTCTGCTGGGTGATGGGAGATACGTGGTCTAGCCACCCTGGGCCCTCAGTAGAAAGCCAGCCAAATGTGGGCACGGACATGTTGGACCAGCCGGCCTCCAGCTGCTCGGCCGACTGAATGCAGACACCAGAGCGAGCCCAACCAGCCAAGCCTGTCCAGACCAGCTGAGCCGGCTGGCTGACCACAGAACAAGAATACCCAGTTACTGCTTTACGCCGCTGGCTTGGGGGTGCTTTGTTACACAGCCCCAGTTTACTGACACACTGGGAAGGAGTTGGGGAACTCTGCACAGAGAAGGGGGTGCCTGGCCAGGCCCGGAGGAGCAGTAGTTTGCAGAGAAAGCAGTATTTGCCACGGCATTGTGTTAGCAGGGCTGCGACAGGTTCTGGATGTTGCTAGAGCCCCAGACAGACGAGGAGCAGCCGGACAAGAGGCTGCAGAGGCCAGAGCCACCCAGCCACGGTCGGGCCTGTGCACCAGGCTGGGGCCCCAAACCTCTAGGCCAACAGCTTCACGTTTTAACAGGGTTTTGGAAAGTTAAAAGAGGGGAAAATTTAGTGTTTCTGTCCCTCCACCAAAGACTGAAATATTTGAAATATGACAAGAAACAGTAGAAAAGTGGATTACCTTGCAAATCACTTTAGAATGACTTTCTCCTCTAACTCTGATATAAGGTAAGGTTTTTGAAAACAGGGCTTGCACGGCTATAACACACGCATCACTATTCTATGACAAAGCCCGGAATTAGGAAGAAGCCCTAAAGTAAGATGATAGGACGGCCAAGGCTTTCCCAGGACTTTATCAAAGAGAAATACGAGCAGCTTAAAAAGAGTTCCTACAGCCAGTGGTGACTGTCCTGCCCGTGGGGACATGGAGAAGCCGGCCACATTCAATAATTAATTATTCATTTATTCATTTCATAAGTGTAGCCGGCAGGCATTGACCGTCAGATCCTGCAATAGGCCTTGGAGGCTCCATAAATAAACAAGACAGGGGCACCCCTCCCTCCACATCTCCAGGCAGAGGGGAAAACGGGCCGACAACCGTGCCACTCATACAACTCACGTGGTCTGTAATAGTAAGGGCCTCCTGGGAACCCGGAGGGTGCCGATGTGCTCTCACAGCCACCTCACGCACACAGGCTCTGAGCAAATGTCCTCACGCTGTCAGTGAATAACACTTTGCATAAACTGCCATTTCCCGGGGAGACGGCCATGGCTCTCAGAACCGTGCCACCCTCAGGACCAGGCCTTCCCTAGCCCAGGCCAGGTGTGGACCCCCAGCGGGTGGTCTCTGGCAGGCCTTGGCTCTTGAGAGAGCGCAGCTGATCCCCGCCCCTCCCAGGGAGAACCACCTAGCTTCTCTCCCCGCCTAGCACGGTACAGCAGGACGGCCCAGATGCAGACCTCGCACGGCAGCCCACAGCCCAGGTGCCTCGAGACCGATCCCCGCCTGACTTAAACACCCAGCGGAGCCGTGGAGATGCAGCCAGGCCTTTGCCATGCACCCAGACGGTCAGCTCAAATGTCTGGCTGAGTTCCTGCCATGCTAGACTAATCGCAACCCTGTCACCGTCCGCTCGGGTAGCTTGATCGCCCGAGCTTCCCCCGGCCGCCCGAATCGGCAGATAAAGGAAAGGGCCTCATGCCGGAGGACTCAGGCACTGCATATTGACAGAGAAGGTCAACAAGTGAATGCTCACCAGGCTGGACTACACGAAAACGTTTCCCATATTTTATAAAATAAGCAGAAAGGAAGACGGAGAGAGAACTGTACAAACAGGTGCAGTGCCCATAAGCAGGCAGTAGGCAGGAACAGACATTTCCTAAAAGAAAAGAAGGAGCTAGGTGCACACATGGGATCGTCTTCGACGTCACTAGTAATCAAAGAAATACAAACATAATCAGCTGTGATTTTTCACCTATTAAAATGCTTTTTCAAATTTTAACACAGGTGAAAAGTGTTGTGATATGCAGTTTGTGGAGTGTTAATTTGAATAAATCTTTAGAGGCTGTATGGAAAATCACAAAAGCGTCCATATACCTGGACCCACTTAATTCCAGCTTCAGGAATCTTTCCTAAAGAAATCACTTAAGATTCAGGAAAAACATACATTCAAAAATGCGAAATTTTTTTTAACGGTAAAAATTAGAAATGAACTTGATGGGCCTCATATAGGATTAAAATTATGATTTTGAAAACTGAGGCAAGAACTTTTGACTTGTTTATGGGCGAGATAAAATTATGTCAGTACTATGTAAAAATATACACCACCATAAATAAATAAATAACTAGAAAAGTATTCACCAAAATTCTTACAGTGACTGCGTTACGTGGTGGAATTGCGGTATTTTTTTTTTTAACTTTCCAAGTGATAAAGGAATATGGTTACATTGTTATATTACTTATATAATAGTATATAATATGACATATACTTACATATATGTCTTTTATAAGTATAATTATCTACATACATATTGTATGTCCTACATACAAATGGATAAACAAGTAATACAAGGCCTCCTTGACCACATCGGCTCTGAGCTATTTCTCCTTCCTCTAACAGCCTTAAAGCTTTGTAGGGTTCATAAAGCATCGGGTCCCCAGGAATAACAGGGTGCTCTCACTTTTCTGCCCCCTCTGTGCCTTGTGTATGTGTTGGGGGGGTGTAGACTATTTTATTACTCTCAGTCATTCACACGACCGCCCCCCACCTTGAAGTGCAAGGTAAGAGCATGAATTACCGGGTTTTGTATGCTCCACGTCTGGTGCAGAGCAGCTGATTAATGTGTTCGCTGAATAAGCTGCTAAGCAAATGCAGCACCCCATGGTTTTATCGATCCGCCTGGCACCGACTCAGACCTTCAAGCCCCAGTATCTTTTTCAGTAAACAGGCCAGACTGATAAATGCATGGATGGCTTATCACGCAAGCGGGACACGGAGCATGCCCCGAAGTCCTGTGATAGCATTTTGCCCAGAATACCTCTGTCTGCTCATTCACTGCCTGGCAGTCTGCTTTGAGTACAGCTTGGCCTCTGGTTCTCAGTCAGGGTCGTCCGGGATGACAAATGGACCCCCTGAGGACACACACTGGTGCACTGGCTTTCACAGCAGTCCTACCTATTTGCCGAGCACTCTGCAGTTCTGAGTGGGATCGGCAGACAAGCCAACCCAAATCTCTGCTTAAAATCCTTGCGGTTCTGTCTAAATGTTGTTTTAGAAGTGGTGTTGTGGAAAAAGGCATCTCTTGAAGGAAATACTTTTTGGTACGAGCTCCGTACAACTGCAATAGTAAGCTGCAAAATGGAAACGGAGCAATTTTGTACCTTATCCTCATTAGAGACAATCACCAGACACTCCATAACATTCACAAGTAACTGATTTCTTAAAAGCAATGAATAACCCCTGTCGAAAAGAGGCAAGGCTTCCCGCTCGGTCACGCCCCTGGCTGTCCTCAGTGTGCGGCTCCAGCCTTTCCAACACCACGCAGGGACGGGCTCGGCCCGCACACCTGGGAGTCGCCCTGCACACGTCCCTCTGTCTCACCCTCTGTTCAAGCCACCACCTGGCTCTGTCCAACGGGACTCCTCAACCCCAGTGGGGTCCGTCCACGTCCCTGCTTGTCCGCCAGCTCCCCCCGCGCACCATCGCCGCCCCAGCCCGGCGCCAGAGCCCCCTCCTGAGCTCGCCGACCGTGGCCTCACCCTCTGCTCCCAGCCCCACCACATGAAGGCCTCGGCTTGCAGCCAGAGGAATCCTTTTTAAAAACAAATACCAGACAATGTAACTCTCCTGCTGAAAACCTCTAATGACCCCTGTTGCTTTTAGGATGAAGCTCACGGTCTTGAACATGGTTTGAAAGATGCTCCATGATCTCCCTTCTTCCTCCCTCACCCCTCCTTCTGCTCCAGCCCTACCTTGGCCTCTCCTCCCTTCCCTGCCCCAGCCAGGTCGGCCTCTCTGCCTCCATCCCAGGGCCCCTGTGCATTCCCGCTGCCTGAGACACGCCTGCCCCACGCTTGGGCTAACACCTACCCGGCACCCTCTAGGCTCTGCCTAAATGTTGCTTCCCCAAAAAGGCTTCCTTCCCCCACTCCTCCCTTCCCATGGCCCCCACCCGCCTGCCCCAGGCCCCCTGACTATTTTCTCTCCCTAACAGTGGTTCATACCAGTGACCACAGTGTGAAGTCACGTACACAGGTGCCTTTCTCTGCATGTCTCTCTACACCTGCACTGTCCATACAGCAGCTTCCTGAGACTTGTCGGGCCCTGAAACAAGGCTAGTGGCAATGGAGACACACTGGAAAGGTAACACACGCACAGACTTGGTCTGGAAAAAAGGGCACAAACTGCCTCAACATCTTTTTATTGGTCACCTGTTGAAATGACAATATTGTGGATGTATTGGGATAAGTAAAGTATGTTATCAAACTCATTTCACCTGTTTCTCTTTACTTGTTTTAATAGGACTGCTAGAAAAATGAGAATGCCCCATGGGGCTCACCTTCCCTATCCGTCTACTGGCCAGCCTGGCTCCAACTCAGTCCACGAAGGCAGAACCTGGCCCGTTTGTAAGCTGCTGCCTCCCGGGCCTGGCTCAGCCTCTGCAGTATGGCGAGTGAACAGTCGATGACTGACTGAGTCCAAGTTAGCAGAGAAAAAAGAGAAGCCAGGCTAGCAGACCACCCGAGGCGAAAAGTCCCGGAGAAGATCAGATAAAATTCTGCAGCGTCTTTGACCCCAGGTTGTACCACTGCTCAAACCCCCAAACCAGGAACACGCTTGGCAACACTTGGGCCCCAAAATAAAATGATACACATAATAAAGATAATGTGACAAAAACATTCTACTCAAATTCAAAGTGACACACTGCTATGAGGACCCATTAGAAGGATTTTGGACGGAGATGCCCGTCTACACTCAGCAGCAGCTTTATTCACACTCTGGCCCGGAACCTCCCGCAGCACCCAGAGCCCGATGCCCCCGAGGCCCCTGGGTAGCAGGGCGGGGTGCGCTGGGCAAGGGACCTGGGCACTGCTTCAGCTGGGCCCCTGGAGAGTCAGGAGGCCCCCGGTTCACAGAGGCAGGGGGCCCCTGAGAACGAAAGCCAGTTAGCTTTGCTGAGCCCAGCTTGTCCCAGACTTACGCCCCCAGAATACCTACTAACAGCCCGAGAGGCGGTCCCCCTGAGAAACGCACTGTAGGAAGGGCACGCCTTAGCTTAGTTTTCCAGACCATAATGATCAAAAAACTGTTCCGATCTTGGGAGCAATCCAACCCGGGAAGCCAGCTCTGAGAGTCCCAGTCCCACCCAACAAGCCCAGCAGCCGCCCCTGCCCTGGGTCAGAGATGAGCCCCTGCAGAGGAAGCCTCACAACGGACTGCTGACCATCCTGGTGACCGGTTAACAGAACTTTTCCAATGTCAGCCTTACATGCCCCAAACCAATTCTGTGCCTCCCGGTGGCTCCAAAGCGTGGACAGCGGAAGGGGAAAAGCAGTCCTCCATGAAAGCAGATTGACTCACCAGGTTACACGGCCATGCTGAACGCAGGCCAGGAGTTCATGCCCTCGGACCCCACCCTCACACTGACCTCTCAGAGCCCGCGTAGCCCTCAAAAATGGGAGCATGCCAAGCCAGGACAAGAGACTCTACGAAGCCTTTTTAAACTTTGTAACTGCATTTTCATCAGAAGTGAGAAAACGTCCAATTCGTCTCTGTTCTGCTTCCTCCCAACGGCCCTGAGGTATGGCATGGGGCTCCGGGCTCCGGAGTGAGGCCACTTGGACGGGAAGCCCCGTATGCCCTCTGCTGGCTGTGTGACCTTGGAAAGTGACACAGTGCCTCAGTTTCCTCTTCCACAAAGGGGATATGAAACAAAACAGCACTCCCACGACAGGCCTGCTGTGAGGTTTGAGCACATGAATACATGTAAAGCACTTACAGAGGCACGTGGTTTATAGCAGAGGCAGGAAAAGTCCCTGAGCAACTAACTCTCCTTCTGAAAGAGCATCATTCATGAATGTGTGTTAAGCATCAGCTCCGTCCTGGAGACGCATGGCGAGCAGAGAAGGCCTGGTCCTCACTCTGCAGAGCACGGAGCCCCACGGACGCCATGCCAAGGTCTCTCGCTCTGCGGGCCCCTCAGGAGCGCATGCCTGGGCCATCCAGACTGTGGCTGCAGGGCTGGCTCCTGCCAAAGATCTAAAGTTTGAAAGCACCCCCACAAACCACAAGATCACCTTCTCTATTTAAAATGTCTGCTCATTCAGCTGGACATATTGACAGAAAGATGTGCCACTTTGTATAGCTAGTGTGCACCAGGGAACAACTCTAGGAAGTGTCATTGCACTATAATTTGCTGTGTGCTGTTCTCAGAAAACTGTACAATAGCCCCATTTTAGGGGCTAGAGAAACCACTAAGGCACAGAAAGGTGAAGTAACTTGACCAAAGCCACACAGCACTGGGTCTGAGGGACTCTAAACTCATGGCCCTTTAAGTTCATTACACCAGCTCTACTCTCCTGTAAACCCAGGAAAACATAAGCTCAAGAGCCCGGTAAAGGAAGGAACTGGAAGGCAGTTTATTTTGCAGTCGATAAAATCTAAGGGAGTGCCTCTGAAGTACATTTCTCTGTGCTCTCTGCGTTCATCCGGTTAGAACCATCCTGGAGATATTGCTGATCTGAACCTCAACTCATGCTCCTACTCAATGGCAGGACCTCAGTGACCTCCCCCTCCTCTGCCCACTTGATGGGCCCTCTTAGATTTGCTCTGGACTAAGCGCAGTTCTGGGCACAGTGTGGCACTAAGAGAGTATCTGGATCAATTTAATTCACCAAAATTGCAGGATTTAATTCTAATTCCAAATACAAAGCAGGGAGGAGAGGAAGGTCACGCTGACCTCTGCAGGTGGTACAGCATTCAGAACACCTGTTCCATGTAGGTAAGCTTTTCCAAAATGTGAACTGGACCAGCATCCTTCCTGGCGACCATCTCTCCTATCCGCGGGTGAGCCTTCCATAAAAACCGTCCCCTCATCCCACAGTCCTCCCACCTTGTCTGCTGTGGGTCAATCAGACAGGTGCTTACAGAAATTAGCCCAAAGGCCACAGGGTGCAGGCATCTGCCCTCCTGACCGCATGCTGAGATTGGGCTGAGGAACCAGGGGTGCATCCATCCAGGGGATTCTTGTTAGATAAGAGTTGGGAGTTACGCGTCTCAGGAGATTTCCTCAAAGGCTCGGAGCTCTACCTGCAGGGACCAGAGCTCTCCTTGGCAGTGACCTGGGCCCCAGTCCCCGAAACATTTCCAGTTTAATGTCCTCCCTCTTGCCCTCGGTGCCCTGCTGTCCTGGCACCAGTACCCACCTTGGGCAAGGCCACTTTGGAGGGTACTGGCAGCACCTCCTGTGAGTGGAGTTGGCACTCTGGGACAGACTTCCTGCCAAGACCACCACCCTTAGGGCCCGGGACACAAGCCCAACCCAAGCTACCCCCAACACGAGCAATGGCTTCATGCCCACCTACGGATCACACCCACCCCGGGCAGAGTCACTTAGGCAAACGGCCAGGCTCCCGGACTCAGCTGTTAAGGACCATCACCACCTACCCCTGCCTTTATGATGTCATCTCCAAACACAGGAGCTCCTAGACCTCCTCCCAAATACCTGCATTCTGGATTCTCATATAACTAAGTTTCAGCTATTCCTTCCTTCCCAACCCTGCCTTCTCTGACCGAAAAACTGCACTCTCCTTCAAGAGAGAGTCCAACATCGCTCCTTCCACAACACCTTGTCTCCTTCCCCAACAGAGTGAGTGAGTTATCATTAATCCTCACAGCAACAGTCCCATATGTTTACACCCTCCTTACAGCATGGACAGTAGGTAGCTGAATGTCTGCCTGTCTCCCCAGCTAGCCCGCGAGCTTCTCCATCACAGGGGGGTGCAGTGGGGTCCTTCTGAGCCCCAGCTGTCCACAAAGAATCAGTGAATCAACCAGGGGCACATTTGGGCTTTGCAGCTACCCCCAAACTGCTTTACAATGAATTAAAACACCCCATAAACATGCTTTCTCAAACTTCAAGAATCAAGCCCCATCCATCATTATCTAGAACATGGGCTTCTGTCACACAGACCCGGGTCCCAGTTCCAACCCCAGGACCCCGGCTGAGCGATCTCAGGTGGACCTCAAAGTCTCCTCCATCTGATACCTTGCTCAGCTGTCAGGAGGATTAAATGACTGCGCAGTGCCTGAGCTTCATGAGTGCTCCGTGGGCCCTGGATATGAATGACCATGGTGGGAATAACCACTGGGCCACCAGAGTACAGACCCCTGAGAAGGTGACTGGCAGGATCGGGCTTCATTCCATTCCCAGAGCAGAACACACAAGACTCAGCACCAGATCTAGTCCCCGAGGTCCACGTCCATGCAGCTCAGATGCAGGACTCATGCATTTGTGTTTTCAATAAATACCGGACCTACTAGGTGCTGGTCCTTGGGAATAAAATGGAATATGGAAGAGTCTCTGCATCTGAGCCCAGGGGATCCTGTCCTGAAGGGAGAAATGACTGTCTTGTACTAAGAGGTGGTTAAAATGGGAGCTGGCCCTGTGCTCCGACTGAGGGAAACTGCGGCACCTTGCACCACATTTTCCAGAACGGTCCCCAAAAGGGCCCTGTGTGAACCCAACACACACCCATTTGAATTGTGACTCTTCCGCCTCCCCCCCTCCCCCGACCTTGGAGAGGTGATGTCCGCAAACATCTCAGCAGAGCGGAAGCTCAGGTTTATGCTTATTAAGCGAGATTCAATCAGAGCCTCATCTTCTGTATGTTAAAAATAGCTTCTTATTTACAGTAACTGTGCAGGGAGATCGGGAAGTAAAAATGAACTTCACTATGTGGTCCTTCTCAGAAAATCCCAGGATATGGTTATATGTGACCATTTGTAACAACATCGACCCAGTGATTTTAACATCTAAAGCAGATTTAAGCTCTTTCTCAGCCACCTAGAAAGCTCATGTACATACACAGCCCACAATCACGCAGTCAGAGGGCTCGCTGAGCCTCTTCAAAGCCGGGGACCAGGCAAACACCACTGACATTCCTGCACCGTTTAATTTTTACAAAGTCATTTTGAATGAGAAGAAAATCTTGCATATGGAAGTTCCAAAGCCAAAACCCTACAAGTGCTTTCTCTTTCACTACCAGGAACAGATTGAGAAATCTGATGAACTCAGCGCCTTCTTAAGAACTTACAGACATAGTGACACACCAGCCCAGCAGAATTTGCAAAACATTCTACTATGGAACACCACAATTCCTTTCCTCCCCAGAAGGAAGGGAAGCAAGGGAGATGGGACAAGACTGGCTTCAGGGCGCGCACAGAAGTCTGAAGGGGCCTCCTCTTCCCCTCTCCACTTTCCCTGTGCCTCCTGCACCCCAGTTCAAACCAACAGTAAGTTAAGAGCCGGAGGCGCATTTGGCACCCCCTAAAGCTTGTCTGCCTTGCCTCCGCTGGCGCTGGGCTCTGCGTCAGAAAAGGCAAGAGCAGAGCGGGCATCAGCTGTCAGGGAACCAGCTCATCCCACCCAGAACAAGCCTTGGAGGGGGTGTTTGCAGGGTCGGGATGAGGGCGAAGCGAGAAAGCGAGTTGAAGAGTCATTAATAGGAGTCATATTGTAATGCAATATTTTGAATTTTGAAATTCATGGGAAAAATCCACAGTGGGCCAAATATCAAAAATTTTAAATGAAGACAGGGCGAGTGTTGTGACTGTTCCCTTTGCATTCACTGGGTCTCAAAAGGCGGCAGAGCAGCTCAGCCACGGGCAGCCGGAGCTCAGCGGGAGCCCAGCCGGGCCAAGCCGGGGGACAGCTGCGGGAGGGCCGGAGAAAGCAGCACGACACACTCACGGCTCAGTTATGTCGGTGGAAAACAAGCTTCTGCTGAGTAACATGGAAATGGATCTGAAACATATGGATTAAATTCCTCCAGAAATAAACACAGTTTTGAAAGGAAAGGAAAAGTACTTAGCCACTAATGTTTGAGGTTTTCCTGAGCCCAAACCTTTGGAAAATTAGCATATGAGTGAACTGCTCAGTGCCTGTAACACAGTCAGCTTTGAACTAGGCTTGTCATAAACCAGCAGTTTATTTAAAAAACAAGTTTTTTAGTGGTTTGCCCAAATCTGCTCTGCAACTCACTCCTCTCGAGGTTCATTCTTGTTCTTTACAGGAAGGGGGACAGTTTTACACACCCCCTCTCAGCCTGGGAGGCCCTGGAAACCACACAGCAAGGCCAGGAGCCCAGAAAGAAGGCGGGTGAGTGGTGCATTGGTCTAGGAGCCAGACCGGCACCCAAGGTGCCCTCCTGTGCCAGCTTTGTGCCCTGGGGTATCCACGCCCCCCTTGCCCACCTGCAGACCCCACTGTCCCCTCGGGAGCACGTGGCATGGTGAGTGCCGGGGACCACTGCGCCCAAGCAGACAGATCCCCGGGATCTAGGGAGACAGTGTCTCTGGTCGGGGTGACCCAGGAGCCAGCCCAAGCCCAGCCCTAGGAAGAGGGAGGGGGGCAGCTGACTCGCCATGGTCTGGGAGTTAAGTTCAGGGTACTCCAGTCTCTACGCTGATGTGGGCTGGTGCAAAGGTCCCCAGACTTCCCCGGAGAGCGAGGCTGCTGGTCACAAACCTGCTCCCAGCCCCCTCTGACACAGCCCATCGCCCAGTTCAGGAGGCCTGACAGGCAGGGCGGCCCCAGGCGGCTGCAGGTGCCTGCGTTGGAGAGAACCTGGTCCACCCCATCCTCCTCTGGGGCTCCTCACATTCCAGAGGTGGAGGTGTTCTTTCTCTACATTCTCCACAGAGCGTGCCTGCCTTCCATCACCTCCGTCACTCATGATTGCTCTTAGAGATGCCTCTGGGCCCCAAAGTGTTCAGACACCTTTCTAAGGTCTAGGGCCACCCATCAGTGAGGCTGGTGCTCTCTTTGGTGTCCCACTCAGAGCATAATTTCCTCCGAGGAGAGCTTTGTAAGAAACCCACAGGAGCCACAGCTTAAACTAGAACATTCCGCCTCACCCTGGCCAGAGAGCCTTTCTGTTTGTACACTTCTGGCTTTTCGAACCATCCTGCATTCAGTTTCCCTTCATGAAGGGATGTTAAGACCCGAGACAGCATCAGCCAAGTCTTACATCCTGGAAATAAGCTTTTTCTTTTTTTTCTTGCCAGCTTTTATCAAATCTGAAAAAATCTTGGAAGCTTAGATAAGACTCATGGACAAAATCAAAAAGAAAAAGCCCATTTTCTGCAGATGCTCACAGCTCTATGTACCTCCTCAAGGGATCAGCTGCAACTTGAGTTTTCCGAACAAGCACCTGTCACACATCCTTCCCCAGCAGGGGCCCACAGGCCAGATTTCTTAGATTGTCACACGCAGTATAATTCTGGTTTTGTTTCATTGATAATTATTAAGACAAAACCCAGCAAAACATCCAAAATATTAAGAAGACATCGCAGGACAAACCACTACACCATAAAAACACCACTGTCGACACGAGTGCCAAGAGCCAGATGACATGAGCCAGAGCAGAGGTTTTCAAACTGCTCCTTGGAACCCACATGGAATTTGGGGATTAACGCATACTAATCCATAAACTGGGTTAGTAAAATTTTGTTGGAAAAAAATCATTTTATAGTTAAAGTTATTTTAAACCACTGGCCTAAGAGAATAAGGCCCAGAGACCTACAGCTGCTCGGAAAGACTCTTTCTGTCAGGTGTAGCCTGAGGTCCGGGCAGGTAAGGGAGCTGGTACACCTGAGGCAGGTACGGAGCCTCCCGCACCTGCACGCTGCAGGAGGCCTTCTCTCTGGGTGGAATGCCTTCTGAACTCCTCCCCACATCCCATCTCTGCCTCACCAGAAAACTCCTGCAAACCCCTGCTAATCCTAGCAGACACACCTCATGCCCGCTTCTCCGGAGAGCTCCCAGGCCCTGCTTTCCCCCCACCCCACCCTCCTGCCCACCACTGCTTCTGGCCCAGGTCCTAGCCCCTGTCTTCCTGCATGACAAACCCTGACTCCCCCACTGTACTGTGAGCCCTGGAGGGGAGGGACCACTTGTTCCATACTGCCCTCCCAGTGGCTAACACAGGGCCTGCCTCGTAGGTGATGATCAAAACATTGCACTCAAGCTCTTTTCTGCTTCTGGATGTGGCAGTGGGTGACAGAAGGCAAGCGTGCACCTGCACCTTGGGCTGCCGGAATGCATCTGTGATGACCAGCTCATCCCCACGGAATAGGAGGGCCGTGGGAGGGGCCTGGGGAAGACCACAAGCTTTAGGTGTCCTCTTCATGTTCAAAAAAAGCTGTGATCTTTAGAGTCAAGTAAAGTTGTTTAAATGTAAACATGCATTCTCAGTGTCTGGAACCAGAGTGAGATGAAATTCCCCAAATGATCTCTTAATACCACCAAAATTACATTCAAATGCCTTTGCCAGGCAGAGATGAATTGCCATCTGCACAATGGTCTTGCACTTAAAAGTAACTTGGTCCAGAGAGCTTTGGAGAATTTATTATGACAGGGAAAGGGGGGAACTCAAAGGCGCTCAAAATATTTAGTCGCCAGATAAGACTCGGAGTGACAATAATTATCTCCAAGAATTTGAAGGGTCGTTATAAGGTCATTAGGAGGATGCAGACCAGATGGACCCCATCTACTCGGACATTAGAAACTGACTTAAATTACACCAAAAAGAGTGAAATTAGTTAGAATACCAGAAAGTCAGCAGTGATGTAGGCCTGGCCGCTCAGATGGGGCCAGCGAACCAGAGGCAGCACCTGGGAGCTTGTAAGAAAGGCTGCCAGTCAGGCAGACCCTTGTGCAAGCACCCAAGGAGAACTGGGGACTCACCAAGCACCCCAGTGATTCATTTACATACTCAAGTCTAGGAAGGGGGCAGGCAGTATCCTCAGGCCAATGGCACAACCCCTGACCCCAGAGAAGGCCCGTGGGCGCAGCAGGCTCCTGGGTCTGCCACAGTCCTCCTGCCCCACTGGGGTGTCTAGAAACAGGCCTGGCAGTAGGCTGGCCTGGATGCTTCGCGTGCCAGCAGGACCAGCTTCTCGCCGTGCTGTCCCTGTAACAGAACTGCCTAATGGCTAAGCTCTTCTGCGGACAGCTGGGAGAAAGAAACACACAGGCTTTCAAAAGCTGCTGTCTGGTCAAAGCACTTTAAACCCAAGTTATATCTAAACCTCTCACGTGGGTGCCCTTGCAGCAGATCCAAAGACAACACCTGGGCAATCTCCCAATGCAAGGAGCCAGCCTGCCTGAGCCCCGGGCCTCCCCTGCAGGCACAGGGGGGATGGGCGGATGGGATTCCCGCAGCCCAGACGCGCCCAGAGAGGGGCCCTGGTCCACAGCAGGGCGGCAGCTCCTGTCCCTCCGAGTGGGGAAGAGTGTTTCCTGGCACCGCGGGGACTCAGCACAAAGCAAATGTATATTTGATGACATTTCCCTGCAGGCGGCCTCCCTCCTAAAGAGCCAAGTCTGAACAAAGCCTGGCACCAGAGCAGAGGAAGAGGAAAAGGACTGGGGACCCGCGCGAGAGGCTGGGATGGCCCTGGAGGGGGTGAGTGGGGCCGGGAGGTGCAGATCTGAGTAAGAGTCACTCTCATGGCCCTCGCAGTGCTGCCCGACTCCATGTTCCCACCGGCCAGGCTCTGGGAAAAGGATGCTCAGGGCCCAGCTGAAGAGCCAGCAAAACAGAAGGGAACTCGGCCCTCCACGCCCGCAGCATGTCTGCCTCCTACTAACCTAACCAGATACAAGGCGGCGAGAATGGGATCCTCTCCTACGGCTCGCTCACAGGAAACTGAGCTGCCATTGTGTAACAGTGAACACCAAGCCGAAGGAGGCAGTGGCTGCATTAGTCAGACATCTGGGTATCTGACATCACATGGAAAGAGAGATGCAGCCCAGACTCTTCATAGGTATGGGATCTTGTGGGTACAACCTGTAAACATGACTTTTTTCCTTTTAGTAACCCAGCACACACACGCTTGCATTTCTCTTTTGAGGTATAACTGCAAATGCAAAATGCATGCATTCTACCAAATTGCCCTGCTCTGAAGACACCACAGAAGTTGCTGCAGAGGGGTCACTGAAGCGGCGGGCTTTAAAGGAGGTGGAGAATAACTGGATTCCCCCCTCAGCCCTACAGTCTTCCCCACTGCAGGCCTCCCTTGTCATCTGATTGGTGTGTCCCAGTGACTTGGACGCTGCTGCAGTGGACAGAATGCCCCCAGGACCCAGGAAGGGCCCCTTCCCACCTCTCACACCCATTCCTCCCCTCATCAGCCCTGCACTCTATGCTCCGAGGTTCAGTAGTTTTCCTACCAGAAAGCCGGTAAGCTGGAAACTGGAACCTGCATAGGAGTCCAGAGCAGACGGTCAGAACTTGACGGTCAGCCAGGGCCCATTTCTTCCTACTCCATTCATGTCACCAGGTAGATGGATGTCACAGACAGGCCCCCGGCAACTGGGGACTGCTTCCTTACACTCCTATTGGATGGAGTATCTACCAAGGATAAAAACAGATGGAAAATCTGAGAGTCCTAGAAACTGAAACTGGCAGATAAACACACACACTCACACACACTTTGGGGAAAAAAACCTAACTGTAAGACTGGGCCATGGTAACTCCATTATCCAGACTTCTATGGTGTGTCCTGTATTAGTGTTTTCTACCAGCTGGAACCCCAAATGCAGATCTGGAGCCAAAGAAAGGGGCTTGTGCTCCAGGAAGGGCGAGTGTCTTGGTCAGCACCTCCCGCCCCAGGAAGGCTCTGTCATGAAGGAATGTGCTTCCCGCAAGCGAACTGCCGCTCGGGGCTGTCCTGGAGAAGGCGCACTGCCCCAGGGCAGTTGACCCCTCATCTTGTCCTGCGGGAACCCAGAAACGGGGCTACAGGTACCAATGCCCATCACCCCCAGAAAGACAAGGAGGCCCCTGGGAAGATCCTGCATTCTTTCCACAAAAGGATCAGGAAGAACTGATCATGGGAACCAGAGGACTGCCATAATAATTTGAACATAACTTACTTTATCTCCTCCAGGTGGCACAGGAGGGAGAAGCAGGTGGCTGATGTGTCTCACACGAAAATTCTTCCGTTTATCTGAATAGGATTTTTTCTTTTTTTGGCATTTTGATCAACTTCAGCACTTTCTTCAGTTCCATCAGCAAGTTCTTGAACGTGAAAATAAAGTGGAGACGGAGTTCCTATCAAACATGTACTAGGTTAGAAGAGAGCAGAGAGCTGGCGAACATAATTCAAAAGAAATGCGCAACTGTCCTTAACATACAGCTGCAATCACTAGCATTTCAAGAGCTTCCTCTGTGCTCGGCCCTGGGCTGTGGTGTTTTACGTCGTGCCCCTAATTCCCATTAGCAGCTCTGCAGAGTAGATCCTGCTCTCCCCAGCTTACAGACAAGGGGGGCACAGAGCTTACATGACTTCACAAAGTCACACATGTTATCTCAACAAAAAAAGAGAAAGAAAGAAAGAACAAAAGCTTGGTTGCATTTATTCTCCACAGACTTTCATCACTCACAAACAGAAACAGACCTTCTGAATTTCTTACAATAAAGGAGGATACACACTTCTGTGTAGGTGGGGATGACCAAAAAGAAAAGCCCTCTCCAGTGCCATTTCTTATCAGAGGAGAGGGACGTTCAATTTGCATAGATGAACCCTAAGGTTCTCCCCACTCTGTTTCCAAGCAACCAACTTGAATCTAGGAGGCTCAAGAGGAACCTCTGAAACCCTCTTTAAGAGTGTTACCCGCCTTTCAGGAAATGATTAGGATTGCAAATACATGCAAACATATTCTCTGTAAACGGGTTCTCTTTGATTCTTATCCATTCTGCTGCTGTAACTGTGAAACTGATACATCCTCCCCAAACCATGTTTACTAAAGAATGTAATAAAATGGAACATGACCCTATGCCTTGCACAGAAAGCAGTTTAGGCAGAGTCCATAACTAGGTCTGGCATTATCTCACTGCCTCAGTGGGTTGCTCAAGTGCTGCCCATTTACAACACCCGAGGGGCCCCTGGGGCTACAGAAAAGCCAGGGCTGTTCCGCCTGACACCATTCCTGCACAGAGCTCAGCTGCAGGCTAGTCTAGGACCCGGCCACAAAGCCAACGTCCCTTATCTTTCTGAGTGGCTCATGTCTCCTCGGGACAGAACACAAGGGGCTCTCTCTGACCAGCCACTCTTCCCCTCTCGTCGTGCGCTCCAACGCCCTGAGCTTGGGAGGAGAGCGCGCGACTTCCCGGGACCCAGGGCCACAGACCCGGCGCGGAGGAAGCGGCTGGGAGCTGTCCATGGTGGCGCGTCGCCTGGGCACACAGAGCCGCCGGCTCCCCGCCCTCGGGCGCGCCCGGGCTCTCTCCAGACCGCGGAATGGAGAGACGCGCTCCCAGGCTCGCCATCTCCGGGATGGGCTGCAGCCAGGCACTGGCTCACACATCAAAAGATTGGTTTAAAAGGGGAATTCTCACCTGTGGGCAGCGCTGGCTGCACGGAGCGGGACTCAGGATTCAAACCCGACAGCTGGCGGCGCGCCTGGGACGGAGTAGCGTTGGACCCTCGCGGATGGCGGCGGTCGCTGAGAGCGAGTCTGCGGTTGGGGACCTCGCGCGCACTGAGCGTCTTTCTCAAGAGTACATGGTCCCGCCGGCTCCCGTCCAGAAGGTCTCTGGCCCTCGTCCCCAGAGCAGAAGACCTAGCCACAGCCCTGGCTTGAGCTCAGCCAGGTCCCTGCCTTTCCTCGCAACCTAATTTGACCCTTCGTGGAGCCGACATCCCCTGCCGGGGACCACCAAACTCCCTTCCAGTGGTGCCAGGCTTGGACTCGCAGTCGAAACATCGGCAGGGGCGCTCGTGTCAGCTAATACTCAGTGGCCGCCCCCAGGACCCGGGCCAGCTCGCGCCGGGTGCCCAGCCCTGCCCCGGAGCGCGCGGGCAGGGAGGCAGAGGGGCGTCCAGAAGGAAGACCGCCGCGCCGCGCCGGAGCAGCAGGGCGCCGACCTGTTGCCAGGCTCACGCCCACGGGTGCGCAGCGCGAGCCGGCCCCTGCCCGCCGGACTCCTTGGCAAGACCCTGGGGGCAGTGGCTCTTCGGCAAGACCCTGTGCTGGGCGAGCTGCCCGGGCCATTCAGACCCAGGGAACCTCGGCAGGCCAGGACGCGCTCCGGACACAGGCGCCCAGACACCTGCCGCTCGCAAAGGATTCCACTTCTCAGGGAAACCTCACGGGGCCGACGACAGGGGCTGTGCCCATCGACAGAAGTGGACAGACCGACAGAGGCGGACCGCACAACACAGAGAGGACAGACAGACGAACCAGCGACGGCAGCGTTTACCCTGAGACGGGCGGAGGCCCCGGACCCCGTCCTTCCCTCCCCTCCGAGGCGCAGCGCCGGCGGCCGGCCCTCTTACCTCTGCGAGATGGTGCCGCCCCTCGTGGCCAGGAGCGCAGAGCCGGTGCGGTCCGGCAGGACACCGGACGTGTGCCGGCAGGTGGCCGCTGGTTTGGGGAAAGGGTCGCGCTGTGCCCCGTCGTCCGCGCCCTCGCGCCGCTGCCGGCTCCGGTGCCCCGCGCTGTGCTCTGCCCGCGCGCTCCAGTCGCCAGCCCGGCGCGGCTTTTATAGAGGCGGCCCGGCCGCGCCGCCGGCTCCGCCCCGGCCCTGACGCCCGCGCCCCGGCCCGCCCCCCGCGCCCTGCGCCCCGCGCCCCAGCGGCCCCGGGCGGGCTCTGGCGGCCGCGCCGGGAGACGCAGACGGAGCCGGGCGCTCGGGGGCTGCGCCGGAGCCGCCAGGTGGGGGCGCCGGAGCCCGGGGCTCAGCTCCGCGGCTGCGGAGGGCGCCCGGGGTACGTTGGGGCCGGAGGGACGCGGGGCATGAACCCACTGGCGTCCAGCAGCTTCCCCCAGGAGGAAAACCGCCCTGCGCCCCGGCGAGACGAGGGTGGGGCTAAGTGTCAATCTTTTCTTTAAACTTATATAACAGTGGCCATAGAAAGAGATCCTGGGAGAGGGACGGAGCAGTCCCTCCGCGAGGAAAACGCGGGCTTTCCGTCAAAGGGACCTGGGTGTGCGACCAGAGTCCACTGCACCGGTTATGTGCCTGTGGACCAGGCCCTAAGCTCTGTGGGGACAGTTTCCAGAGCGGGAGGATGGGCTCTGCGATGCGTCCTCTCCGAGGGCAGGGCGGTTTAAACCAGGCAGGGCGCCATAGTGCAGGGACCTAGCCCAGAGTGGGCGCTCAGGAAGTCAGAATCCTTCCCTACGGCCAGGGTCCGCAATTGTCAAAGCATGTGGGACAGCTCTAGGTGTTCCCCTCCCAGAGGAAACAGGACTAGTGGAAAGAGCCCAGAACCAGTCCCCCAGAGCACCCAGAGTCTACTCTCAACTCTGCCACTAACTTTCTGTGTGACCCAGGGCCACCTACTCCCCCTCTCTGGGACTCTGCTTGTTGTTTGTAAAATGAGGGCTTCCATTCTAGTCCCCCAACCCTTCCTCTGTTCTGGAGCTTACAGCTCAGCCCCCTCCCTTGGTTAACTGGGGTCCTGCTGGAATACACCTTCCTCTTCCAGCCAGTGCCCAGTGAACCAGCACTTCCGGGCAGCTCCCCCTTCTAGGCAGGACACACCAGCTCCCCCAGCCTCCATCTAGGCTTTGGGGCTAAGCTAGAGTCAGAAGCTGGCCGAGTGTGCGTCCATGCTGTCTGGGCTGGGACAGAAGTCTTGATTACCTGGCTAAACTACGCAAGCCCAGTATTCCCTCTCCAGCCCTTTCCCAGAAAGCTGGCCTTGACCCTCACTGGGGTCAGTTCCCAGGATTCCCAGCCCTTCCTCGACTCCTTGGGGGGTGAGGAGCTGGGTCCTGCCACAGGCCTCTCTCCCCCCGCCTTTCCTTCCCAGCAAACTTAGATGGAAACCACTCAAGTCCCCCTCCCCATTCCATAATTCCTGGCTCTGTTCCTTTCTTAGGTAGGGCCCCCCAGCCACCAGCACCCACAAACATTTGGAGGATCCTGAGCATTTGGCCCAGATGCAGAAAGGTCAGCCTGGATCGGGAGGGATTTCCCCTTCTCCCAGCAGCAGAGAGCAGATCTGAGGCCTGGGGGGCATGAGCTGTCCAGCGGGAGGCCGGCTGGGCTCCCCTGACATCTGAGAGATGAAACCTTTAAAGGAAGGCTTGTCTGGTGATGGAGTCTGAGAGGTGCTTAGTCACATTTTCTCAAAGCACAGAAACACCCAGCACATTCCTCTGGCGTCCAGCTTTATCACAGACCAACGCCCAGGGGGAAGGCAAGCTGATGGATTACAGGCTCCACGTGTCCGCAGCCAGATTCTCCAGCAGAACCCCGTTCGTTACCTCCACTCAGCACTCTGTGATGGACGGGGTGTGCTGGGGCATTCTTGTTTTGATGAATGTGAACAACATTCCTCCAGTGGAATTACTACCCATGCATCCTGCAACCCAAGGTCTTGCTCTTAGAAATACCGATACAGGCGCTGATCGAGAAAGGCTGTGCTGGTTTTCTGGTTCTTGTCAGAATCGCCCAACAAGGAGTCTCCAGATAGAGAGGAAATGCTCTTCGAAGGTGTGACCCCACCCAGAAAGCTGCCCTTCCCCACGTACGCTTGCCCGCAGTCCACCTTCCTCAGGCAGCATGCAGCCCCCTCAGCCGCATCCCTGTGTGGTGCGTCTGCCTATCTGCTCGCTGCTGCCATAGGTGGCCCTGGTCTGGCACTGACAGTCAGCCGGCAGGATCCGAGTCTGCCCCTTAGAGCAAGAGGCACCACGCTCTACCTGCCGACCAGCCAGCCAGGGCCCTGCCCCTGAGCAGCCAGCCTGTGTGATGTTTGAAAGGCTGGCCACCATGCAGCTCTGTCCCCCAGGCCTCCACACCTGGTTGTCCCAGGAAAGCAGCCAGCAAGCCCGAGGAGAGGGTGAGCATGGAGATGTAAGAAGCAGGATGCAGCTGGAGTAAGGGACAAGGGGGTCGCCGGCTGGACCATTCCCAAACAGAAAGTCTGAGGCATCGCCAGCCAGGAGGCTCATGAACAGTGGGCATGCTTAACTTCCACCAACAGGGGTCGCCCTTGGACGCCGAGCCTAAAGCTGGCATCTGAAAAGGGAAATTCCCAGCCCTGCGCCCTGGGGCCAGATTCCCAGGGCTGGTAACTGCTCAGTTCCTGTTTGCTGGGTGCACTTGAGGTTGTCCAGCCGAGCAGAGACAAGTCCTCGATTTTTCTGGTGAGTGGAAGTCTGCACTGGAATTTGGGACGGGAAGTTCTAGAACACTGGCCAAGCAGTTAGGAGGTCTGAAAATGGTTTCTACATCTTCCTCTTCAAACTCATCGTTGCCATAGACATTCTTTCCTGTGTTTTTTTAATATCTAAAATACATGTATTCATGTGTGTGTATTTGATGCTTTCCTATCACATATTTCTCTTTCCTAAATGCAAAACTCATGTGTCCCCCCCCCCCAAAAAAACCCCTGAAAATCCAGGAAATGAACAAAGGGCAAATCACCAAATTGCAAACTTTATGTATGTAGATTACAACAACCTTGGAACAAATATAGAAAACCGCAAAGGAAAAATGTCCCTTCCACTCAAAGATCATCTCTGTTATTAGTAGATATCCACGTATTTTTCCACATGTAAGTTACCTATATAGGTGCACAAGCATACAGGTACGTAAGTATTCCATAAATATTCAACGTTCAGCCCGAAATCCACCCCCCCCCACCACCCCCCCCCGAGATCACACATCCTGGAAAGCAGGAGCCACGTCTCCTAAGTTCGCCCCTTGGCTTACAGCAGCTCCTACAGCACCAGCATAGAGCCAGTATATAGGAGGCATTTATATTATGAATGAATACACAGATGAGCACTTTCAATTAAAATTAATACTTACACATACAGTTCATGGAAAAAGAAACCCAAATGGTTCATAAGCATTTGAAAAGGGGCTCAGCTTTGCACGTAAATAAATGTAAATTAATACTGCATGGGCATACAGATCAGAATGGCAAAATTCCAGAAGTTTGATGATACCAACTTTGTAGGTGGATGGGTGGGATGAGGGTGTGGACAAATCCTTGCCTCATATGTTGCTCATGGAAGCTTAAATTGGTACAACCTTGGAGGGCAGTTTGGACAGATCCATGAAAATGTGCATAACATCTGACTCACAATTCCAGATCTAGGAATTTATTTGTGCGATGTGTGAAATGACACGTTGAATGTTATACATTGCAATAAAAAAAAAAATGGAAACAGCCTAAAAATGATGTTACATCTATACAGTGAAATACTCTGCAGCCATTTTTAAAAAAGAATAAAGATAAGTTTTATGTACTAAAATGAAAAATTAAAGTAAAAAGCAATGTATATAGCAAGCCACCATTCATCCAAAAGGGGAAAGGAGAAAAGACATATATTTGCCTTTACTTACAGGTGGGTAAGAGATCATCTAGGATGATACACAAGGAACTGATAACATGGCTTTCCTGTTGGTGACTGGTGATGGTTTGGGTCAGAGAGCAGGAAGACGGAGAACAGGAACAGGAAATAGACTTTTCTTGGTATACATTTTGGTACCTTTTCACTTTTGAACCAACTGAACTTACATGTAAGGAAAAAACGTGAATGATTTTTAAATGGCAAAAAAAAATCACATCATATATAATAGTTATTTTTTCACTTAATAATATACCATAAACATCTCCTCAAGTCTTAAGTCTCCTTCAATATTATTTTTAACTCCTATACCATTTCCTAACATGGGCATAGTTTATATAATCAATTCCCTATTACTAGTTTCAGTATTCTAAATAAGGCTGTGATTTTGAACATCTTTGCACTTCTCTCTCATTATGTCTTTGGGATAAAATCAGGTTTGCATCACTGTGAAACCAAAGTACCTTCTGGAAAAGTTGGACAGGTCTCCACTCCACGCACGATTCTATATGAGAGGGCCTGAGTCCCCGAATCTGAACACCTGATATTCTTTTTTTTTAAACCTATCACCAATTTGGTAGAAAAGTATTATATTTCATTGTCATTTTAGTGTTCATTGCTTCTACCACTAGGCCAGTTAAAAACTCTGATGTGAACATTCATACTCCTTCCTCTGGAAATGTCCTGCTCATGGAAGAGGACACGTGATGGGACGATCACACCAAGCATTTGTGAACTTCGCAGACGCTGCCAAAGAATTGCTACAGTAAGGGCCTAAACAGGCTGGACGTTCAAGTCCCGTTGTGCCAGAGAAGACATGCCCATGGCCAACATCGCTGATAAGGACACTCAGTATCACAGATCATCATTAGGGAAGCGAAATCAGAACCACAGAGAAACATCACTTCACACCTATTAGGATAGCTACTATTAAAAAAAAGGAGAAGAAAATAGTAATTGTTAGCAAGGGTGGGGAAAAAAAGGTGTGCACTACTGGTAAGAACAGAAAATGACACAGGCACTATGGAAAACAATGTGGAATTCTTCAGAAATTTAAAAACAGAACCACCATATGGCACAGGAATTCCACTTCTGGGTATTTATCCAAAGGAACTGAAAACAGGATATTGAAGAGGGATTTGTACACCCTTGTTCATTGCAGCATAATTCACAACAGCCAAAAGGAAGAAGCGACTCAAGTTATCTAGCAACTGATGGCTGGATGAAAACATGTGGTCCGTGCACATCCTGGAAGATGATTCAGCCTTACAAAGGAGCAGAGCCTGAACCACACGACAGCATGGATCAACCTCCAGGACGTTATGCTAAGAGGAATCAGCCGGTCCCAAACAGGCAAATACTATGTGGCTCCTCTCTTATGAGGCACCTAGAACCATCAAGTTCGTGGAGAAGGTAGACGGGGGCTGCCGGGGTCAGGGTGAAGCGGAACGGAGCTGTCACTTACTAGACACCGAGTTTCCATCTTGCGAGGTAAGAGGCCCCAGAGGTAGGGTGCATGGCAGAGGGAAGGTACTCAAGGGCGCACATCACAGTGGTAAGGATGGTAAACTTCACCCCCTGCCACGCCGACCGTCTCCTCGGGGCGCCTGGCTCACCCCACTCCAGCCCCGCTGCCTTCTTGCTGTTTCCCCGACACGGCAAACGCAGCCCAGCCTGAGCCCCTCTGTCCTTGCTGCTCCTTCCGCCTGAAATGCCCTTCCCACCCCATGCCCTTCTCCAGCATTCTGCAGTACCCGGGCTCTGACTGCATTCAGCTGCCTTCTCAAATCACTGCCACCCCCAGTCCACCCCTCACCCGACTTCTTCTCCTTTTATTTTGCTTACCACATGCTGTCCCAGTAGCACTGGAGTGTAAATGCCAGTGGATCAGAAATCGTTTGATTAATCCGTATTCCCAGTGCCTAGAACAGTGCCTCACTACAACGGGAGGCACCCCATTATTTACTTTGTTGACTGGCTGAATAAACCTTGATTGCTTAACTATAGCGTCGGTTATACCATCGCTATAAGGCTGGTGTTGTCAGCATGGTTGTCTCGGATCTTTGCACGTTTGGGATCTTTCTCTGAAGATCAATGAGCTCGTTTTCGATGTCATAAGGCTGTTGGGAGCACAGTGTCTTTCGTGGGCAGCCCCACGTTTGCATCTCAGGAAAACAAGGGCCCTGCTCAGAGGAGGTCTCCTCATCTCTTTCCTGCGTGGTGAACATGGAACCCCCTTCAACTCTCAACACAAATACTGCTGGCGTGGACCTGGTCTCTCCTACCCTGAGTTCTCGTGGGAGCTTGTAGAGAATTCCACTGTGGAGTCACAGCCGTGGGTACGCGCGTGCTCCCACCTCCTCCACCTCCCACTTCCAGCTGTGAACTCTGTGGCACACAGAAGCACCTTGTCCATCTCTGAATGAACAAATAAATATGTTTCCACTAAGATTTATATAATACTCTCAAAAAGAAAATCCTGGCATGGAAAATGCACACAGGTACATGCTGTTTCCACACGCTGTGCGATTCCTAGACAGCCAACAAGGAGATCTGCTGAAATCCTCAGCTGGGACATGTACACCTCATGGTCTCAATGGCAACTGAATAAGCAGACCTAGTACCTCATGCTACGCCATGAGAGCGTTTGCGCTCCTCCCAGAAGTACAGAGGGCACGCCAGTGTGGGTGTGGGAGAGCTGTGCTTAAACTGCTGCATAACCATCTCTTTTGGTGGGAATTCACGTCCCCTGAATAACCTCTTGTATAAAAACGAGGGGGCTGGACGAGTTCAGATGTTGCAGGCTGATCACCGGCAAATCCCAGGGTCACCTATGGACTACATCCAACTTTTGCGTGGGGTGTTGAGGGAAGAGCGCACTGCTCTGTATCGGAAGCAAAGAGCCAGACTCATACATGGCTGGTCTGTGCAGAGTGGGAAGTGTGGGGCTCCGGCCTGGTGGTGGGCTCTCAGTGGTGGGGTTGAGTTAAGTGACCTTGAGCAGAGGAAGCTCGGCTGCTGGGGCGAGCCTGTGGCTGGCCTCCGGAGGCGCGCGTACTGACCGGGGAAGCTGCCACTGAAGGGCCAGGACAGCTTTAAACTTGCTCTCCTGGTTCCTTGCTATTATGGCTAAAGAACAGGTCTTACCTGGAACAAGGAGTATAGGAACTATTCCCAGGAGGGTCCCTTTTTTATTTAAATGTCAAATAATCCAGCTCAGAGATTTTCAATCTTTAACATGAGTCAAATCACCCCCTTAGGGCTTGTTCAAACAGGCTTCTGGGTCACACCCCCAGGCCCCAGAGTTTCTGATTCAGGAGGACTAGGATGGGGGCCGAGGAGCTGCCCCTTCACCCAGCTCCCTGTGGTGCTGACTGACGCTGCGTGTCCAGGGACCACGTTGTGGGATTCCGGCCCAGCGCGATGGCATCTGTGCTCAGTTATTGGGTGGCTAAAAAAGTACTCAATACAATGTGACACCAGTCAGTCCAAGATTCCAGTCAATGAATTTGTAAAATGGCTACGCACAGCCACACCTATATACAGGAAACATGTAGAAAAAACATAACACTCACTCCTAGACCGGATAGTTTCCAAGGAATACCGGGCTTGTGGCTGTCCATCTGTAGCAGATTGTGACTGGCACATGAAATTCTCTGATCAAGGTAGGGGCCCATCAACAAGCAGATGTAATTAGAAACTACAGGAGGCGAGCAAGTTTTCAAAACAATTGGTATGTGATGTTAAGTGTGTGAGAGGGAAAGAGTGACTAGAAATTCTCCTTCATATAATAAAACATAACTTCTCTCCTTCACATAAGGTTCCTCTTTACGTCCATTTAAGTGCAGGGTGATGTCATACCATTCTGGCTCTTTAATGACAAACCGTTTTGCTGGTCTTCAGAAGGAAAGCCTGCTACACTCTGGGGTGGGGCCGCTCACTGTAAATGCGTGAAAGAGAAATGAAAACACTCTCTGTGATTCTGAAGATAACACATTTTTAAAAGAAAATGCTTACTAAAGAAAAAAAGAACCTCAAGGGTTACCATTGTACACAAAGCCATCGCTCTGCGCAGTATGGGGCTGAATAGATTCAGCACCTACTGAATGAATGATGTCATTTACACACACACTCCAAGGGGCTTTCTACTAGTGTGTCAGTGTGGAAAATTCTTTCAGTAGAGAATAAAATTGCTATTTCTTCGGATGATACCAGTGAGTATTTATTGAGAGCCCAGTACATTCTAGACTTACCTAATGCTCACATTATATATTATGAGGTAAGTACTGAATCTTATTTTATGGGTGAGGAAACTGAGGCATAGAGAGATCAAACAGAACTCCTGTGACACCCAGCTGGCTGCGGGAGCCCGGCCCGAGGGACACCCTGTGAGCTTGCTGCGCCAGCTGGCCGTGATCCCCTCAGACGCCTGGACACTTGACTCTCCTAATCGCTTTCTCAGTGAGTTCTTGCTTCCTTCATATTAGGAGTTTTGTTTGTTTACCTGTCTATTGTCTGTTTCCCTTCTTGGAATGTAAGCTCTAAGCGGAGAGGGGCCTTGTCTTTTCGCTACTGCACCCCAAGAACCCAGCAGAGTGTTTGCGGTCTTAAATAAATATTTGTTGAATGAATGAATTCTGTACATCAGTCGGCTTGATACATGAGATCTGATCAAAAGAATGGCCACCATATTTTGTTTCTCCTATTGGCCACTAACTATGCACCAAGGGGTCTTATTCTTAAGGAAACAGCCGCCTGAGTCCTGCACTGGAAGGGACAGAGGTCATGTTTAAGGTGACATCAGGCTATGCAGAGGGTGAGGCAACATGGATCTACTCTCTACAGGCATCTTTCCTTAAATTACTCCGAGAACTTGGCAGCGCGGGCACAGCTGAGAGCCAAAGTCCCTTCCTAACTGGAGACCAGTCTGCCAAGGGGTCCCCTCAAGGAGGGGGCTAGTGAAACGAGAGAGCAGCAAGACCTTCCACCTTTTCACTACACATACGCTGTACTGTTTTAACTTTTCCCCCATAAGCATATATCATTTTTGCAGTGAGACATAAACAATAACTACTATTAAAAGAAGAATTTTTAAGGCAGGGATCGGAAACTATAGTCCCAGGGCCACATCTGGCCCTCCACCTGCTTTTATGAATCAGGTTTTTCCGGGATGCAGCTGCACCCCTTCATCTACACACTGTCTGTGCTGCTGGGAAGCGACAGTGGCAGAGGGGAGAGTGGAGGCCACGTGGCCCACAAAGGCAAGAATATTTACTATCTGATCCTTTATAGGAAACATTTTCTGGCCCTCGATCTAAAACCATTTGTTAAAATTCCCTTACAGGTTTTATTTTCACCACAGAAACAAGGCCCTGGGAAACCAGTTAACAGCCCTGGGTTCCTTCTGCGGGCGAGGCAGGTAACCACTGGCTGGGGCCCCAGGTAGTCAGCAGCCTATGGGCCTTGTCCTGCACACACAGAGAACCTAAAATGTTGCTCAGCTAAGAACGAAACAAACCATTCGCATCATTTCTAGGAATGCAAACGCCTGTTTGTATGTCTGGCGATCCTTAGGAGGGCTGGGGGTCCGGGGCTTCGTCTGGGGCAGGATGGCAGGCTAACTTCCCCGTGTGGTTTGCCCTCATCTGCCTGGTACCACTCGGCGCTTTATATGCTTATTGCATGAGCGGCTGTTGGCCCACTGCCGCTAGAATGGAAGCCTCACTAGATTAGGGATGCAGTAAGCAGGACGTGCATACTCAGGCGAGATTTTGAGGGAAAAAAATTAATGTATTTTGAGTGTCCTCGTTAAAGAAGTAATAAAGCAAAAAAAAAAAACCATAAGTAAAATTAAGACTATCTCTCCCGCAAACGATGTCACGAAGAGAATAAAAAATCAGGGAACAAAGTGAGAGGATATATCTGCAGCCTATGAAATAAAGAATTAGTGTCCAGATCATATAAATAATCCCATGAACAAGAAAAAAGATATAAATCTATCAGGAAAGGGGCCAAGAGTCGCGTGCAGACACTTTTCTGCAGAGAACATGCAAACAGCTCACATTCTGGGGAGGTCACTTCTCAGGCGTAAGCTGGGATGTCCCATTTCACATCCACGGTTTACAACAGGCAAAAATTCCCGCCGGAGGATGCCAAGTATGGAGACCTAGAACTTTCCCCGGTGCTGGTCTCCTTCCTTTGCCGATGGCTTGGTACCATGCAGTGACCCTGGACACACAGATCCACGACTCAGAGGCACCCCAGTGGGGTCATGGCCAACACTACATGGAGGCTCCTTAGAAACAGAGTCCAGGGCCCTACCACGGACCTTCAAAGTCCAAGGCTGTAACCCCTGGGGAGCTTCAAAAAACCCAGACACTTGGGCTGCACCTGGACCCGTTGAATCAGAATCTCTGAGGATGGGACCCGGGCACAGGGGTTTCAAAAAGCCTCTCAGGTAATTCCAACCCGTAGCCATGGTTACGGAGCAGAAACCTCTCTCATGGCATGAGACGGACAAAAATATCTTCAACAGAAAACCTCTGGAAGACAACATGAACGCCTCCCACCAGCAGATCACGCACGCACGCACTCGCAGCAAACAGCAACCAGGGCATGGCCACCAGGGAGCGGGGTGTGGGGGCAGGGGCGGGAGGCTCGGGAGAGTAGGGAGGAAGTGGATTTCTGAGGTCTTAGTAATTTCCATTTCTTTGCTTCAATAGTAGGAGTTCATTTTTCCCCCTTATGCTATAAAATATGCTTTATGCACAGTTTTGGATAAAATCTTTAAATTAAAGGCGCGTCCTGAGGGCATCTTCCGTACAGCTCTCCTGAGCCCCTTCCTAAGCACTGCTAACCGCGGCCCAGGCCTGCTGAGCTGGTCTTCCCCTCGTGGAGAAGACCCGCCCTCTACCCACCTGGCTCTCGTCCAGCGCAGGGGTCCTGTCTCACGCCAGGACCCTCTTTGGAAAGTTCTGAGCCTCGCCTGGGAGCCCAGAGAAGGGAGCTCCGGGGGGTGCAGAATTCGGAGCAGAGATGGCACCTGTGCACGCTTGGGCACCCTGGCGTCCACCACACCCAGAGGAGCCAGCCAGGGCCAGGTGTGAGCAGGCTGGGAGCGGCCCAGTGGCAAACCGTTCAGCAGCACAGTAATGATTGACAGTGTAGCGAGGGGCACACACAGGGTAGACTGTCTTACAGGGGAATTCACAAAGTATTTCCTGTTTTGTTCTAAATCCAGACCTCGGCCAGGCCATCCATTTAATGAGCAGGTCCCTGTTCCCTCTGAATGAATCTGTAAGTGATCATTATGGGCAATAAAAAAGCATTTTTACCTACAGCATTTCATCTGATGCCCCCATGGCGGTGCAGTAGGCATTACTACCATGTCAGAGATGCAGAACAGGCTCAGAGCCCTTAAGGGAACGGCCCAAGGTCACGTGGTTCCCGTGGCACAAAAGCTCGCAGCCGGCCTGCTGTCCCCCTGCAGGGACCTCCCACTGTCTCTCCCCTTCCGGCTGGTAAATGCCTCGGCAGGCCAGGTCCCAGGGCCATGCCCCATGCACAGGGCTGACAAACCAGAGCTCAGCTGGGCTCGCTGCAGGGCAAATCTAAGCTCCGGATCCCACAAAATCTGCACCCATGGTTCTCAGAATCCAAACATACTGCTTTTAAAGGACCTGTAGATCAGTGCTCTTAATCTTTCAGAATCACCAACACTTTTGGAAACCTGCTGAAAGTGTGGACTTTCTCCCCAGAAAAGCGCCCATGGGTTTAGACATTCAAAGCATGGCATGTAGTTTCCAAGGGGCCACAGACCCCAAGATCCCTGTTTAAAATTGCATGTCAAGTACGGTGTTGCCTCCAAAAGTAAAATAGAATCACCCTATGACCCAGCAATTCTACTATCTGGGTACAGACCCAAGAGAATTGAGAGCAGGACTCTACCAGGTATTTGTCCCCCGTATTACAGCAGCATTGTTCACTACAGCCAAAAGGTGGGGCCACTCGAAGGTCCGCCAATGGCTGAAGGGTCAGACAAAATGTAGTATATATGTACAATAGAAAATTACCCAGCCTTAAAGAGGAGTGGGATGTTACAACATGAATGAACCTTGACGACAGGATGCTAAATGAAAAAAACTAGCTACACAAAGACAAATACTGTATGATCTCAGTTAGGTGAGGTGCTTAGAGTGGAATGGCGGCTGGCAGGGTCTGGAGGGAGGGGCTGCGGGGTTACTTTTTAATGGGTCGAGTTTGGGTGTGGGATGAGAGAGGAGTTCTGGAGACAGATGGTGATGCCTGTACACTGGTGTGTATGTCCTTAATGGCACTGCAGACATACACCAAAAACTGGGGAAGTGGCAAATTTCATGTTACATCTATTTTCCCCAGGCTGGGAAGGAACAGGGCCAGGGCCAGGCCAGGGCTCCTTGTTCCAGAGCCGGGTCCCAAGCCCTCTGCTGTGGAAGCCACCAGGCTGGGCAGCTCTGTGCAGCCTTCGGGAAGCGTGGGTGCCTGCTCTGTGGAAATCCTGCAGCAGGGCGGGGGCGAGGCCTTGGGGGTGAAGGTCAGAGCTGGACTGCATGGCATGGGACATTACATGACCGTCATCATAGAAAGCTTAGGAAGGGGATAAGATCCACCCAGAATGACTTGTTCTAATAAAAGCAGCATTTTTCCTGGGGAGGGAGGCAGTGCCATTCAGTGGGGTTTCAGGACAAATTATACTAACAAAAGATCTTACTGATACCATTTCACAACCACTTCACATAGACCCTGAAGGATGGGTTTGGGCTTTCCTCTGTCTAAAGACGTGTGGACAATGCACTCAAAGCGTAACTGCAGAGCATACCTGTAACATTTGGGAGCATGTTGGCTCCCCGTCCAGGTCAGTGTGGCGGGCCGGGGCGTGGAGGGGTCCCAGCACAGGAACTGTCTGGTAACCCGCTTCGTCATATGACAATGTGCCTTGAAAATCTTGTCATGTCACCAGGTAGTCCATAGCTCTAGGAAGGCTGCACAGTAACACACGTACTGTACGCGTGTGATAGTCCCTGAACCTGTCAGGAGGAACTTGTTCGCAAATCCCACTCCTGCTAACAGTGTAGCACCGAGGATCTCACATCTCACTTTCTTAATCATTTCCTAAGGAGAAATTCCTAGAAGCCAAATTGCTACATCAGGCCTTTGGTTCAAAGTGTTCTTTTGAGCTCTTGCACCAGTTTGGTGTGTAAAATTAGCATAATTTTTGAGTGCCCATCTATCCATCCCTTTTAGATGGAAGGGTATTATGCTTTAAATATTTATACTAACTTCTATTTTAAAATGGCATTTTATTGTTTAAATCTGTTTATTTGATAGAGTCATTAGATTGAGTACATCTGTAAGCGATCATTATGGGCGATGACCTCTTCAAATACTGCACAACCTCTTCAAGTAAGTATTTATACCAACTCTGTCAAGCAAAATGGCATTTCGTTATTTAAACCCACATTTGATATATTCATTTGATTACTTGATTGAATCTATATGTGATTATTACTGACACTCATCTCTCCCGAAGTCTCTTCATGTCCTGGGCTCCTTGATAAATGGCATGCCTCATCATTTATTAACTGTATTTTTCCATGATCTGTCTTGTGCTTTATCATGTTCCCCCAGTCTGTCACTAGATTAGGCTTTTTTTTTTTACCTTGAAGGTTTTATATTTTCAATAAATCAAATCTAGAAACGTAGTCCTTTGTGGTTTAAAGCACTATTAACATCTATGCTCAGAGGAATGCAAGACACTGAAGAAGAATACTAAGGGGCCTTTAGCCCAGAGCTGAGGGTCAGGAAAGGCTTTCCAGACTCTAGAATCCGGAGGGACTGGGCCTCAGCAGTCTTCTGAGATCGCTTACCTAGAAATCTTTATATCTGGTCAAGGACATCTCTCCACCTTTTTCATTTTTAGGTGCCCTAGCTATTCTTGGCCCTTTGTCCTCCATACAAATTTTTAGGATCACCTTGTCAGGTTCCACAAAAAACCCTGGTGGGTTTTTACTGGAATCATATTAAGCCTACATATGTGTTTTGGAAGGATATGTTCAAAATAATGAGCTTTCTCATATAGTCAATGGTATGTCAGTATAGTCAATGATTCTGTAACATTTCTATGCTGACAGATAGTGACAGCACTAGATGGGGTGAGGATTTACTAATATGGGTAACTGTTGAATCACTGCATCATACATTTGAAGCCAGTACAAGATTGTGTATCAACGCGACTTCAATTAAAAAAAAAATGAGTGTTCTTATCCATAAACATGGTATAGCTCTCATTAATTTAGGCTTTAATGTCTTTCAAGTTTTATATGTGTCTTGCACGTGGTGCATTAGATTACTCCCAAGTACCTAATTTAATATTACTGTAACTGATACCTTTTTCATTGAACTTCAAATATTTTTACTGATTAATCAACATGAGATCGATTTTTACATATTGATTTTACATGCAGCAACCTAGCTAAATTCTTATTACATCAAATAATCTGTAGATACTTTCAGGTGTGATACACAATCATACTCTGAAAGTAACAGTTTTATTTATTTCCCATCCTTTTTATTAAGTTTTTTAATAAAAAAGCTTTATTAAGTTATAATCTGTGTATCACCAAATCTACCCCCTTTTAAGTGCAAATATGGATGATTTCTGTCAAGTTCAGTGAGCCGCACAACCACAACAGTCTGGTTCTGCAACACACAAGCCCCTTCTCTCCCGTCAGGCCTCCTTTTTCCTCTCCTTCCTCCCTCCTTTTACCCTCTCCCTCTCTCTTCTCTTCCTTTTCAACCCACTGCACTTGCTAGTCTGTGTGATTCTGAGCAGAAGGGAGAACTGTGGCTGGCTCTCAGGCTACAGTGGAATGATACTGTGGCTTGGTGTAAAGCTTCTTTTTGTTTGTATGTTTTGAGATAATCTCTGTAAGTTTCCCTCTATTCTTAGTTTGATAAGTTTCGTTTGACTCTTACTCACGAATGGGACATTGATGTCCACCAAACTTTTTGTCTGTGTCTATTGAGATCATATGACTTTACCCTAAAAGAGGGCCGTTTCCACGTAGGCCCCACCATGGCGGGCGCTCTGGGTTTTGTTTGCTGTGTTGTAACCACCACGGGACTGGAAAACCAGCGCTCAGGTTAGCCTGGTCCACCACAGTCCTCGCAACAGAAAACTGGCACCTCTTCCCGCTTTGCTGTCATCTTTACTTGACATTTGGCCTACATAGGCGGTTTTCCTACCAGTTCAAGCATCTGCTTAGGACCACTCTTCTGTTTCATTCAGTAGTGCTAGCTTAGCTTTTTTCCACTGGGAGAGTTGGTTCACATCCCAAATCCATCTTAGAGCAGAAAACAGAGGTGCACACGGTCTTCAGGCTCATTACTAAGTGTGTTTTGTATCTGTTTGTTGAGAATGGGGTCTCTCCTGGGATTACCACAGTCACCACACATACCACCCTCAGAGGAAGGCTGTCCCCGTGTCAAACTCTGGCAAAGGGGAGATGAAAGCCTCTCCTTGGTTTGGGGAAAGTACTCAGGAGTTGGAAAACATGAGCGCCTCAAACGGATATAAACCACCCACACCAAGTCACAAAACAATTCAACTCAAATAGCTCTGCCACCTTAGCTTTAGTTACTGATGACCTTATTATGGTTTCCCATGAACATCACTGGCGTCTGGCTGACGAAAGGAAGTTTACTAAAAATTCAGGAGGAAAAATAAGGTGGGGGGTGGTTACAGAAGATGCGAGCAGCAGACACTCAGGACCAGACATCAGGTCTTTGAGAACCTAGCTTTGCGGCTCCCGAGCCGCAAGGGCAGGATTTTGGTTATGCCTGCCCCTTCTAGGTCCCCTGGACTTCTAGCACACGATCACCTTGGGCTTCAGCAACAACCCCTCGGGGGAGCTGGCCCTCACCTCCCAAGGCTCCCCTCACAGGTGCCCATCTCGGGGCGGGAAGGAGCCTGTGGCGTGCAGAGCATGCCCAGTTTCCCACTGCGTGCTCAGAGGGCATTCTCAGAGCGGAGTACTTCAGTTGCTCTTTCTCTGCTCAGGGATCAAAGTGCTGAAGGGACTCTACCGAACACGCTTGACTCAGGGGTTCCAAAGAAACAGGACTCTTCTCCCTCCAGGTCAGGTCACAGCGAGAGCGCCTTCACCACTTGTGTTTTGCAGTCAGAACCCACTGCGTAGCCTATTTGGATTCCATCTGCACTTTTACTGCTACAAGCCCTACATCCTGGCTCCTTCCAAAAGGAATCTGAAGGCTCTTACGGAACAGACACATACACCTCGAGGAAGGCAGTCAAGCTAGCTCTGGTTCCCTCTTACATCAGGACAAAGCGTTGTTATCTTATTCTCTATTTCCTTTGATGGCGAGAAGAAGGGAAAAAGTTGCACGACAAGCCCCCTGCTCTGATCCATGCATCCTTTATTTCACGACCAACTACTGCACCACATCCGGGCAACAGTACATAAACTGGCCGTCAACCGCAGTCCAGCCGTTCAACGGTCTGAGGCTTACAGTACATTTAAGGCTTTTAAATTTGAAAACAAGTTTTAAAATAAAACCAAAGAATCCCCAAAACCCAGGCTCCCAACCAACACAAGCACTGTAGCAGTTTTAAGCATCTTACCTCTCTGACGCTTGTTGGGCACAACTCCAGTGTCAAAACCCAAATATCTCCTAAACTAAAAAGATTAGTTCAGTGAAATTTTAATTACATAAATTCTTCAAAGCATAAACTTGTAAATTTTTTTTGTCTTGGAAACGTTATAAAATGTTTTAATAGCAAAACATAGGAATAAAAACGTATTAACAAAATGTATTCGATCATTTACATGACAAACAAGGGATCTGTAGCTCACTGTTGTAGCCTGACAGAAGAAAACTATCCATCGAGAATCTATGCACAATGTAATTGCAAATATGTACAGTACTTTAAAAAAGCCTGTAAGGAGGGCTTTACCGAAGTTGGCTAGGCTCTTTGTTAGACCATCCAGATGATCAAAATATTAAAACTCTGTTGACTAGTATTAAATTTACACTTAAAAAAAACCTAGTTTCCTTTAGTTTAAGAATATTCCAGTTATATTTGTATGCTTCCAGTTGATGAAGCTGTTCATGATTGTTTCAGTAAATCACCCTTCAGTTGATTTGTCTGGGAGAAAGAGCAGGAAAGACCTGTATGTTAACAAAAATTAACAAGGGAGTTTTCCCCAAGAGAATTTCCCAGTCACACTGTCGCTGCTTCCTTCACAGATGGCTGGAGCTGCCGAATCCAGTGGCTGAGTGCAGGGCACACCAAGTACCGAGAACACGGTGGACAGAGGGCTGAGTCCTGCATACATGAACCATGAATGATGGGGACGGCAGAGATGCAGGTGAGCACCCTTCACACACACGAGGAAGCTGTGCCCACGTTCAGCCCTCACTCCCATTCCTGCAAAGTAATGAAGCCGGAAACCACAACCGCTCGGGGTGACATGTGAATTAGGAGAACAACATCTAGACAGAAAGGACAGTTTCCTCAGCCTTTTGATCAGGACACCCTGAAGGCTGGACACTCCCTCGCGGGCACCACACCATGACAGCCACCCAGGTGAAGCATGTGCAGAACAGAGGACTCTCGTGTTCACAGTAAATGAGGTAAAATCGAGTTGTCTTCTTCAAGAATTTGGAAGTTCGTGGGAGATGAACTGTTTGAGTCTTTCTAGGTATTGTGCGTAAAGCTCGATGTCATTATGCCCGGCCCCTTCCACCCAGAGGGGCTCTACGGCTCGGGGACAGCGCTCGTACATCGCCAGCCCGTGGGAGAAGTCGATGACCTCATCCTCGGTGCCGTGAATGACCAACACGGGGGAGTTGACTTTGGCTATCTTGTCAATGCTGCGGAAAGAAAGGGGAGAGACCGGACTCCTTTACTTACGTCACAGATAATGCATCCCACTTCATGCTAGGGAACCGTGGTCCCAGGCAAGGAAGGTGACGTTGGGCAGCGGGTCCCTCATTTTTCCAGTAATTCATTAAAAAAAATAATAAGCCCTTCATTTTGGAATAATTGTGGATTTACGGGAAAAGTGCAAAGACAATACGGCATTCCCATACACCCCTAAGTGATTTCCCATCTGGCCAACACACAGGTTTGTCAAAACCAGGAAACCACGTCGGTACACATCGGGACACTATTAATTAAGCCCCAGACTTTACTTGGGTTTCATTAGCTTTTCACTGATGTCCTTTTCCTGTTCCAGGATCCAACTGAGAATACCACACTGATTTAGCCATGGTGTTTTTGTTGAAGTATTTTATTAAAAACAGAACTCCTGAAAGCCATCAGACTAACATTCCACGAGCTAATATTTCTGATATATTCATATTTTTGAGAGAAGGTTAAAAAAAATAAGCTAGAACTTAACACATCTGGATGAATGTGTCCTTTGAAAGCTGAACACTTAATCCACGGCCACTCCAGTTTTCAGAACCCTCTCTGAGTGCTGTCTTTAGAATTGATTAACAGGATCCTCCTGACTTCATTTCACAGACGCTAATGCCTCTTTTTTTGATAAAAACTGTATTCGTTGGCTGGAAAGCTTAACGTCATGCTTAGAGTTGATTCTGAATGATTTCTGAGTGTTTACAAAAATCAAAGGGTGAATATTTGAGGCTCTTCAAAAGAATGTGGAGCAGATTCAGAAAGCATTTTCCAAAGAGGAATTCGACGGGCCTTAATAAGCCTTGTCAGGCTGGGCGTGGGGACGACTTCTTGAGTGCAAGTTAGCGGTCACTTAACCCACAAACAGACCCGGAGAGGTGCATCTCTGTCTGTTTCTGATCCTAGTCAAAGCTACAAAAGGACACAAGTTGTCCCTCTCCATAGGGAACTTTGGTTATAAGTAATAGCTGACATTCATTAAACATTTGCCATGGCCAGAGGCTCTGCACTTCACTTACGAAGGAGGCAGAGTGAGAGAAGACAGTTTCTGTTTAACCAAGGAGGGCACCGGGAACAGGCGTGGGCAAGTGGCGACAGTAAGGGGCTCGGACAGCAGTTACACACTCCGCGGCCCTACAAACAAGGTCCTGTCACTTGATTAGCGCCGGGGAGCCGCCAAGCCCTTCAGGACGACCCAGGAAGGCAGCAAAGCAGCTGCCAAATCAGGGCCACGCGGCCGCACTCAACTTGCAGACTAGAAACTGTTCAGAAACCTACTTTCCCACACTTAAATATTTAAATTTAAAGTGACTCCTCCTGAGAATGCAAGAGTTCAGTTTTGTTGGACTACAAAGCTGTTTGCAGGCAGCAAGGCCAGGCCGGGCTCCACACTCCAGGGTTAGGAGGTGCCCGCTGCCTGGAGCGCACACCCGAAGCTCCACGCCCACGTCTGGTCCCACACATACAGGAGACAAAGGACAGTCAGCTGCACACCAGCTCATGAGGAGGATTCCTTTTTTTTCTGTTTCTAATACTAAAGGGAAGTGTGGACGTTCGGTGAGATGGTGTGAGCGCTGGCATGGCTGTACTGGTTTGAGCCGATTGCACGAACGCTTTAGGGGATTCACAGGATGAGGGGGCCCTTTGTGACCGCCTCCTCGCAGCCCCGGAACGAGGCCCACTGCTTAGGGCTCTTGCCTCGGTTTCCTCATCTGTGAAACCCCGCGGCAATGTGCCCAACTGCTATGGCTGTCCTGGTCTGTCTCCCCATGCCTGGTGTATCAGACACACCCAGGGAGGCTCAGCTGTTGTTTTACTATTAATTAATAAGCTGCAATTAGTCGTCATGGCAGGATTTTAAAGTATATGCTAATCTAAGAGTCAGGAAAAAAACCCACTCATTTGTTGCCAGGGCAACTCCTAGCATTTGCTTCCCACAAACAGGCTAAATCTCTCCCTTTGAACAAACTGGCCTCTCATTACCAATTCAGCAGAAATAAGGCCACAGTTGAGACGCACATTAGCCCTACTTAGCATTCTCAGCCACACTGCTACATGTCCGCAGCTCGCTCAACTTTCCCATGAAGCTGAATCCCGCGGACGCCCGGTACAAACTGCACACAACTGAGGTGCACCCAGCACCCAAGGTGTTAACGAGAGTTTTTTCTCATGAAATGGGACATTCTGTGCAAGAGATGTTTATGTACCCGAACAACGCCCTTTCCCCACCCCCAGAATGACAGTGATGAATGGATCAATCAAAATCCTAAAACTGTGCATTACTTCTTCTGAGGCTGTTTTCTACAAAATGGCACCGTGAGCTGCTCAGTCGTACTGTTGTTAACAATCTCAGCTTTAGCTCCAAATGGGAAAAGTTTAGGGGGTACAGTTTTTATTAAAGTTAGATATTTTTTAAAAACCAAAACTTTTAAAGAGAGGCATTCAAGAAACCAACGTGTTTGTTGTGTTTGTGCTTAGCAGTTGCTGTTTTCTTCCTTCTGTGAGTGGGACCAAGAAAGGGCTGGGAGGTGGTAGCTATACCACCTCTAAGACGGCTGGCAGGGAGCACCCAGGGTGGGCTCTCAGTCCCCCAAGGCGGGGTGCAGGCCCGGCGGGCGGGGGCCCCTCTGGCAAAGATGGGAAAGCAGGCTGGAGTGCATGGCACCCAGGGGCCTGCGTCTGTTCGCTTATCCTGTACCCAAAGCGTGGTGCTGGCTAGCAAGCAGGTCACCTTACCTGTACAGTCTGACTGAAAAAGTAAGTGAGATTTGGAAACTTGGCCGTTCGCAGTTTTTAGAGTGCGCTGAGCACCGACACCACAGCGCACGCCCATCTGGGTGAGCGAATGAGCACTGGGCGGTGAGATCTTCAGGGCACATGGGTGTTTCTCTTTCTACCTTGTGTGTACAGTGAGTCAGTTAATCCCGGGTGTCCGTGTGGGCGGGTTCCTCACACAGCATCTGGCAGACCTTTACCAAGGAGCAGGCAGGACAGTCTCGCTGCCATGCACGCCATCGTCACCTCCACGTCCCCCACGGTACCACACAGGGTGACTCGGTCAGTATTTATCAGGGGCCCGCCCCTGGGCGCCCCAGTACCTGTCACAAGGAGTGTGAGCTTACCTGGGGAAAGCATCAAAGCAGTACGTTTTCCGGGTGTCGGGAAAAGCCACACGCAAGCCGGACATGAGAGGTGAGTGCAGAATCACTGCGGCACACTCGTAGCGCGAGGCCAGGTCCACCGTGGGCACCGTCCCGATGCTCTGGCCGTACAGGATGATGTCCTCAGGACTCACCCCGTACCTGCACAAATCAGAGGTTGCCCGCTGTCAGCTAATGGGTGTAGGAAAGACAGAGACAAGAACCGTAGCATCTGCAACTTGGGCCAGTTCAAAAGCACATCGTCTAATGTGTACAGTTTAGCTTAGAATGAATGTAAACTTCACAAAAATGACCATTGGGGCATATCTCAGCATTAAGTGACTGAGATTCTGTTTTCCACAACATTTTGCAAAAATAATGAACAATACTTTTTTCTGGAATAGTAACCAAATAGAGGCAGTATAAATTTCATTTCCGTATTTACAGAATCATCAAATTTCCTATATTCCTCTCTTCAGAGCTTCTTTGATGATCATATGTATTTCTGAAGTAAAAACAAAAGCATGTTTGGCAAATTGAAATACTGTCAGTGAGAGCCCTTCAAATGAGGTGCTGGTAAATGGAAAGATATTCACACATATCAGAAAAAGGTACTGGGAGATGATTAATGTGAAGGCGAATACATCTCCTTTAGCCTGCTCTGAGGGCTAAACCCTTCCAAGTCTTTCGATCCACTGACGGCCTCCTAATCCATTCTCTTCCAATTTTCAGCTGGGTAAGT
Organism: Smutsia gigantea; assembly: GCA_032199065.1. Classification (NCBI taxonomy): domain Eukaryota; kingdom Metazoa; phylum Chordata; class Mammalia; order Pholidota; family Manidae; genus Smutsia; species Smutsia gigantea. The sequence continues at coordinate 1,110,869 of JAVSCE010005671.1, forward strand.
GGCTATGTGCCACATCTGCGGGCCTCCCGTGCAGCCCGGCGCACACAGAGAACTAAATTCCCACTAACGCCATGCCAGAAGTGACAAGGGCAACCTGTAGATGACAGATTCAAAAGAAGGGTGTGCGTCCCGCCTCTTGTCAGTGGGAAGTAGCCGTGTAGGTGAGGTACCCTGGCCCACGCAGGTGGCGCTGGAAGGAAGGAGAAGACGCCCAGGGAAGAGCATTTCCCACCCTGCGTAGGACATTCAGAATATACAGAGTACCTAGAAATGAGAAACAAAAATAGCCAAAAGACATGAAGACACATCACAGAAGAGGAAACATGGTGCCTAATGAACACAGAAAGGGCTGCCCCACCCCGCTGGTGCTCGAACACGCACATTAAATCCGTGACTGTTCCACACCCACGAGAGGGCAAAACTCAAGTCAGACGACGTCAAGGGGCAGCCGGGATGGGGAAAAGTGGGACCTGCTCCCTTCCTGCGGGAGTACAAGTCAGCGAAAGCACCTGGGACAATAAGGTGGTGTGTCACCCCGTAAAGCTGAACCCACGATCCAACGATCCTACTTTTCGGTGCAAAACACCGACAGGTTCTCAGGGCTGCACGACGCGGTCTGATGACAGCCTGGGTGAAAGGAGCTCAACCTGCAGCTGGGGTGGGGCAGGCTCTCTGCTCAGCCTCCTCCCCACCACACGCCCTGAGCCACAGGCAAAGGGGGACCCTGAGAAGGGATGCGGGGAGGGAATGCCTATCGCTGGTGCCAAGCACTGGGACATGCTTCACGGAGAGCTGACGTCCGGCTGTGCCATGAAGGGCACAAGAACAAGAAGGACTTCCTCTAGGAGCGGCGTCGAGGGCAGAGAACACAGCCTGGCGGGGCCGGGGCCTGGGCGTGCGGCTAAGGCTCAGGGCTGGTCCTGCAGATGGGCAGCCACCGGAGGCAGCCCAGGGCGAGGGGCGGGCACAGAGAGGTTCCCCTTCAGTGGCACACAGGAGGGCTGGCAGGGGCACCAAGCTAGTTTAATACTAAAACTCAAAATAAATAAAATAAAGTAAATAAAAAATAAAGTAAAAACCCTCCAGGCTGACGTGGCACCAGACCAGCCCTGAGCGCCTCTGAGCCAATCTGAAGAAAGGAAGGTTCACACACAGCGACCTATCCGGGTGACAGGCAAGTGTCAGACCCACTTCTCATCGGCAGCGTCACGCCGACTGCTTGGAAATCCTGACAGTGCGTCGACGAGAGACTCAGTGGACTTCACGCTACACAGAACACACGGAGGAGAAATGGGCAGGCTTGAGGGCACAGCCTGCCAGGGCATGAGGTGGGTGCTGGTTTCCTGCCTTTACTCTTGGGAGTGTCCAGAGTCTGTCCACCCTCAGGACTCGCCAACCCCTTGGACGTCCTCCAAAGAAGCAGGTGCGCTATCGCCCGCAGACCTTCCATTCCCGGCACCCGGCCCACTGGCGCCAGGACGTACCCACCACCGGCCTCCACAAGGCCCGCCTTCAACACAGACTCGAGTCCTTAGGGACAACCACCATGTCGCAGCTCAAAGTTTTCAATGGGAAACTTCACCGGGTAAAACAAACACCAGCCCAAAATGGAAAAAACTAACAGATGGTATTACATCAAAATCAAGAGTTTCTGGTCAACAGAACACACTTGTAAGAAAGTGAAAACACGAGACATCAAGTGGGCAAAGATACCTGCCATGCACACAACCCACAAAGGGCTCCTTCCCAGAATATATAAAGAACTGCCACACGTCAGGGAGAAATGGAACAACAGCATTTCACAAAATGGGCATTTCGTGACAGACGGAGCCTAAATGGCAGGGAAAGAGGGAAAAGGAAGGCCACCCAACTTCATTAGTCAAAAGGGACTAAAAGGGACTAAAAAGACACTAAATCCACAACGTGGTCCCAGCAAAAACATAAAAGCTGACAGTATCAAGTGTGGACAAAGAGGTGAACAACAGGGACTCCCACTCACTGCTTGTGGGGGTCTAGGTCGATAGAACCAATTTGGGAAAAGTTTGACAATATTAAGTAAAAGCGAAAGAAAATTAACACATACCCAGTGACCTAGCAATCCTACTCCCAGGTAGTCAGCATAAAAATAAATGCTTATACGCACCAAGAAATATATACAAGGCAGTTCCCAGGCAAATGCTTACACGGTGGGAAGGGACCCTAAGTGCATCAGCAGTGCGGATGAACAAACAGGCTGCATAAAACCAGACACCACTGACGGTCTTAAAGGGATGCTGTTAGGTAAGAGGGGCAGACACACAGAACATACATTATGTGATACGATTTGCAAATCATTTAAACTCACTCAAATGAAACTTTGTTTAGGGACACTTGGTTGAGCTGTAAAGCTGTAAGGAAAAGTGAGGAAGCAGAGCCCTACAACTCGGCCTCGGGGTTAAGGGCTGTGACTGGGAAGAGGCGTGCGGTCCTGGGAGCTGGTTCAGCCCACGTGTTGTCACAGGCCCGTCCTTTCCCAATTCATTAGGCTGAGCATTTCCATCTGGCTGCAATGGTTCACACCAAAAAATAATTTTTAAAAGTTCACCAGATATTTCACACATGGAGACAGTCCTTGTAAAACTGTAACAACTCTGGGTAGATTTTGTGCTAAAAATAAATCTCGTAAGGAAACATGAGCCCATTAAAAATTATGTCTCTTAAACAGTTAAGGTGGGAAAAACTCAAGTTAAAATGTTCAATAAAAGGCAGTCTACAAATAAAAGGTCACAATTATGTTCCTTCAAATGAAATCTGTGTGGAAAAGAGACTTGAATGTGATATATTAAAATGAGAATAATGGGTATCTTCAACTGCTGAGACTGGGTAATTTTTCTTCTTTCAGATTTTCATTTTGAATTTCCTTTAATTATCAGGTAGTGACTTGTTAAAAAAGTAAAAAATAGAGCCATAGTGCCAGACCTTTTTGCAGGGCCTCCTCTGTAAGCATTCCGCCAATAGCCGGCATTCCTGTTTTTGAACAGGCTTTGAAATATAAATACACAAAGCACTGGGTGGGCACCACAGACAAGCCACGCTAACGACTCTCCTTACCCAGACCGGAGGGCTCCCTGGGCATGCTGGAGGGGGCATTGCTCTTCCAGATCAAGGCTGACTTTCCCGGCGCTGGACTCCCACCTCCCCACGGCTGGGATTCCCATCCACCACCCACACAAGTCCAGCTGTACTCTCAAGGCCACACACACCTGCACGTCTCCAAATCAAGGGCTTGGGCCAGAGGGTACCCAGGAGATGGCAGGGCCTCTCTCTGCCCACCCAGGCTGGCAGCAGCAAGAATGGCCGGGCCTTCTGATCAGGTCTGCAGGAGGGCTCAGAGCCCACTGGGCTGTAGCTCCAGAGAAGGGGCCCCCACGGCAGCAGCAGGTGGACGGGGCTCCCCCTCTGGGCCTCTCCTCCTGTTCCCCAGGCCTGGCTTCTCCCCATTCTATCTAATAAGCTGCCAGACTCATGTCACCCCAACTCCAATCCATCTATCCCTCTGGGGCATTCCCGTCAGACAGAGCTTCCCAGGAAGAAGGAAGAAAGGAAGGAGAGAAAGGGAAGAAGCAGAAAGAACTGAGTTACTTGAGAATCCAGCCCTTCAGGAAATCACTGTCCTTGGGATGCACGTCCTCAGATCCACCTCCACAGTATGGTCCTACCTCCCTACTCCAACTTTTGCTTTTCTCTCCCAGTGAACCTGCGGCTCCTGCAGCCGGACGCCTCGCTGTCTCAGAAACACTGCCTGGCATGTCCACACGTCCTCACCACCCAGAAAACTCCGGCGTCCTTCAGGTCCACTTGAGTCCTACCCCCTCACGCACTCCTGGCCCCCCTGCCTACAGGCGGCACTTGCAGTCCTGAGCCAGGGCCCTGCGCACGCGCCAGCACAGGGTACAGGTGAGCAGCTGCCGGCTGGCTTGTCCTATGCTGCTAAAGAGCTCTAAGCTCTGCAGCTGTGGGTGACAGTGTGTTGGGGAAAGTTAGCGATCCCACGTCCAGGGGTCAACAACTTGGAGGCATTTCTTGCTTTGAATGGAATGTGATTCTAGCCAGAGGCTGTTTTCCAACAAATTAAAACTAAACTTCATAGTAGTCATCACTCCAGTTCAACATCTCCTTGGGATCTTAATGGGGGCAGAATCTCTTGTCTGCAAAGGGGCAAAAGGGAGCAAGTCCATGGAGGGGGGCCACAGTATTAATAAGCATTAACGTTTTTAGGCATTACAGATGACTTCCTTAAGACACAGCGCAGGAATCACAGTCTCCCGGTTTTTGCCAGGGCAAGTGCACGGCCCTGCAGAATTACTGTAACAGGCAAGGCTGTGTGCACACCAACCCCTCAGAAACGTACGCTTTGCTCCCCACCTCTCCAGGGTCTACCATCTCCCGCAGTCACTGTGTGCGAAGCTCAGGGGGACCGACACAGACTGGGGGTGACCTCCCGCTCGGCAGACAGGAATGTCCCCCCGAGCCCCCATACGTGGGCATGCCGCAGCAGTGCAGGACCTGCAAGGGCTGAGGGAGGAAGCGCCCCGGGGAGGCTGAGCGGGCCTGGGAGGCAGCCTCCAGGAGCATGGGAACAGGTCGCTTCACCGGTAAGGCAAAGCTGTCTGTTTTTGTTTTAATATAAAGCTTTCTTTTCTGTGTACAAGTCAACAAGCTGACCCTCCCCGAGACACACTGCATCCTGTTTAGTCACAGGCCTTGGCTTTTCCCTGTCAAGGGCGCTGCCGTGTACCTCCAGGGGCAGCGTGCTCCAAATCGTCCCACCGACCTTGAGGTCGGTATTTTAAATATTTTAGAGCTAGAATTGCTAGTGGGAATGTCTCCACACATAGGACAAATGTAAGTACATAACACATGGATGTAAATGGAAGGGTGAGGTCTGAGTGTACTGAAAAGCACTAATAAACTTTAGGGCAAAGCCTCAGAATAAAAGGGTTGACTGCGAGGGGAAAGCAGGTGTGCAAACGACCTGCCAAAAAACACAACCGCCTCGTGGAACACCTTTGCCTCCGGGCACATAAATGGTAAACCAATCAATCTTGCACTTTCTGTGGCCAAAGCTTAATAAATGTGTGCCTCATAGTTTAATTACAAGGAGATAAAAAAGCATCCATCACCTGAAACGTACTTATTTTTCCTTTTTAAAAACACATCACTATAGGGTGAGACTTTTTTTTTAACGTTACACTGATGTTTCACAAACATTTCTGTGGGTTGTCAATTCCAGGTGTGAAAGCAAAGGAAATGCATTTTAAAGTAAGCATGTGTTGTGTTAATGCTGTTTGAGAAAACGGAAAACTTTAAAGGTTACTGGTATCGAGCTGTGTATCAGTTTCTTTTTTTCTGACCATGGGAAATTTGTTAAAAGGGACATTCATAAACAAGGTGATATCACCTCTGGGAGTTTTGACATCCTGAGCATGTTCGAGGTAGCCTCTCAACACTGGCTATAAGATAAAATGTGCCAAATAGATGCAAACCTAGAAATAACACTAAAACTAAGGATAAGTTTAGGCAAAATGAATACTAGGGTCAGGGAGTCCATCAAAGTGCAGCAGAGTCTGAAGCCCGCTGCTGAGGAGGTGAGAACCGAAGACCTCGAGACAGGACTGGACACAGCCGCAGGGGGAGGAGAGCCTCCCAGGAACACCAGGGGAACCTGGCCTGGCTGCCGCAGGGCGAGGCTTACCTTGGGGGCAGAGGAATATCACAAGAAGGGGAAGCCAAGTATGGAAGGGTCTCGGGATCGTGCACGGATCCCGAGGGGATGGAGACGGGCCACAAGCCATGGCAATGGAGGAGGAAAAGAGTGGGATGAGAAGTCTCAAGTTGCTCAGATCAGATGTCTGTAGCAGGTCCTGGCGGGGAGGAGGAGATTTGAAGATAATTCTGTAGGTACAGGCTGGGAAAATCGGCACCAGCAGGGAAGTGGGGAAGGAGGTGACTGTGGAAGGCAGAGCAAATGAATCTCAGGGTTCACTGTAAGAAAAGTCTTTCTGACATTGTTTGCTGTCTCTGGGAGATGGACCAGCCCCGGAGTGCGCTCCGTCCCTCCTCCAGGGCACAGAGAACAGACCAGACCAGACCAGGCCGGGTGTTCCAGGTGTGCAGCTAAAGGCAGAGGCTCTGGGGTGGAGGGAAGGGGCCAGGTCCCATGAAGACGGACAGATCAAAACTTAAGCCCACAGAGAGATCACGCGTCCTCTTCTTCAACAGACTACTACGATGGTAACATACTGCGGACAATGTCGTCACTCCAGGAAAACACGACTTTCAAGGCAGCCTGGCATGCTGACATGCATGTCCAGGTAGCCTTTCTTAAACTTATTCCAGTATTTCAAAACATGTCAAGATATATGTCATCTAATCTCTGTAAGGCGGCATCATTCCATCCTTGATGTTTGAAACTTCTTTCCAAATGGTGGTGAAGGAAAGGAGTGTCTGTGTCCGGTCGAAATCCACCTTCAAAACAACTTAATCCTTCATGACATTCAAGACTGCTCTCTACCCCCTACAATATTCTTTCTCTGTGTCAGAGCAAAAATAAGCTAGTGCTGGCATGACTTAATGTGAAATTTTAAAAAACCGTGTTTCAGAGCAAAAGTTAGAGTCATAAAGAATATAAAATCAGCTCTCTTTAGATCTGTTACAATTCAAATGGGATAATTTGCTGGAGCTTGTTTGAGTATAATTGTGCATGAAATTGTTCTAATGATAATTGAGATTCTTTTGGCATTCTGTAATTATCTTACATGTTGGGAAAGCCAGAAAATGCTGCCTCCCCACTACAGCTGCACAAATACCTCTGAAATCGTTAGAATACCACCTACCCTACAGTTTTTGAGGACTCCATGAGGTGGTTTATGTAAAACATCTATCACAGGCATCTGACAAAGAAAGCCATTTAATAAAAGTCACGTCTGTCCAAGTATAGATAAAGTCAGACATTTGACCAGAGTAAAGTCTTAAATGATTTCTCTACTCCACATCCAAGAAATACAGGCCAAAGTAAACAGATCTCATGAAATCTCTGTGACAGGGAAAAGTTTCAAAGATCTAATTTCATTACCCATCTGCCCACCAAGGCGGAAAGTTATTTCTCAGAACCAGAAACGCAAGAATCCGATTTCTAATTATTTTATCCCATTGTAAGGAGAGCTCAGCAGCCAAGACACTAGGTGGTCGGTGGGTCTGCCGGCCTGACCTGATCTGCAGATGACCGTAGGTCCCAGAACGCAACAGCACGTCTCGTCAGTGCCCACACTGCTGCTGAGATGCCTACCCAGGAATTCCTGGGCGGTCACAGACGGGGGACAGACAGCGCTGTGACCTGTTGTCTCTTTTCAGAGCACCTCTCCACCTCCCTGCCCTGGAGCTGTCGGTGTGAACACGCGCCCAGGTCTGGCCCCTGAGAGTCCTGGTCCCCTTGGCCACAGTGATTTCAGGGAGAGGCACAGCTGGAGCCAGACCGGTGGACCCGAGTCTCTCCAGGATGCCCGTGCCCCGTTCTGCAGAGCCTGGAGGAGGTGGAGGAGGTGCTGGGTCACCCCAGTAACCACACAGGATGCTTCCTGAGGAATGGCTCCACTGAGGGAAGCACAGCTGAGGTGGAGCAGGCAGCCCCGAGTCCTGAGTACACACGGAGGCCCCGCACCCAGTCCCGGGACCCCCGGAGTCTTGACCTGGGTGCAGCTTAGACTGCTGTGTGTCCATGCTGGGCTAAAACTCGTCTTTGTCAGCAACTCAGAGTCTATGCTCTGCCGGTGGGGATCTGGGTGGGACAGAGGGTGGGGACGTGCCTGGTAAGGTCGGAAGGAAGAGGAGGCTTGGACATCAAACTCGAGGTCTGCACCCTGGCTCTGCCTTGCCCCACTGTCGATCCCTCTGCAGCCCCTCTCCCTCAGCCCTAAAGCGGGGTAAGTCTTGCCGCCCAGGCCGGCGTTGAGAACTCAGCGAGGTGAGGAGTGAAACCCCACAGACAGACCCCTCCCCACTTCCAGGCGGCCTTCCTCATCCATATGCAGATGCAGCAAGATGGGGGTTAACATGTCGACACTGTGGGACGACACCGACTGGAACCAGAGGGTCTCGGCAGCTCGGGCTCCTGCCCGGCATCACCACTTACTCCCTTACTGTGTTTTGCGCACACGCAGGATGGAAGTCTGCTGGATCAACCCCCTCCTGCAGCAGGTCCTCCCCGACAGCATCTTCAGTCCATTCCTTTTGGGTCTGATCCCCTTTTTGTGCCTCCTACAGCCTCTTGCCTGGTGCTCATTCTGCTTCCAGAACCTTCCATCTTTCCCCACATCCATCTTAAAAGCGTAAGAGTTCAGAGCATCAGTGACAGCAACATCTCAAACCACAGGACAGGGATGGAAAGCCCCTTTGAGATCCCACAGACAGGGCACTTTTATTTCATAGAGAAGAAAACAGAAGCTTTGTGGGGTCACTAACTTAACTCAGACGTGTAATTACCAAGACAGCGGCAATAAGCATGTTATCCTTCAGAACATGGACAACTGGAGGAAGGGTCATGAATCCCATGAGGGACAGCCGGGCCACGGCCACTCGGGTGGGGCAGGGAGGCACAGCTCCCCCATCGGGCAGGGCTGAGGGCACGTCACCTCTGCCCTGGTCAGCCTGCGGCCCATCCGCCCGCCCTGCTCTGGGCTTTGATCCTCTCATGCATGAATAAGGTCCTATCCAAACAAGGCCGCTGCAGAGTCCTCACCCCCCTGTAACCTCAAGGTAAAGCGATCAGGATCGGGGTGTCCTTGGCACCATCCCAGCACTTCGGATGTTAACTGTGCCTTAAAAGCAAACATTCAGTTTGAGGGGAGCAGAGCTCTGCTTGGGATAATGACAGTTCTAAAGACGGGTGTGGGGATGGTCGGACAACAGTGTGATGGCACTCAATGCCACAGAACTGTACACTTAAAAATGGCTAAAATGGGAAATTCAATGTCACGTACATTTTACCACCATAAAAAGAAGGGGAAAAAAACGAACATTCCTCTTAAATCTGACTTACACTAATTGTTTCCTTATTAGAGAGTACAAAAGGAAAATTCTGGCTCTCCTAAATTCTACATGAGCTGTTACTCTGCAACTAAAAAATAATAGGTAGTAAATAAATCAGCAATAAAGAGTAAAATTTGTTCTTTTAATTGTAAAAAATCTCTAAAATCTCCAGTGGCATTAAAATTGACCAGTAACATAAAGAAAACGGGCTACGAAGATATGCATACCACTAATACTGCATAATTTGACAAGTCTCATAGGATATTCCGCTCCCGACCCATCTCAGAGGGGAGGGCTGAGCGCCAGGGAGCCCATGGCAACCGGAAGCCAGGGTCTGTGTGAACACCCCGCTGCTCTAAACATCACTGGGACCTGCCTGAGCACTCAAGGCAGCTGCATCCTGGCCTGTCAAGGACGGGGGACTTGGGGTTGTGTGCCCCAAATCTAGCCTCCGTGGCTGCCAAACAGCGAGTGACTCAGAGGCCCTACCCGCGAGTCTTCATTTCCTTTTTCAAGTCAGTCTAAAGTAAGGTCCGGAGGTAACTTCAACATTTTATTTTAATTACAATACTGCGTAGCGTATAAACATCAAGAAGCAAAAGCTATGCCCTTACTCATTGTGAACTGGAAGGCTTTCCTTGGCCACTGAGAACAGCGTGTCTGCCTCATGACGTGAACGCCGCATTCCACCCCGTGCACTCACTGTGACCTGTTAGGATACCCTCGGAACCCAGGCTCTGGACTCGAATTCAACAACCAGACACGCGGCAGCATAAACAGCAGGCTCGGGCCCCGCTGCACGCAGCACACTGCACTGTGGTCGTGGGTGCTCTGCAAGAAGGCATCAGCAAGCTTTTCACCCCTCAAGCCCATGTTTCAGCCCCACATTTTCCCCGCTGTGGTCATGGTTTTCCTCTGGCAGGACATCAAATACTGTGTGTCCCTGTTGTAGGTCATTTCAGAAACTGAGGGACTCCATACGGGTTGCAGGCCAGTAACGTTTCCAACGGGCAGACACAGACCCAGGGTTTCGCCCTGAAATGAAACCGGCCTGTCAGGGCAGGGGCTTCAGACTGCCGTCTCCATGCAGCTGTCACCCACACTAAGGAGCCCAGGGGTGGAGACCTCACTCCCCATCCGTCTGGCGGGAGTTCAGGGCGCACAGAGCAGGCTTGGCCCCCAGTATCATGTGGGACAGAGGACTTCAGGGCAGGCCTGGGGAGATGATACTACAAACACACTAAGGGAGGTGGAGGCGGGTGGAGGGGTCAGACGCGGTTAGGGCACCCGGACTTGGGCTGCGCTCCTCGGCATCGCCCGCTGGCTCTGGTCTCCCCTTCCTTGGTTCTTGGTATACCAGAGCCCACTGCGCTGAGAGAGGCTTATTGCCGCGAGAGGCTTATCACCGCCCCCACGTGCCTGCTCCTGGGTGCCGCCTCTATTCACTCCTGGCCCAGATTCTGTGGCCATTCCGGTGTCCACTCCACCCAACCGGGCCTCCCTGGCGGGTCCTGGCCTCCTCCACAGCCCCCCAATGGCAAATGGTCCTAGTCTCTCGAGCTCCATCTGAGATGCCAATGGGATGTTAGCATTTGAAACTTTCAGATCCCTTCGCTTAGCCCTGGAACATGCCGACCTTATCATTCCTACTACATCTGCCCCCCACCAATGCACAAGTTGCCATGGTTTGCAAGTTCTCATCAAAGAAAGAATTTGGAACAGGAGAGCATTTACTATACATTTTCAAAGTTAAGTCGAAAATTTCTTGTTTTTTTCATCAAAACCTGAAAGAAATCAAAATGACATAAAATCTTCTATAAAGTGTTAACAAATGCTTTCAATCCCGTGTCTCTCTTTGTATGTGTTTTTATCTTGGAAAAGAAGCCTGTTTCTATCCTCTTCTACAACACATTAAAATTCTTCAGATTCACAAAAAATGAAACAGTATGGGCAAAATGTCTATGCAAACATGAAGATTTTAGTGCGATTTCATACTTGCCACTTCTCTGGCACAAAACAAAATTTACGAGCAAGGTTATACACGGCCATAAAGTAAGTGTTTGAGCTGAGCATTCCATAATAAATACCTCCACGGCGCTCGCTCACACACACATGGCTTCCCTCTGCGGGGCCTCCAGGAATCCGAGACAGAGGAAGGAATGACTTACCCCTCAGGTCGTTTCTGAGGGCCTCTCCCTCCCTATGCACGGGGTGCCTGGCTCGGGGCACAAGACAGCCAAGAGGACTGGGGGTCTCGCCCTCGCGGGGCTGTTAGTGCAAAGGCTGCTCTTATCCTAAGTAAGAATGCCTGAGCCCTGAGGCCCTCCTGCCTTGTTTCACACAGCTGGTGCTCCGTGCGTCCCGTGAACTCTCGGAGATCTGTGCTTTCAAACATTTAATTTGATCAGTCAGGAGATGCCACCTTATCTCCCAAACATACTCGGTTTTACCCACAAAGTGGGAGGCCCTCAAGTTTAGTCATTTACCTGGTCTGTGGACTTTTACTTGGATGTACCCAGAAAGTAAGGTCAAGGACCCTGAGCCCCGGATCACTCATCCTGACGCTCATGGTATCAAAATGCACACAGGCGTCAAGCACCCAGGCTGCCTGTGGACTGCTGGACTTCAAGCGAGGGGAACGAATTAGGCCTTAGGATCTGTACCCTCCAGACCTTCCTTCTCCCCAGGCTCAGCCCACCAGCTCAGAAATCACCCTCGATCAGGCCGACCAAGAGGCGGCCCAGGGCTCCCAGGTGTCAGGCCCTGTGGGGCCTCACAGAGCGCTCCTGAATGGCAGGGGGCTTGCTCTTGACATTAGAAGGCACCTGGCACAGAGCAGGGTCAGCTGTGGCCACACAGGCCTCTCCACATCTTTCCCCTGAGGCTAACGTCAACTTGCAAGATGCTACTAGGGGTTCCTTCTAAATGACTACCTGGTGGTCAGTCATCCCCAAGGCCCCAAAGCTGGCAGGTGGCCCAGCCTGGCTCTGAACCCACATGGGGTGCCTGCCTCCAAAGCTACATCCTCTGCCCTGAGCCCTACGTCCCCGTCTCTCCTCCAACTGCCAGGGAGGGCAGTGGCAGCAGGCTGCTCCTTGGTGGCCGGGCGGTCAGGCATGCAGGCCTCTCCCTGCACGACTCAAGGAGGCCACGTGCCCTGCCCATGCCTCTGCACTCACATCTTTCCTGACCAAGCTCCAGGACTTACGGGGGATCCAGGGCTCAAGCCAGGGAACAGCACAAGGCCTGCAGGCCAGTCTCTGGTTCTCTGGGCCTGGGGAATGCCCCAAGGCCCTGCCTGCAAACCCAAGAAAACCTCGGACCCCCATTTTCACTCATTTCCTCCTCTTTCTCTCACCTGAGACCCTGCTGGTGACCTCAGGAAAGCTGCCTGTGTTTGTGGAGGATGGCCATAATCTAAGTTTTAAAAGACTGCTGTGTTAGGGCATTGATAAAGCACCAAGACGGGTCAGAAGAACTGGGCCTATTCAAACCTCCCAGGACAGAAAGGCTGGCTGAGGGTCAGGGGATGTTCCCCAGCAAGGGCACCACGCAGTCAGGAGGGGCCTGCCCAACCAGATTTGCACTTCTCAGCTCAAATCTCCCCCATGATGGGACCCTGTGGCACGCCCCCCACCGGCCAGCTGCCCCCAGCCGCCACCTGAGTGCGCCGAGCTGGTGGGCCATCGTGGCAGCGCAGACCCCCACCTGAAGGGAGGGGGAGGGACCGAAGCTAAGCTGCTCGAGCACATGGAGAGGCAGGAAGGCCGCGTCTGCTTAGGAAGGACGTGTCCTGTCCACGAGAACACTTTCAAACAAGTCAATGGTGTTTTGATATTGCACTTTCAGCGTTTCTTTCCCTGTCTGGGGCCATGAGCATTGGGCAGAGCCGCACGCAACCTATTTCAACTCCTAACAGCGGGCAACTCTGGACACGCTGGAGAAACAGGCCATCAGGAAACTCGCTGGACGTACGGAAAGGCTATAAACTCTAAAAAGGGGACGAATTTGAGGAATCAAAGCTAACGACAGCCATGACACATTCTTTGCCCACAATCAAGTGCGAGGGGACCGACAGCATTGAAACAAATACAGAAAAACATTTTCTGGGTACCTGCTGGTATTACCGCCGTGTGGGCTTCAGGAGAGTCACAGGGACAGGCTGGCTACAAGGGGATGAGGTCACGGGTACTGAAGGCAACGCAGGGATCAGACCATCATCCGGACCATCAGAAAAGCCAAATCGATCACAGCGCTCACCCAGACGTAAGACTCTGCACCAGAACCTATGCAGTGGCCGCCTGCTGACGCCCGGAGCAGGGACCCGGCTCTCCCGCGCGGTCTGCAGGGCCCACTGTTCTCAGAGGGTGGCTGAGGAGGAAGAGGCTGGGTTCCAAGGGTCTGTTAATTCCTATAAACCGCAGGCAACATTCTCTGTGTGCAGGTGAAGAAGAGCTCAGGGCAAGTCTGGGTGGGTAGGTCTTGTTCCTGTTTGGATCCCGTACTCGACGAGAACCTTCTATCCAGCAGGTGCCACCCCTCTGACGATGGGCCCCAGCTGAGATGCTGGCTGGGTGCCTCCCCTCTACCTTTCTGCTTCTCCCCTGTGATCCTTTGACTATCTGACCCTGGTTATTCTCCAAGAAACTAGGGTATAAAAACATACTAACAGCGGTTCTATAACTAAGCTAACGAGGCAATACTACCGGGTATAGGACTTAAAAGACCAGCAGTGGGACGTGTAATAAACACAAAAGACGTGTTTCCCTATTCTTCCCCCTTGAAACCCACTCAAAACAAAAAGAAAAAATGTTTAAACAAGAAAAGTGCTTCAACTTCTTCACGAACATATCTCCCCGGGCAAGGGAAACAAAAGCAAAAATGAACAAGTGGGACTATATCAAGCTGAAAAGCTTCTGTACAGCAAAGGACACCATCAGTAGAACAAAAAGACATCCTACAGTATGGGAGAATATATTCATAAAAAACGTATCTGATAAAGGGTTGACATCCAAAATATATAAAGAACTCATGCACCTTAACAAACAGAAAGCAAATAATCCAATTAAGAAATGGGCAGAGGACATGAATAGACACTTCTCCAAAGAAGAAATTCAGATGGCCAACAGGCACATGAAAAGATGCTCCACATCGCTAATCATCAGAGAAATGCAGATTAAAACCACAATGAGATATCACCTCACACCAGTGAGGATGGCCAACATCCAAAACACAAACAACAACAAATGTTGGCGAGGATGTGGAGAAAAGGGAACCCTCCTACACTGCTGGTGGGACTGCAAATTAGTTCAACCATTGTGGAAAGCAGTATGGAGGTTCCTCAAAAAACTCAAAATAGAAATACCATTTGACCCAGGAATTCCACTCCTAGGAATTTACCCTAAGAATGCAGCAGCCCAGTTTGAAAAAGACAGATGCACCCCTATGTTTATTGCAGCACTATTTACAATAGCCAAGAAATGGAAGCAACCTAAGTGTCCATCAGTAGATGAATGGATAAAGAAGATGTGGTACATATACACAATGGAATATTATGCAGCCATAAGAAGAAAACAAATCCTACCATTTGCAACAACATGGATGGAGCTAGAGGGTATTATGCTCAGTGAAATAAGCCAAGCCGAAAAAGACAAGTATCAAATGATTTCACTCATATGTGGAGTATAAGAACAAAGAAAAAAACTGAAGGAACAAAACAGCAGCAGACTCACAGAACCCAAGAACGGACTAATAGTTACCAAAGGGAAAGGGACTGGGGAAAATGGGCGGGAAGGGAGGGATAAGAGGGAAAAAGGGGCATTACGATTAGCAGATGTAATGTTGGGGGGGCACGGGGAGGGCAGTACAACTCAGAGAAGACAAGTAGTGATTCTATAGCATCTCACTACGCTGATGGACAGTGACTGTAATGGGGTTGGTGGGGGGGACCTGATGAAGGGGTAGTTTAATAATCGTAATATTGCACATGTAATTGTAAATTAATGATAATAAAATAAATTATATTAAAAAAATATAAAAAAATAAAAAAATAAGAATACCTTATTAAAAAAAAAAGTGCTTCAGAGAGCTTAATGTAGGGGCATCTACGACCCCCACCCCCAGACACGCGGTTTGGGGGCAACCCCAGCAGGGACATTGTATTGAAAGCATCAGGTTACTGTTCAAAGCGGTTTTAAATCTCATTTCTGGTTTCATTCTATGTTTCGAGCCATGGTTTTCTTTTTCCCTTATCGAAATTTACCTCCCTTTATATTTTACAGATCATTCTAGATAAGATATAAATCAAAACAATCAATCAAAAATCTCCGAACTGTTCACAGTCATAAACCCCACAATGGTGACCCTGGGTAACCCTTTGGGTACCTTTCCTGTTTCAGATCGAAAAGAAGAACCTAAAATATTTTAGAAATATTTCATCACAAATTGTTTTAAGTTTTAGTGCTTAAAATAATACAGACCAGGCCACTCTGAAGTTCTGCAGTCTAGTACCACAGTGCGGATGTCCCAGACTCGGCATCACCGTCTCCCCTGCCTCGGAACAGCAGCTGCCCTCTGCGGGGCTGGAACCCGAGAGTCCCAGATAAACAAGCCTTCGACTCCATTTCAACAGCACCCCTGGCTCAGGGAAACCTAAACTTACCCAAAGCGTCTGCCTAGGCTGGGAAACTCCACATGGTAACTGTTGGGCAAGAACCAATTTGGGGACTCGGAATGGCTGGTGAACGTTTACTAGCCTCCCCCGCCCTTAAACCGCCTTCTGAATCACGGCATCGGGGTACCTTTCCTGGCAGCGGCAGGCTCCTCTTCCTCCTCAGCGCAGGACGAGTCCGTGGTGGTGGGTGGGTGGCCCCCACGCGTCCCAGAGGGAGGGCCCTGCTCACATCAGCTCTGACCAGGCACACGAGCAGGGCTGGCCCTTTGAGCGTACATGCTCTTCCCTGGGCTCAAAATGGAAACTTCTCCAAAGTCACCTGTTTCAGACACGTGCAGCTGTGGTGGGAAAGTCCAGCTTGGGAGCCTGTGAGAAAGGAGGGGACCACCTACACAACGACAGTGTGTCTCTAACAATGAAAATACCTGCTTTACGGGCATTTCCCTCCAAAAATGACTGAAGTGTCTCGTGAGAGTCTTCTGCGTGTGCAGGACAGGCCTGACCAACTCTGGAACACTGATAAGCTGTAGTTTTGGAATCACCAAAGTGAACCTGGGTAAACTCCCCCTGGGCTACAGCAAGTCCAATGAGTGGTGCCCTCTGGGTCGTGTGACGGGGCAGCCCAGATCAACAGGACATGGAACAGCATTGCCAGCACACAGTGAAAAATGCTGGCTTATGTATTTTTAAATAATTTAAATGTTTAAAAGATGAAAAGATTTAACTTAAATAATTTAATAGAATAATTTAAAGATTCATTTGGTTTCTAGTTCAAAATGAGGACCCAAGCCCACTCGGTTGTTTTCCAATCAACATGAACGCCACCGAGAAAAACATATACTTGTTCAGAAAGGAATGAATCCATCATAGCAGAGAGAATAGGAAGACGGGTAAAATCAGAAGACAGAAGACTTGAACACACTTCCAGGGGATGGAAGATGAATGGGAATGTGTTGATGGCTGAAACAGCGGAGAAAGTTGTCCAGAATACACTACAGAGCTGTTGCAGGGAAGGTGGGAGCTGAGTGCATCACAGGAGAGCTCTGAGCTCAGAATTAGCATGCAACTAAAAATAGGGAAGTTAAAGAGAGTCAGCATAGAGAATGATACAGATCTGCTCCCCCCAACCCCCACCCCCCAGCACAGAGCTGAAAGCAAAACCACTTCATTCTGGCATTGGAAGCCCCCTCCACCCAAAACAAAGCTGGCCAGGTAACACACCTAGGCTGACTTCCGTTTCAGGGGAGAGGTCCAGGGAGGAGCAGAGCCGCTTAAACCACAGGGAGGAAACCCAGCCTAATTACCCAACCCTTCCTTCCTCAGTGTGAACAGACAACCAGAAGTGATGACGACAGCAGCACTCACTGGGACCTGTTTTATCCTTGGCACAATTCTAAAAACTCTGCAAGTACTGGCTCACTTAATCCTCAACACACCTAGCAGGTAGCTACCATCATTGTTATTAAAGTGTTTTAATTAAAGAGTATTATTAATTAATATCATTAATTAGTAATAACTATCAGCAGCTATTTAATAATAACTATCATAAGGTAAAGCCAGGATTCGATCTGAAGCTCAGAGACGAAGCTCTTGATCACTAATAACCTAAATCACCATGACACGAAGAAAGTTAGCAGCCTCCCAGCCCCAAATGTGCCCCTCAGAGGAGCAGACACGTAAGGGACCGGCAGTCAGGACTTAGGGGGAAAAAGGGGTACTTAAAAAAAAAAAAGATTCGTGAATCTGAGAAAACATATCCATAAAACAAGAATGGGATGCTATAAAAAAGGAAGGCAAGAGATTGAACACAAACTCAGAGATGGAAAATGATGGCTGAAATGGAAAATTTAACCAAGAGGCTAGAAAATAATGCTGAGGTGACCTCCCAGGCCGTCACACCAACTAGACAAAGAGATGCAGGCTCTGAGAGGCAGAGGGACCCCCGGGAGTCTGTGAAACGGAAGCCATCCTGAGAGAGAAGCATGAGAGCACACAACCTTGACGCGGTGATAAAAGCTGAGCTGACAGAGACTCGGAGCAGAGGGGTGAGGGGTGGCAGGGGTAGAGCTCAGACACTGACGGCAGTGGGTGGAACAGGACAAAAGTTTAAGTGTGTTACTTAAAATCACAAACACTGCTGATGAGAATGAAAAATAACTATCAACCCTGAAAATAGCAAAAGGAAGTCAGCAGAACTGGATTAATTAAATCCTCATGTTTCTTAGCAGAAAGTCAATAAATACTGTCTAAAGTTGCTTCTGGGTAGCAAGGGAGAGGGGTGATGACTGCTTTTCGTCATAGTCGCTTGTTTGATTTATTATATCTGCCTAAACTATGTGAGTAAAAATGCTGAATTCTGTCATTAAAGCACTGTTCACCTCTCGTGTCACTCATTCTAAGTCTCCCCACTAGCACCCGGCTGTGACTTCGTGTCTAACGACAAATCTCACCGTGTTTCTTGGGACACATTCTCCATGAGTGACCCAGTGATGCTCTATTATAAAAACTGAGGGTATTTCCTATCCTCTATTTCACCGGTCATAACCCCATGAGGAGATGAAATGCAGGCATTAATGGGCCCAGTTCAGGAAATTATTCTACTCCCCTCCCTGAATCCTGCCCTTCAGCAATCAACTATGTCTCCTGCTAATGCAGAATGCTGCCACGGCGCTGGACCTGTGCCGCAGTCCCCCAGGTCGCCAGACCCTAATTCACAGTAATTACATTCACAACCTGATCTGAAACCCAAGGGTGAATGTTAATAAGGTCAGGGCAAGGAGACACCGATGGCAAAGTATGGGGCTTAAAAACAAGAAGAAATTTAAACTCTTTAAGGCTGATTAAAAAATAAAAATGAAACCACAAGCTAGAGTGTGGCAACAGTTCATGTGAAGAAAGCACACTTTGAGGGGGGGCTTGATGTTGACCGAAAGCTTTCCTTACACGGGGCTGGGAGCACCCTGGCTTCCTAGCCACTTTAGCCACCTGCCGACACCCTGTGGGCTTCAGCATCGGTGACGAGGAAGCCACCAGGGGACGTCCTGTGAGACCGGCTGCCGCCCACGTGCATGCGTCCCTGCAGCCACACCGGGGCTCTGCCCTACTGCACCTCCAGCTTCTTGGGGACCAAGACAAGGGGACGGGGCAGCGGGTGGGAGGTTCCTACTTGGACTCACCCTAATTGCTTTGAAGAAGGAGTCAGCTGCCAAATGAGAGCTTTAAAACCACTGTTTAAATGCACTGTGTTCTTATTTTATCAAATAAGTGAAAAATGGAAACAACGAAAGTGCTAAAATTAATAAAAAGCACAAATCTTGTACTTACTATGGTTGAGACAAAGATGAAAACAGATGAATCAAAGCTTTGTTTTTTCTTTGCCTCCATCAAATGCTCACAGGCCTCTCTGGCTGAGAGTTCATTTGTAAAGGAAACACTTAAAGAACACACATGAAAAGCTAGGGATAAACGTCATTTTAAAGAATATCTGAAAACTGGGATATAATTAGAG